>JAFCMP010000519.1:600000-779345 GCA_017506865.1 Tribonema minus | reverse complement strand
CCACGAAGCCGGACCTTGCTTCCACTATGGTCAGGACATATCTGTGCCCTGCCGTGGACTGTATACCAGGCTCTGTGATATCTATGTTGAGCCGCTGCCACATACGCACGGGCTCAGCTAACCACTGTCTGTACTGAGTGGAGCTGGCGCGTTTGCGCTCGAGGCATGTCATGCAGCTCTGCACGTACGTTCGTATGTCCGCGCCCATACCAGGCCAGAAATACCTCTCGAATATACGCGTGTGCGTAGCGCCTATGCCGCAATGCATAGCGCTTGCGTCATCATGCCCTAGACGCATGACTAGGGTTCGTAGCACCACTGGCACGACCCACTGCAACAACACCATACCTCTCTTGGGGTGGCTCGTTGAACTGTGCACTAAGAGGCCATCTTCCTCGATGGTATACTGCTCTCTCTGTGCTAAGACGTGAGCGGCTAGCTCCGCGCCTTCGGGTATGTCACCCTCAATGAGCATCTTGCTCACTGCTTGACAGAACCCGTCCGCTTTCTGAACTTCAAGAAATGCGGCTCTGCTGAGCATTGCTGGCGTGGCAGGCGAGTCTCCCTCGGCCACCCGTTTCAGCAACTGCACTACTTCTGGCCTTGGCAGCGTCTTCTTGCGCTTGCCTAAAACAGCTTCGCCATCCGGTGGCTCGTCTGCCTCATCTGCATCAGCAGCAGCTTCTACCTCTGGAATCTCTCCTTCTTCCAATGAGTCTGCCGCCGGCTGAGCCGTGGTGACGCTGCACTTGGCCCTCTTTGAGCTGATGCTGCGTCGCCTGTCGCATGCGATCTGCCTTAAGAGTCGCTGCGCTTGGGAATGCTCCCACGAGCCGGTGTACTTATTGACTGGCTCTGCATACGCTGTGTTGATCTCAACTTCATCAACCTCAGCTTCCTCCACCGTGGAGTCATCTAGCCTTCTGTCCAACAACTGCGCTAGCTCCACAGCTGTCAGAGCGGCTAACCTAGCGACCACTACGCCTGATATGGCGACGGCCTCGTTGAACTTGAACGCTGGCCCGTAACGTGCGTCCGCCGTGTACCCACGACAGCTGTTCACGTCGGCCACTTTGTGCGTTCTCGTGGCCTCGTCCGCAAAGCGCACACCTGACGGCGGTGCGTCCATGCTCGGGACTGCGTCTGGCCACTGTTCGTCTGCTGGCTCCGTAGAGCGCTCAGCATCTAACTCTGCCTGCTGTGGCAGCCTGGATGGGGCATCAGCATTGGCATTCCTTTTGCCAGGCCTGTGCTGAATGGTAACGTCATACTCCTGTATGCGCATGGCCCATCTTAGTAGCTTGCCGTTGTAGTCTTGTAACGTCAACAGCCACCTGAGCGCAGCGGCATCTGTGACCACTGTAACGGGGTTACCCCAAATGTAAGGCCTGAAGTGGTTGAGCGCCAGCACTACTGCCAGACACTCTACTGCCGTCGCTCCTAACTTCGCGTCGGGTTCAGAGTTCAGCTTGCTGAAGTAGCCAACGACTACTTCTCTGACCTCCTCGCCTTCAGCTATGCGGCGCCTGCCCGTGTGAGCATATGGCTGTCCCGCTGTTGCCCTTTCGACCTCACTCACAGGTCTGAACTGTGTAAGCACACCTGCCGTCGCCGTCTTGGAGGCGTCGGTGTACAATACGAAAGGCAAACTGAAATCTGGGTGCATCACTATGCGACTGTCGCACATGGCACTCTTCAGCCGCTTGAAAGCCCGCTCTTGCGCAGACCCCCAAACCATGACTGCTTTGTTCTTGGTCAGGGCTACTATAGGCTCTGATATCGCCCCAAAGTTGGGTACATATCGCCTGTAATAGTTAAACACTCCCATAACCACTTGTACCAACTGCTTGTCTGGTACCCCGCCTTTCAGTGGGGGGCTCATGTCAAGCATGGCCTTGACCTTGTCAGGGTCTGGTCTTGTTCCAGCGGCGCCAACTATATGGCCTAGGAACTTGACTTCAGCTTGAAACAGCTGACACTTTGGGCGAGATACACTCATGCCCGCCGCGCCTATGCGGCCAAGAACATCATCTAACTGCTCGATGTGCTCCTCGATGTCCGTGCCATACACCAACACGTCATCTATGTACACTAGCGCGTGGGAGCCTAAGGCATCTCCCAGCACTTGGTGCATCAATCTCGTGAACTGCGCTGGCAAGTTCACCAGCCCGAATGGCGCAACCTTGTAGTGCCACAACGAGCCGTCTGGGGCTCTGAAGGCCGTCTTGGCCTTAGCCGTCTTGGCCAGCGGGATCTGATGGTAACCCGCTGCCAGATCTAACGAAGATAAGATCCTCGCACCTTGCACAGCCCGCATCATGTCATCCATGTTGCCTAAGCCATGACTATCACGCTTCGTGACCGCATTCAACTTCCTGAAGTCTATGCAGAAGCGGATCTTGTCGCCTTGAACCACTAGTACTGGGTTGCTTGCCCACGCACTAGCTGATGGCTCAATCTGTTGGCGCTTTGCCATCATCTGAATCTGTTTCATGATGTACTCGGCTTCTTTGAAAGCCCAATGGCGTGCCTTGTCCGCCACCGGCTCGGCCGTCTGAGTGTCAACATCAATCTCAAAATGCTGAGTGACTCGAGGGTTTTTAGGGTCCTTAGCAAAGACATTCCTGTGCTTTTTTAGCATGTCAAGTGCTTTTGTTTTCAAAAGTACCCCATCTTTCCCCCTTCCTTGCAAATGAGGCGCAAGCCTGCCATCTTTCACAAGGATTTCCTCCAGCTCTGCATCTGTGCAGTTCTCTAGCTGGTCATTGTGGCGCTGGCTGAGGTCTGCCAGCCGTTGCACTTCTTGTGCAACCTCTTTGGCAGTCTTGCCTATGCTAGCAGCTAATTCTGCCACTAACTTAGCATTTTCAGAGTGCCTTTTGGCTGCTATTACTAGCAGTTTGGCTTCTAGAGCCTGCTGAGTAGCTGTCTGCACTTCTAGCAGATCATCAGCCTTAATTGGAGTCACTTTTCCCCAATACGTGTTGCGGCGCACGTAAACCGGGTACATTGAAGTGTTGCTCAATGTAGCGTATATCGTGCCGCTGGCATTTACAGTGAGAGCGGTGATATTTGCCTTAACACCTTTGCCTCTCATCATTTCTGTAGTCACTGTTTCTTGTGGCATGAGCAATGCCTCATAGGGCTGCACGCGCTTTGGCTTTGGTAGCAGCGTGAGTTCCACAATCGTCTCCGACGATGGTGCCAGTACAGTGTTATATGCCATCCTAGCTGAGCACTGCTGAGGCTTGTCTGGTGCCTCAGTGCTCTCAGCGCTGCCATTGCCCTTGCAACGGGCTAGTGCTGCCGCATGCGCGTTCGCGTTGTCTGCGCGATTCTTGTCGTGCATGGGGCGTATGGCCACACCTTTTAGTCACCCTGGGAAGAAGGCTGGGCTACCGCCGTGATACGAGATGACTGAGCCATGCGGGGCAAAGAAATCCGTACCTAAGAGCACGTCCATGGGTGCGTTTACCACATAGAACTTGTGCAAGAACATCTTGTTCTTAAACCGCAGCCATGCATTGACCACACCACTGATCTGCAGCGACGTCTTGCCGTCTGCCAAGAGGATCTCAGTGTAGTCACCTTGCTGAGGTGTACATACATAGCTGTTGGGGAGCTTGTCTGCAATGCGCTTGCCCATGATGGTTACGGTCGCACCGCAGTCTACCATGGCGCGCACATAGAGTTCTTTGGGCGTCTGAGAGTTGCTTTGTACGCGTAACGACGCGGACACAAACATCTGCCCTGGAGGTACAACACCGGCTACTGGGCGTATGTACTCCACTGGAGCCTCCGACTTGGAGCGCTCTACCGAGCTAGGCTCAGGGGACCCTACTGCAAGGTCTACATGAGGTAACTTGACTGGTTCCCTCGGTTTTGTGATCTCTTCTGTGAGATTCTTAATTGTCTCTGCCACACTCACTGGTGGGGCTGTGTCTAACTTGCTGACACCTGGCACATGGTCTAATATGCCTAGAGACTGAGCATCAAGGCCAGCGCGCCTGAGCGCTGCCTTCAACTCACCTGGGGCAAGGCGCGGGTCTGTACCGCCGCCGAGCTTCTTGCGTGCCGCTGCGGCCGCAATGGGTGGAGCACTGATTTCTGTGTCAATGTCCATGTCGTCTGCGCTACTGCAAACGCTCATAACTGACTGTGAGTCCCACTCAGAGTCAGACCCTGAGTCAGAGTCATCGACTTCCACGATGTCAGCCATGCCGGGCTGCACCACAGCCAAGTCTACCTCTGGCTCTTCCCATGCACTGCGCATCGGAATTATGGGTACCTCTGCATACCCTGCATCATGCGCCTTTGCATGTATGCTACGCGCCACTGCTGCTGAGCAGTGTGCACTTGACGAGGGCGCTGCGTGTACCGCGGTAGCGGCCTGCACCAGCGAACCACTCTGACCAGCCAACCAAGACGGGGGCGGGCAGTCAACTGAATGCCTCAACGTAGAGTCTGACCTACGCGGCAAACGTACCTGTTGTTCTGGCAGTGTGCACAGGCCTGAGGCCTCAATTGCCACGAACAAGTGAAATGCCATCTCTGGGATGAACAAGTCTGCAATGTAACGCCGTACATCACTACTGCATGCACTCGCTGGTAATTCATGATAATACGTCATGAGCACTGCCATTTCCGCAAGCGACAGCAAGCGGGCAGATGCCACTGGACCAGCGTCTTTTGCATGTGCAACATAACTCGCAGTGGGCCTACCAGGCAGTCTGCGCACTGGGCTAGGCAACAAGCCATCAGCATCCAAAACACCAGGGTGCTGAGCACTGCGTGGTTGCAAGAAGAATGTGCGTTCGGGGCAGCGCAAGCGAGAGCGAACAGATGTGGGTCTGCTTTGTAAACGCTTGGTATTTATTACCGCACCGAACCTCTGGAGCGCCTCACGTGAGGCCACCCCTGCTGGTACTATGACAATGTACACCCTCTGCCTCCTGCAAGGTACTTCAAACTCAGAAGCCTTTAACTTGGCAATGTACAGCATGTAACCAGCCGACTTGAGAATGCGTACTGCGCGTGCAAACGCGCGTGACACTAGCACTCCTGGCACATTCTCATACAACACCACCCGAAGCTTGGCCCGCACGATGAGCCGTGCGGCATGGACCGTGCACTCGGCAGCTTCGCCCTCGACCTTCTTGCCCTCTGCCGAAAAATCTGTGCAGGGCGGGGAGATGGTGGTGATGTCAGGTTTCTCGTCAAGAAGACGTGCAACAACCTTCGCATCAGTCATGCATGCAGTCATTGTGGGCACTTCTGGATGAACTTCATGCAGAGCCTCAATTGCCTTGACATTCTTGTCAACTGCAAGCACTGTGCGTGTTACAAAACCTGCTCTAGAGGTCAACTTACCCCCAGCTATGGCGCCTCCCAGCGCCCCACAGCAGATAGACGCGTGTTTGATAACTCTGGGTGGTGGCTCTGGCCCACCCTCAATTGCCGCCATCTGTGCGCGCAAAGAGACATCGTAAACAGCGTCAGTGGCATGCTCAGCTACCTGTGCCGAACATGCATCTGCTCTAACTACACCAGGCAATTCACTGATTGCTGATGCTGAACTTGCAGCAGGCAAGTCACTTCCTACCAAGGCAGCAGACAACTGCAAGTGTGATTCACCTTGGCGGTGCTTTTCTGCCATCCTCTTTCGGTGCGCAATGCACTGAGGGCAGGTAGTCTTGTGCCGCATAAGTGTGTCCCAGTCTCCCTGGTTCACTCTGCAGCCAAGACACTTGAAGTTGCTCTGGGGCTTGGCTCCGCCGCCGCCGTTATCGCCTGCGGAGCTAGCCTTGCCCTGCGGCGCGCGGTCGCTGACTCCAAGCTGGCGACGCTCGTTAGCGCTCAGCCCCGCCAACACAGCGCGAACAGCCGAAAGCTTATTCTTCTTTTTATAGCGATGGTCGTTACTGACCACGCTCCACCCATCCTTGGCAGGGCGCTTGCCTGTGTCAGAGTAGGGGGGGTTGAGATGTGTGCCGCGGCCATTGCAGACACAACATTTCGAGTCTCGCGCTCGTCAATAGGCGCTGCCTGCCACTTTTGCTGGGCAGTTGCCACGACCTTGGGAAAAGCGGTGTTCTTTAGATCCCAGGTCTCATACATGCCGTTTACTTCTTGACGGCAGCATAATGGCAGTTCATGAACGAACTTCATACGAACAATTTGCTGGTTGTCCGCGCAGCCGGCGTCGTGCGCGGCTGCAACTACCTCCCTGCCCCACACTTCGGGGCTGGTACCGGAGGTACGCGTGAGTTCATGATACTTTTGAAGTGCTATTTGCCTGGCAGATGTGCTATCGTACGCTGCCGTAAGGCATTGCACCATCTGCTCATAAGACAAATCACTAAACGCACGAGTTTCTAGCATTCCCGTGCGCTCATTGGTGACTGCGCTGGTCAGATCAGCGTACTGACTCTTGGTCAGACTCTGCAACAGCGCTTCTGAGTAGGCCGACTTGGGCACGCCACGCGTGTCGCAGCTACGCTCAAAAGCTCTAATGGAAGCTTCAAGCCTGCCTACTTGCGTTACAATGACGACGCCAGTGCCGCCGAAACCCCTCAAGTCAACTTTGGGTTTCCGCACCGTCATGGCAACTGAGGAGTACGAGGGTTCTACTGCCCCCGCAGTCCTAATGCTCTCACCTAGAGCCGATGCGCTGGTGGCTACGCCGGCCACTGCGCCATCTTCACGCGGACTCGCAGCTGCGCCGGCTGCGTCGTCGTCCGACGTGTCGGAGTGCCCGTCAGTGTTGAGGAACGGGTGCGTCACCAGGCTGCGCGGGTAAGTGTCCGCAGCTAGGCGCGCCTCCTCGGTGACCAGAGGCGTGTTCTCGAACTCCCTTAGCATTCGCCAGAGTTCCGGCTCCTCACCGTCGCCTGTGCCGAAGGCGAAGCGATGCCAACTATTGGACCGCTTACGGTGTTCACCTATGGTCAGCAGCTCGCCGAACTGGCTAGCTTTGAAGTCATGACCACGTTTTTCCAGAAGTGCAACATTATGCTTGCGCACCTCTTCGGCCTGCTCCGCAGCGAACGTCCGCGCCATCGGCAGCAGTGAGTTCTTCACCATGTTCTTGCTCTCACTAGGAGCTCTGGTGACGCGAAGCTGGAGCTCGCCAAGGCGTTCGTAAAGGGCACGCTCGTGAATTTCGGCGAACGTTGCAGCCGTTTTGGCGGCCTTGGCAGCTCGCTGATGTGCCTCGACGCGAGCTTCGATGCCCTCACGCCACTGGTCATAAGCCTCATCTGTGCCCTCAGGATCAAAGGGCACACCACCCTCATCACCAGATGACTCAGAAGACTCGAGCAGTTGCCTAACTGCCCTCCGTCGCTCTGCCGCTTGTTGCTCAACTGGCTTTCGCGGTATGACGGGCGCGCTACGTGGCACAACTGGCGCACTTTGCACGACTGGCACGCTACGTGGCACAACTGGCACACGCCGCGCCTTACCACTTGCACCCCGACGCGGCTGCGTCACAGGCGATTTATCTGAGGCTTCAGGGGCCCTCGCTGGTGCAGTATAGTATGTGGGAGCCACTAGCCTAGCTGACGGCTTGGAGCTCTGAGGCGTCGGAGCCGCCGGTGCTACTTCAGGCGCCGCAACTGGGGCCCGTGCACCGCGCGTAACCGACGTCTTGGCCGGCTGACTGCGCGCGACCTTAGGTGGGGCCACCGCGGGCGCAACCAGTGCTGCAACTGGCACTGTGGACTTTGCAGGTGCTGGCGCCGCAGACTTCGCGGGCGCTGCCGGCACAGCTGGCGCGGCTACCGGCACAACTGGCGCGGTTGTTGCAGCTGCACGCGGTGTCTTGCGTGGGCTTTTCGTTGGTGCGAGTTTTTTCTCAACAGCTGCACGTGCAAAAGCTTCTTCGCCTTCTGCTACCTGGGCTTCGCTAAGCATAATGCCCATTGCTGCAAGCTGTTCTCTTTTCTGCCTCAAACGTAACTGCCTTGCCACTATGGCTTCGGCTTCTGAGCCGCCACCGCCGGGCTCGTCGCTGGACTCAGCGAAATTACGTATAAAAGGAGGTGCGGCACCAGTGACTACTGATTCTGTGGACCGTACCGAGGCAGACGTGTCGGGCGCGCTGGCACCGACCTGGCTGGGTTGTGCGGACGCTGCCGCGGGCCGGGGAGGGGGGCGTGACGGCTTGTCACCCGAGCTTGGTGCGGGGCGCGTAGCGGAGCGCTGACCGCCCTTGTTGCTCTTAGCAGCAGTGCTGCCAGCAGGCCTAGCACCGCCACTAACACCTCCGCTGCGGCTTGACCCACTCGTTGGCTTCTTGGAGCCATGGTCAGTCTTGACCATTTATGGTGTATCCTGCACACGATTCACGCGCATGAAGCTGAGTGCGACGACAAAACCATGATTTTAAATTGTCAGCGCACGAGCCGTCTATGCCCCGCACGCCTCTGCACGAGGTCTGATGCTACTAGGGCACTCTGAACTGCAAGCCAGCCAGTTTGACATAGCAGTTGTACAGATCGACCGCGTTGTCAATTCTGCAACACAATTGCGGCCGTACAATCATGAAGCAAAATTGCATCGCTTTGCTCTTAAGCTAGACTCCTCTCCCCCTTCTTTGCAAAAAGCTAGTCATATCAGCTTTAGAGCAAATTACTAAGGAAGAGCATGCGGTAGGGTTTTTATTCTAGTCATAGGCAACCGTTACAGCCAGAAAAGTGGCAGCGCATGCCCCTTTGTGCGCTTATTCTCGAGACTTCTCGAGTGCAACCACTTAACACTGTCTATGACAAGTCACTACCGTTTCTGTGACTTCTGATACACAAGCTATCACGTGTCCCCCCTAAAGGATCTCCGCGCGTTCTCCCGGGAGACTCTGGTGCGTTCGTGACGTGATAGTGTAGGGCGCGCAAGCTGGTGTACACAGCGCGCTACCGCACGGGTCTACCCTCGATGTCCTATATGGGTCCACGTGACCACGTTCATCAACCACAGATGAGCCGCAGAATAAGGCCAGCTAAATGAAGTTGCATGTTCATTGCTGCTCAGACCCGTGCAGCACGCACTGCGTCGTTGACATCAAGGGGGCGGGTCACGACGTAGCGGTGCACCACTACGCCGCCCCGTCATAAGCATTCTAGTGCAGGAACCTAGCGTGATTAACGTTTAACTCGCTTCCCACGGCTGTTCTTTACGTATTGCTTTACGTAATCTGGGTCCTCGAAAGGCTTTGACACGATTCGAGCAGTGATACATTGGACAGCGATCACCACGCTGCTGCCCTTGCGGGCGGGGTTAGCACGAGGTAAGGACTGTCTTCGGGTGCCAAATTGAAGCGGCTTACCTTGTGATGCTGTCATGAATGCAAACAAGCAAGCTGGAAGAGCAAAACAAGTAGACACGCTTCAGAGAACTCAAATGAAATGTTATGCGAAAGGAAACGCGATGCGCTTACCGGATATTTTATTCTGCTGCTGAGAGACGGAAGGCTTGGGGCTGGACGACGGCTGGCACAGCAAGGTTCGGGCTTGCTGCTTGCAGGGGAGGTTCTGATGCTGTGCATACTACTTTGATGTGCCCTTTGGCATGTGACCCAACTAGTTGCACCTGCCTTCAACTAAGGTCAGGCCAGCTCTCAATCACATGTCAAGGTCTACACCGACTACACAGGTCTACTGAGACCTGTGCCAACCTGTGAGGTGTAACTGCCTGTAACTGTCTGAATACACCCCCAAGCCGTATCACGAGTGTGCTGCAATAGAGTAGTGCTACTCTGCTTCAAGTCGATCGTGAGGTCGCAATGCTTGCAGCGCGCAGAGCTGCCTTGCACAGACTTCCAGAAGTGCTTCCACCACTGAGATCTCGCATTGGCAGGGGCTTTGAAGCCTGCAGGTGCAATGGGTCCATTGCCGCTGGTGCCTGTCCTACTGCTGGCACCCCGTCCGCCAGAATTATCGCTCAATGTAGAATCTCAGAGTACATTGTAGATGCTCACACTCGCACAACACCACAAACTGTGTTAGAAGTAAGGTGTTCGAACATGTTCGAACGTATGTTCGATGTTGGTTCGATGTTCGAGTTCGCACAGATTTCTTTCGAACGAACGTTCGAGTCGAACGAACATGTCGAACGTTCGGCACTGTTTCGAACGATCGGAACCCCTACTGCAAATAAAAAGTCATAATGCTGCAGAAACGCTGCACTCGTGCGATCACAAATTGCAATGGTGACAGCTGTGCTTCTGGTAACGTATGCCTGTCACTGCGCCTGAATGCCCGTTTTGGTCACTTGGGTTACATAAAATGCCCAATAGATCTGCAATTGAGCGTGTGCATCAATCAAAGGAAGCAACAGTGCTTGAAAAGTGACAGGCAACATTGGTGCCCAGGGCACCGTGTTCTGATCCTCTTGCCCTTGCTTGCTTCCAGATGAAGCATCAACCGAACATGCTTGCGCACACACGCTAGCAGTTGTTATCATTTGGTCGCAAGTGATGTGCATGGCAGAAGACGCAAAATGGTAATGCGGCAGTGCAGAGCGTATGCCATATAGTGACGCTGCTCCCGGTGTTATGCGCATGTTAGATGCGGGCTATACCGCTGAGAAATTGCAAGGATTGTGTGTATGTTGCAGGCAACAAATATGCAATGACAATGCTCTTTAGCGCTCCATTGTGCATGCCGCTGCAGTTCATACGAAACCCCACGGTTCTTTGTGCATACGCCAAGATCCATGAAGCATCAAAGGGAAGCCATGATATACGAATCTGAGTCATTTGAAACAAGTTGCTATTTACAACACAATGCAGCCATGCATGCGTTACTTGACAACACATCATGCGCTACAATGCAAGGTGCGCAAGCCCGCATACTGCTCCAGATTACCGCTACATACTGCTGACACAACGCTCCTGTTCAGGTACCGCAACTCACGCGCTGCGCAGCCACGCTGCTGAGCACTGCCGTCAATTGACAACTCCGCTGCCATTATGTATATACTTTGCCGTCGCATGCACATGTCATCGGGCCCACACCGGCAGCACGCTCCATGCATCCTCGCACTCAGACTCGGACTCTGCGCTATCCGCCTCCGCATCGCTGCTGCCGCTGTCGCCGTCGCCGCCGCTGCTGAAGCCGTCGTGCGCCGCGCCGCCGCCAGCGAGCGACACTGCCGCAGTGCCATCGCCACTGATTCCAACGCTGTCATGTGACCTGTGTATGTCTGCCTCGTGCCCGCCTTTGCGACGGTTGCGAGAATGGCAGAGGCAGAGAGAGACGGACAACGGCGCAAGCGGCGGGGGCGGTGCCGCCCGGGGGCGACATTGCTGTGCTAAGACCGACTGTGAGGCGGGGCGCACACGTTGCGCTGCTCTACATGAAGTGTGTCCGAGCCATGATGCATGCATGCGTTGAGCATAATGGCAGGCATGACGCGCACACACAGTAGCACCCTGTTCACCAGCGGACAATGTCCGCAGGCTCAGAGGGGAGCTGGCGCTTGGCGAGCTGTGTGCATGTGGTAGACAACCAAGTGTTGAAAAGTGATGTTCTGATGTATGTATGTACGCCATGTATGTAAAAATCCACCATCAGAGAGGGACTGCAAGGCACAGAGAACAGTGGCTATCGCATGCAACTGGGAACAGGTAGTATGAAAGGCGCGGCGTACAGTGGCAAAGTTGTTGTGTATCACATTAAGCACTGCAACTGCGTGTTCATGATCACAGACATCAAGGTAACCACTGCTGTCACGTCAAGTAGCACTGCCAGAGCAATGGCAGTGCTCAGATTCACATGCAAAAACACGTTTCTACGCAGGGCTCTTTGCACAACACAGCAGCCGCTGTGTACTATAGCCGTTTACTTGGGGGCACCCTACCCATTATACAGAACATCCAGACACTGGCCACGAGTATTGTTGTACTACTACGTAGTGACGTTGCAGCAGCATCAACACAGGCACCAAGGGTGCCGCTGCACTCGTGTCAAGCGATTTGGCACAAGCGAGCTAGCTGTCATGGCCTGCAAGTAAGTATCACCAAGACACAGCTCAACGCAACAACCCTCTCTATGCACGCACTGGCACTGCAACAATTACCGCAAGATGAGCCGCCGGCACCGCCGCCGCCGCCGTTGCCATCGCCACCACCGCCCGTGTCGCTGCCGCCGCCTGCCTCATCCGCCCCCTCGCCCCCTCCGCCCCCCCCCTTCCGCCTCCGCTCCGCATACTCGTGGCGCAGCAGACACTCCGCGCCGAGCGGGCAGTACCCCTTCTGGAACGAGGGGCACAGCGCCGCGCCGCGCGCGACGTTGACGTGCCGGTACGGACAATTCTCCACGGCGCACACGCCCTCGAGGTAGTGGCGGCACACGGGCATCTTGCCGGCGTCGAGAGTGTGCGACAGCGGGCACGCCGCGTCGACGCACGCGCCCCTGAGGAACTTGAGGCAGACGCTGACCTTGGCGGGGTCGTGCGCGTACGGGCACGCGGCGCCTGCGGAGCACTTGCCGAACCGGTTGAAGAAGAGGCAGAAATGCCGCGCGCGCTTCGCCTTGCCGAGCGCCGCGCCGCTGCCGCCGGCGGCGCCGACGACACGCGGCCGCTTCTTTGCACCGGCGGCGGCGCCGCTATTGCTGCCGTCGCGAGGGCGCTTCTTGCCGGCGGCGGCGACGGCGGCGCTGCAGTGCAGCGAGCGGTTGCGCGTGAGCGCCAGGGGGGCGCTGCCGCCGGCGCCGGCGCTGGCGCTGGCGTTGACGAGCTTGTTGCGCGTCCGCAGCACCGCGCGCGCGCGCCGCACCTGCTCCGACGCCTTGGCTATCGCCAGCGACTTGGCGGACACCGCCGTGGCGGTGCCGCGCGGCGACACGGGCTGCGTCGTCTGCAGGCGCCGGAGCGACCTGTTCTTGCTGCCGCGCACAGTACTGCCAGCGGCAGCAGTGGCGGCGGCGGAGGTGCTGCTGCTGCCGCCAGCGCGCAGCAACTGCTGCTTGAGCCGCTGGCTGTCGAGCGACTGGCGGGAGCGCACGCGCACCAGGCGGTTGGTGGAGACCTTCACGTACGCCGCGCACGGCGATGATCCGCGCTTGTTCGACAGCGCGAGCACCGACATGGGTTTAGCGCTAGCGCCGGCGCTGCTGCTGCTGTTGCTTGCCGCTGCCGGTGACGCTGGCTTGCTGTTGACGTACACCCTGTTGCCAAGCCCACTCCCGACCCCGCTGCCTGCACCGCCGCTCTTCCTGACCCATACTGTGCTGCCCGCCTTCCGCCACCATGGACGGAAACTCTTGACTACTAGCGGACGGGCAATTTTGCTGTGCAACACTAAGGACTTGTTCATGCCAGTGTTGTACAAGACCACATGCATTTTCTTACTCTGCCCACGCTTGGCAAGTGACAGGGGCATCTTTGCCTTATTGCTGGCTGCCATACTGTACCTGAGGACGGCCGGCTTCGCTACCGCAGCTGCTGCAGTTGCTGAGACAGTTGATGAGACACAAGCACTGGTGCTGCTGGCACTGCTGTGCGCGGCGCTGTCGCCTCTACTGCTACCGCTGCTTTTGTCCGACGCTGCATGCACTGCAACCTGACCCTGCCCGGCAGCATTTGTGATACAGCTAGTGTTGATGACGAGCTTCTTATGTACGCTGACAGGCGGGCGGGCGGTGCTGGCGGCAGAAGTCGGCATGGGTCTGGCAACGGTGAACGCTGCAGCTGTTGCTGTGGGCGTGGTCCGCACTTGGCTGGTGGTGGTAGTAACCGCAGTCATGCTGCTGCTGGTGTTGACGATCTTCTTGTGTTGGCTGGGTGCTGAAGAAACTGCCACCGTACCAGAAATCGGGACACCCGCTGGCCCCGAGGCTTGTAGCGCAGGGGCTCTGCTGGTGCTGCATGGAGCGGGCGCCTTAGCTGCACCAATGCCCACGGCAGGTGGTTGTGTTGGTAAACCAGCAGGTGGCGCACTGAGGCCAGGTGATGCTGCGCGGGAGTTGTCCGCGCCACCTGCCAGGCTGGCAGGGTTGCTGATTATGACGAGCTTCCTGTGCCGGCTCACCACAGGCGACCCAGTTTTCACGCCTGAGGTTCCAGCGACAGCATCAGCACGCGCGCTGACAAGTGCTGCCGGCGGTAAGCTTGGAGCCAGAGCGCCGGTTGCAGCGGGAAGAACCGCTGCAGAAGGGGGTGGCACATTAACAAGGCTCCTGTGCGGCCGTGCGGTCTTAGAGAAGGGCGCAGCCGTAGGCGGCGGCTTTTTCCAACTCATGCTGTGCGTCACCACCGGCTCTGCTGCCGGCCTTGGGAGGACGTTGGCGGCTGAGGGGGCATTGGGCCGCCAGGTCATGTGTCGGCCTGCTGGAGGGGCTGGCGGTGGGAACGCCCTGGCAGACCCCCGCCCCCTCCCGCCTCCTCCGACGTAGGAGGATGATCGCTTGATACCTCCTTGGCTCTCCATGTTATTCTTGTTCAGATTTGCTGCAGCAACGACAGCCTACTAATTGGATGCTTTGGGCTTCTTGAAATGTGAATGGCACTATTTGGAAGCGCTTTACATCGAGTGTGTGTTTGGCAGCCGAAGACAAGGTGTGCAACCTACCCCACAAGAGTCGTAGACCTCAAGAAGGTGCCCAGATCGCCGAGGGACGAGTTTTACTTTTGCTGCACTGCCGATGGCCTCCAACATTGCAGGCGAAAACCTGGCTGCGCTGCGACATCTGTCGCCGGCATTGTCTAGCGGCGCTACCAGCAGGAGCGGCGGTAGCCAGGAGGACCTGAGGCGACGGCGCGGGTGGACAGCTGCAATGTTCAGAGCCGGCCATCGCCTGCGCTATCCCCAGGAAGGTGCCAGCTGAAAACTCCAGTTACAAGCTACTTGAAGTTCACGCAAATGTTTAGCTCCACCGGAACTGCGCTGATGGCGCCATCGATGCCCATGCACTCTTCCGCTCACCCAGGAGACCACATCGACGGCCATCATACTCTTTCACAGATTCTGCGAGAGTGAGGCGCAGGCGCTGCGGCAGCGCGACAGGCGACTGGTGGTGCTGGTGACGTGCCTGTTTCTGGCGGGCAAGGTGCGGGAAACGCCGCGCAGGCTGCGCGATGTGATCAACTGCTTGCACGTCACTGCAGCAGAGCCTGGCGGCGGCGCGGTGGAGCCTCCGCGGTTGGACCAGGCGTATTGGGACATGAAGGAGCAGGTGGTGGAATGCGAACAGGCGGTGCTGAGGATCATTGGCTTCGACATGGACGGCGAGCATCCATACAGGTGAGATGTCTGCCGATATTCATGAATGAGCAGTGCGTTGTATTTACGTCTGCGCAACCATCACGGACTTGTGATGTAAAACACTCAGCAAACGGGGGGCTGTGAATGCGATCGATCGCTCACTGAGAGGAGCTTGAGTTGGTGTTTGCGTCAGTGGCGCGTCTCACTGTGCCACAATGACAGCGGCATTTTGCTTGAGACGTCTGAAGCGACGGTGTTATGCACAATGAGGCACACGCCCAAGCAAGCCTACTATGAGGCACTTGAATGCTAATCATGTGCTGACATGAATTGCTGTCCTCTCCTGAGTCATCTCTCAGCGATTTTCACACTGCATGGCGGTCACGCGGCCTGCATTTTTTCCCAGCTTGTGCTTTGCTGCAAAAATGCACGTCTCGACAAAGCGTCTGCCTGCAACGAGCAACTGTCAGCTTGCCAATGTGCGACACGCCCGCTAAAGGCGATGGTGCAGCTTACCACTCAGCATCCGAGCTTCACATGCATGCAGCAGCAATGCCCATCCTTGGCGCGGAACATCAGCGTCCTGTCACTATATGCGCTGACTCACGCTCCCGTCGGTTGCAGGCTGCTGCTCAACTACGCGCGGTCGCTGCGCCTCAGCCGCGAGCTGGTGCAACTCGCCTGGGGCTTCGTTAACGACTTCCTGTTCATACCCAGCGCCCTGGAGCTCTCGCCGCCGACGCTGGCGTGTGCGGCCATCTCCTTGGCTGCCAGGCTCACCGATGAGCTCAATGACTTGAACTGGATCACGGGGTCCGAGAGTGAGTCTGAGTCGTGGATGGGTTTGTTTGGCGTGGACGCCGCCTCTGCTGCTCTTGCGTGCAACCTGCTGCTGGATGGCTATCTGCAGGAGGCAGAACAAGAAGCGGGCGAGAATGGCGCGCGGCATCGTGCCGCACCACCCAGCAGCCGGGGCGCAGATGGCACAGAGGCCGTCGCAAGGCGACATCAATAGCGATACGCTGCTGTGTATATCTCTGGGTGACTGAGTTTGAGGAGTGCTGTGGTGCCGCTTCCTGTACATCTGTTGCATCAATGCGTGTCTTATGCTTGCTTGTCACAGCCTTGCGCGCACTTGCAGATCGCTGCGTGCATGCTTCGGTCATCAACACAAGCATGGTCACCTTGTACGATTGAAATGTACAATGCTCACAACATATGTTGTGTAGGCGATTAGAGTCTGCATGCTGAGGCGATAATGACTTTTCCGCCTGGCGATTGCCTGCAGCTGTGAGGGGGTCTGGAGAGGTGAAGTTGGAGTGTCACCGCCGCATGAGAGGAAGTTGAAGTTGAACCTGGAAATAAACCTGGCCACGCGACACTGCTGCGCACATGCGGCAGTAAAGAGTGGTATACATTACTCGTTCCGCCATCACTGCAGCTCTCATCGTGCGAAACCGAGGTGAAGACAACGTCTCCGGGGCGAGTGCGTATGTACACCGGAATCAGCGAGTAGGAGGAGCAAAACGGGAGTGCTGCAGGCAGGGCGCCAGTGTACTGCCTACTGATTGAACCTGTGATAGTGTGCGCGCAGCTGCGGCTTGCAAGGTGAGAGCACTTCAAAGCATCAATGCGTTTCACAGTGCAAGTGACGAGCTCTTTGCCTGGTGACGGCGATCTCATTCATACTGGCGTCAGCAGTGTTGTCCACCATTAGTGCCCGATGTTTCTACTTAAGCGCTCTCCTGATGCACGTTACGGCGTGCAGGAGCGCGGCAAGTACCGACTGTTGTTACTCAGTCAGCGACCGTCGTCGTTGCTTAGCCATTTGGTCTGCAACACAAATTGCACCTGTTCGTCAATTCAAGGAATGGGTCTCATCATCTTCATGTTGTTTATTGGCGGTATGATTCCCCCACATTGCACAACCCACGTCTTCTTTTCAGCCACCTTTAGTAAAAGCTTGACCTGACGCAATCATCTACTCCTACACATCTCTTCTTAGAGTTATGTGCGACAATCATACCTGGTATACTGTGTTCATGTTTTGCTGTTAGTGTGCCTGTCTGATGCCGGCCACTCTTGTCTCGGAGTCTACGCCAGTGCTGAACTCATATTCCTGTGCTGCTGCTGGTATCATCGCTGGCGCACTCGTCTTGACGTCCAGGCACTATATTGAGAGCAACTGAACTAGACAGGAAGCCAACTGACTGCTGTACTTGCCATGACTGTGCCGCCTGGTGCAACACACACTTTTCCGGCGGTGCAGCCAAGCCTGTAACAACTGCGGAGGGAGCGACGCAGCAGCTGTGAAGTATGGCGCTGGTAGACACGGGACCGCTCACCATTGCGGTGGACCGCTCGCTGTTCGGACCGCAAGGCAGGCGCTGGATTGGTGAGAAATGGCCCTCCTGCTGCTGCTACTGCTGTTGAACTCAAAACACTTGTTGGGTATCCGCGCACAGGGAGTTTGACTGACCGCAGTCTGGTCAGCCACCAGTTCATACACTGTATTCGCGGTTGCCTTGCACGCCGCTGCAGAGCGAAAGCTGCGTTGTTGTTTCTTTACCGGAGTAAGCGTTTTCCTCATCAGCGGTTGCAGCGCACACTCCACTCACGGTCGTGCACATACTGCCTGCCAGCGTGTCTGCCCGCTGCACTGAGCCTGCATGCGACGCGCCGCGGGCACGTCTCTCCCGTTTCCTTGTGCTACGTTTCGAGTCAATTTTGCAACCTCACTCCACGCGCGACGCCGCAGAGCATGACCCTGCCATATACCATTATGCCTCGTCGCCGCCACTGTCCTGGTACGTCACCAAGTGCCGCGCACACGCTGCAGCGTGGACCCCACCACTGCTGCACGCACCTGATACTCTCTCTCTCTACATCTCGTGCTCTTCCTCTCCTGCCGCGCGCGCTCGCGCCATCGCGCACGCGCGCAGAGCACAAGCTGCCGTACGTTGTCTCCAACATCACCTTCATCCTCGTGAGCGGCTTCGGCGCGTGCCTGCTCATGTTCACGGTGTGCGCCGACTACCAGCGCGGCGGCCTCCTGCGCGGCGCCGCGGCGCTGCCCAAGCACCTCGCCAACGCCGCCGTCCTCCACCTCGTCGCGCGCCTCCTGCGCTGGCACATCGGCCGCACCGTCTACCGCGCCTTCGCGCCCGCGGATGACCGCCCCAACGTCTTCACGCGCTTCGCCATGGCTGCCGCCGCCGCGAGCGCGGGGGGGGGGTCCTCCCGGCCGAGCACTGCCGCACGCGACGACGACAACAACGCGGGGGGGGGACAAAAGGGGGGGCGCCCCCCCCCCTCTCCAGCACCCCTGGCCCTGGGCCAAGAAGGCCGCGCCGGCGCCAAAACCGGTGGCGCGCGGGGGGGGGTGGCGACGAGAGCAGCTTTAAGAGCCCCCCAGCGCTGCAGCCGCCGTGGCCGTGGGAGGGGCGCCCGCCCGCAGGGTTCGCGAGCCTGCCGCTGGGGGGCTTTGCGAGCCCCTTCCCGGGGGGGAGGCACGCGCGCCAGAAGAGCGGCGGCTCCGTCGCGTCGTACAGCGAGTCGGGCGAGGACGAGGGGGGCGCGCGTGCCGCGTCGCTGCGCAGCCGCAGCCGCGGCAGCAGCTACTACGTCAGCGTCGGCGGCGGCGGAGGCATGATTGCGGGGTCGCCGCGGAGGGCGCCGTCCGTGCGCTCGGCCAGCGGCGGCGGCGGCGGCGCGGCGGCGGCGTCGCCGCAGCAGCAGCAGCGCACGCCGCCGGCGGCGCGCGCGGGCCGGGGGGAGGTCGCGCGAGAGCCGAGCCCGCGCTTCGACTCGGACGCCGCCACAGAGGACGCGACGGCGGCGGACGGATTCAACGGCGGCAGTGTCCGCAGCAGCGTCCGTGGCGGCGGCGACACCGGCAGCATTGCCGGCGACGGTGGCAGCGGCGGCAGCAGCGGCGGCGGCGGCGGCAACGGCGGCGAGGCCGAGGGCGCGGCGTCGGCGGCGCCACCGGGACTGTTCTCGGAGCGTGCTGCGGAACCGTCGGCGGAGGGCGACGCGGCGGCGGCGGCGGCGGCGGCGCCAGAGGAGCCGGACAGCTCGCTGAGCCACGCGCTGCGGCGGCGGCGGCGGCAGAAGTCGCGCGCGGAGGCGCTGCGGCCGCGGCACTTCACGGCGGAGACGGCGCACGAGCTGCTGGACAGCATGTTCTTTATCAAGCTGGTGGACGAGGAGGGGGCGTGGATGTTTGTTGAGGATGATCTGCATGAGAGCAGGGAGGGGGGGGGGCTCGGCTGGGCGATGAGCCTGTTCCACAGGGGGTACCGCGTGGGCGCGCGCTACGCGGGGGACGTCGGCCCGCACGACGGTGAGTCACGGCGTTACCTCATCAAGCACTTGAAGTATATTCAGCGCTCTGGTATGGCACAGAAGTGCAATTTGCAGCTACCACACGCGCACGGTACTCAAATAAAGCCGGACCCCATGACTTTGCGTCGCTTCTTGATGTTCGAATTAGTGATTGTGAGTGATTGAAGTTGCAATGAGCTCTGCGTGTTTGAGCATCGTACGCTTGCGTTGTGGTGGGCCGGCGAGCGCAGATGGCGAGCTCGCGTTGGAAGAGGAATCAATTCAGCCTGTGGTTAGTGGAAGTTAGCTGAGCGCTGCTGTATGAGCTTTATGTTCAACCAGTTGATGTTGCGGGGATGCCACATTGGCGCGCGCAGCGCGACGTCACCGCGGTGCTACGTCATAAATGTCAATTGAGGTCCTGAGCAAATTCCCCCAAGCATCCGGTATGTCTGACATGCTGTGGCCGCAGTGTATTTCAAGGCACCGAGACTTGTAAATGCGCACGGTCGACTGAAGGCGTGGGCGGCAAGTTCAACTTGCAGTGGGGCAGCTTTCACGTTGCGCGGGGCGCAGCGCCGCATCAGCACCGTGCTGGCAGCGTCTGCATGCCAGCACGCACTAGCATGCGCATGTCTCTATGTTGAAGTGGTAGTGCAGGTGATACGCGGCGTGAGCCTGCTTGGCGCGCCCTGCCGCGCCGCGTGCGGCGGTCCGGACAGGGGCGCTGCTGAGCGCTGAGCGCATCACGCGTTTGCGTCTCAAACTGTGTGAGTCATCATACACTTCAGAACATTTCTCACATCACGAGAACTCTGTGGCGGTAAGCGAACTTGAACAGCTGACAGTCCCCCGCCCCTCTCCCCCCCCCCACCCCCCCCCCCCCACCACCACCACCACCACCACTGTACAGCGCACCGGCTCGTCTTCCAGTGCGAGCCGGGGCGCGCCGCGGGGCATGTGCGCATCCGCTCGCGCGGCTCCAACACGTACCTCTTCATGCTGGGCCTGCGGCGCCCGCTGACGCTGGTCGCGTGGGACCGCGAGGTCGCAGGCGGCGACTGGGAGGACATGCGCATCGTCTGGCTGCCGCGCGCGGAGGACGAGGGGCGCGTGCTCATTCGCTGCAAGACGGCGGGCGGGTGCGTGCGCGCTTTGATAGTTGTAGTTGAGGCTGAAGTTGTTGCCACCGACTCATTTCCCTCAGTGGTGTAGTGTGGGGCGTAGGGTGCGTGCTCATTCGGCGGGTGGGTGCGTGCGCGCTCTGAAATGTGAAGTTGAGGTTAGATTTGAAGTTGACACGTCGCTCGTCGAGTGGGACCGCGAAGTGGCGGGCGGCGACTGAGAGGACATGCGCATCGTGTGGCTGCCGCGCGCGGAGGACGAGGGGCGCGTGCTCATACGCTGCAAGACGGCGGGCGGGTGCGTGCGCACTGAAGTAGCTGATATTGAGGTTGGACGTGAAGTTGTCATCTGATTGCGCGCAGAGGACGAGGGGCGCGTGCTCATTGGCTGCAAGACGGCGGGCGGGTGCGTGCGCATGCACTATTGTTGAAGTTGAATTTGACGTCATATCTAAGTGCATTGATTGTACACGGCGGCACCTGGGGCGCGTGCTCAGTCGCTGCAAGACGGCGGGCGGGTGCGTGCGTGCGCGCTTTGATAGTTGCAGTTGAGGTTGACACAATCCACCGATAGGTTTCCCTCAGTGGTGTAGCGTGGGGCGTAGGGACGCGTGCTTATTCGCTACGGCGGGCGGGGTGCGTGCGCGCGCTCCAATAGTTGAAGTTGAGGTCAGATTTGACGTTGGCGTGTCATCTGAGACTCATCTGTTAGTGCTTCGTTGTACGCGGCGGCACCTAGGGCGCGTGCTCATTCCCTGCAAGACGGCGGGCGATGCGTGCGCACCGAAATAGTTAAAAAAGTTGAGATTGGATTTGAAGCTGTCATCTGATTGTGCGCGACCAATCAATGCGTGTGCGTCGGACAGCGTCAGCTCCAGCACGAGCAGATCCTGCCTCCGGTAGCAAAGCGCTTGTTGGCGCTGGTGCGGTCTTGACACATGCGTGGCCTGCCGTGCCCTGCTGGCAGGTGCTTGCAGAGTGCCGGCATCGACTTGACTCCATAGCAAGTGCTAGTCTCAGGCACCTTGTGTGGCTTCATTACTTGTAGGCTGGTGTCTTAGACGCCGCTCGTGCCGCACGGCACGCACTGCACGCGTGCTTCACGTGCACACGCGCGTAGGTATACCTGCCTGCCTCACTCAGTTGTTCAAGCCTTGCCTTCATGCCCATTCACGCCTGCCGTTCGCGCAGGTACCTGCAGTGGACGGGCACCAAGTTTGTGCACACGCCCGTCAAGGACAGCGCCAGCCGCTTCATGCTGCAGAGCCTCAGATGACAGCAGGCTGCCGTGTCCGTTTCAATTCGGGCTCGCCTACTACCTTGTTCAGGTGTAGCACTAGCACTGTGTGGATCTTCGAGGGTGAGGGTCAGGGCCAGCCCCGAGCTCTGACCAAAAAGGCGGCGCTGGCATGTTCAAAAGTGGGGCTGAAACGGGGGAGCTGCAAACCGATGGGGGGGGGCACAAGGGGGATTCTGCGCACATAGTCGGCTGTGGAGAATACTGCGGCGTGCAGTCACATTGACGGATAGAGGCGACTGTTGATGATGTATGGCTTGCCAATTTAGACATATAGTGCGACCATCTGCATTGGTCTTCATTATGCCGCTGAAGGGGGGGGAGGGGGCTTGTTGGAGTATTTGGGGGGTGGTTGTATAAAGACGATCACATGATCACAGTAGCGCGGGGGACTTGCCAGTTGAGCACGCACAGTACTGACAGCACACAGTGTCCGGCGACAGACCGTGACACAGACAACACTGCTTGTCACCACGCTGCACTGCCATTGCAGCTCAATGTAGAGGTGCTTAGAGCACTGACTTGCAGTGACTGCTGCAGTGATGGTCTGCGGCCATGAGCAGAGCACCTGCTCTACATAGCTACACGTGGTCAAGCACAGCAACCATTTGGTGAAATGAAGGATCAGATTTCTCGTCGACCGTGTTGATGCCGTTGCCCACATCTTGTCTGCCATTCCGGGCTCTTGCGGTTGCAGCTGGATGTTGTTGTACACTTGAGATGTTTGTGCCTCTGCTCGCAAAGCATTGCCCATCGCTGCGTTCTGCTGCGTTCTGCTGCACCCAACTGCTACATCGTAATGTGTGAACGTGGGTATGGTATGCTGCCAGAGCTTTGTTGTCCCATCAACATTGCTGCACCAGGTCAAAAGTATGCCGTTCGTGGATGTATACCATCAGTAGGGTCACTTGTGTCAATATCATCGGAAAAGGTGACGGGACGGGACTACAATGGCCGTATGTCAGCCTGACATGATGCATGATGTTTCGCGCCGTCCCACAACGCAGTGATGCCTGTGACGGGCACTTTTCACCATTTTTTGAGTCATGTGAGCTTGGCATTTGCCGCATATGCCAGCCTGCAATGGATTTTGCAGGTGATGGCTGATGTACAACTTGATGTTACCCCATCCCAGTTAGCCCTCCCAACGTAACTTACAGTTTCGTTGGCGTAACTGTTGAAGTTGATTGAGCCGAGTGTGTGTGTGCGGGCACTACATCGTGTTGTTTGATATGCTACACGAAGCACAACGGCCACAACCTGCATAATAGAGCTCTAACGTAGCGCGCTGATTGCAAACATGTCTGGGGAGGCGTCCAATGTGAGGGTGGCGGTGCGATGCCGCCCCATGAGCGCCAAGGAGGAAGCCATGGGCTGCAAGCCCTGTGTGAGTCTGCATGGTGCAACTGTCACCATCACGCCTCCCTCGGACAGCAGCGAAGACAGGGCGAAGGAGGCCAAGTCGTTCACCTACGACCATGCCTTTGGGGACGAGAGCACGCAGGCGGGAGTGTACGAGGCTCTGGGGCAGCCAATCGTGGGGCAGGCGCTGCAGGGCTACAATGTCACCATATTTGCCTACGGACAGACGGGCAGCGGAAAATCACACACAATGATGGTGCGTACTACTTGGTGGTGGTAATGCTGTTGGGCTTCGAAGATTTGTAAAGTTTCGTCAAGTGATGCTTTGCAGTGTGCAGGCAGCCCAGCTCGTGGATAGTTTCAAGAAGCCATGCGAATCTGACCGTCATATTCACATTTCTACTGGTTGGCCTTTGGAATCAGTCATTTCCCACAGCATCACTATGTGTACATGTGGCAAAGCCATCCCGTGTAGAAACAACAGTACCCCTAGGAGTGCACCTGTCCACCAGTAATAAGCGCGCGTGTCTCAATGTATTTTCACAGGACGGCAGCGCCTTTGCGTGACATGTTCGCTGAATCAACTAGGTCCATGAGGTGAAGGTCGTTGCATGCCATGGCCATGCTAGCCGAAGCGCCAAGGACAGCAGCCATCCGGTGCATGTTGAAGCCGACCGCTGGCGCACCCGTTCAGACCGCAGCTTGCATACCATGACGCCACGCACTGTGCTGCGCACACCAGCGAGCCCGCTTACGGCCGTTCACGATGCTGCGCATCCAGTGATGCTGAACTAGTGGCCAAACTCTGGTGGTGTCACCCCTTCCAGCTGCCCCCAACACGTGGATGTACTGGTTTGAGCGCTGCTTCCTGGTGCAGCATTGCTGAGCCTGCGCCACGAGCGCTGGCATCACCAGTGCATCAATGTTATGCTGAACTTTATGTGATCTCACCATTCACTGCAGAACATGGTGGTGCCATGATAATGAAGCGTCTGTGCCTGGTCTTGAGGTGAAGGCATGATGGCTACAAAGCTTTAGCAATGCTGTTGAGGGTCAACAGCACATGAATATGCTGTCATGAGAGGAACGTCGCCCTGTGCAGAGTGCGGCACTCGCTTGTTTGCAGCGGCAACGGTTGCAAGCAAGTGATGTCTTGAGGTACTTATGGTGTCTTGATTGCTGATGCAAAGCACCAACAGTTCTTTACATTATGACAGCACTTGTGTACCTACGCTCAAGTAAAAGGTGCTAAATTAGCCCACAGTGCGTTGCTGCACCCTCACGACAATCCATGGTGTAGTGAGACACAAAACTGCGCATCCGCTCATTTCGATGATCTTGTGCACCTGTACATGCTCTGCCTGTGCCACTGACGCATGTGTTCTGCCTGCTGCGCCGCCAGCTCCGTGACTTGAAGCTGCGTCATTGAGAAGTGGCAGCAGTGCTCATCACTGCTGCTCATGCGCAATGTGCAAACACTTCGTAAAACACTGCTAATGGCAGTGATCAAGTGTCAGAAGTGGCATCGCTCGGCTCTGTCGCCCCTGCCGCTTGCAAGGTCTGCACGTGCTGCTGACTCATGCGTTCCCCCGCCCCTAACCGTGACCCTAAACTTGTTGCAACAAAGTGTCGGACGTCACACTGCTCAGCTCTGTCGGCCCTACTGAACGCATGCCGCTGACTCACATGCGCCGCCGACCCCGGGAGCAGAGGGGCAGCGGCAACAGCGCCGAATTATTGCAATACAGCTTTGGATGTGACATCGCCCTGTTGGCCCTCTTGTACGCATGCTGCTCACGCATTCCCCCCCCTCTGAGAGCAGGGCGGCAGCGGCGACAGCGCCGATTACGGCAAAACAGCGCCGGAAGTCCCTTCGCTCAGCTCTGTTGGCCCTGCTGACTCACGCGCCCCCCCCCCCCCGCGTCGCCAACTTTGTGAGCAGGGGGGCAGCGGCAACAGCGCCAATTATGGCAATACAGCTTTGGATGTGTAACAGCCCTGTCAGCCCTGCTACGCGCCGTTGTGCTTATTAAATAGTTCCAAAAATTACAATGGTCTGCACGCGCCGCTGCCTCGCACATTCCCCCCCCATGTCACCGACTCTGAGAGCAGGGGGGCAGCGGCGACAGCGCCGGCATCATACCGCTGCTCAACAAGCGCCTGTTTGAGGCAGTGGGCGCCACGACGAGCGCCGAGACCAAGTTTATGCTCACCGTGAGCTACCTTGAGGTTTACAACGAGGTCATCCACGACCTGCTTAACCCCGTCAAGGAGAAGATGCTCAGGGTGAGTGCGTGGGGGGGTGGGGGGGTCAAAACCCATCGAAGTGAAGATGCTCAGAGTGAGTTGGGGGGGGTAAGAACGTGCTTGGGGGTGAGTGCTTGTGGGGAAGTGAACTTTATGAAAGAGAAGATGGTTGGGGGGTTACTGGAAGTGTACAGCGAGGTCATCCACGACCTGCTGAACCCCGTCAAGGAGAAGATGCTCAGGGTGAGTGGGGTGGGGGGGCGGGGGGGCATGCCTCATCAAACAGAAAATGGTCAGAGTGAGTTAGGGGCGGCAAACCCCATCAAGGAGAAGATGCTCAGGGTGAGTTGGGGGGGGGGGGGGGGGGGGGGGGTTCCATCAAAGAGAGCCCGCTCAGCATTCTCAGCATTGACAATTTGCTTGGGTTGAGTGGGAGGGAGTAAGAATGCACTTGGGAGTGAGTGTGTGGGGGGGGTGAACCTCTCTCAAGCAGATGGTCAGGATGACTCAAAGAGCAGGGGGAGAAACAGGCCATAGGAGGTGCACTGAGTTGTGGCCCTTAAATCCAAATAATTTCAAGGTTTCTGCCTCGCACCTAAGAATTTGCATCAGAATGACACAGCATTCGGGGGGCTGCAACGAGGTGCATGTGTACGCCAAGCGATCGGCCTGCTCAAAAGGCCCTGATTGGCCTGCTCAACGCCCCTAGTACATGGAGCCATAGTTTTTAAGATGGGCATGAGGCCAGGTTCCGCTAATAACATTCGCGAGCGTTGTCAATGAAGGATCAACATAAAATCAACGGGAAGGGGCATCGCTAGTGGGTACAGTTGGGAAGGCTCAATACAAAGGCGCTTTCACATATCTACGGCAGCAAACCTAGCAAGTATTTGGCAGCCCTGTTTACGATCTGCTACCACAGGATGGCTGCACGGCTCGCAGTCATGGAGTACACCTGAGCTCGCAATACCATCAGGAGGCACACAAAGCCGTGCGGTGCAGCAGCAGGCACACTGCATTGCAGTTGCTTGCTTCAGTACAGCGCAAAGCGTTTAAGAGCACCCCTCCCCCCTAGGGGACACACAACGGCCGAGAACTCACAACAGCAGTGATGAAATCGTAGCTCTAGGCCCTACATTCCTATTGCTGACGGACACCATGCTCGGCCTCCGGGTATATGCGTTCCGGTAACAGAACATGGGAGCATCGCTGCGACCATCCGGGTAGGGTAGGTATCTCAAGCTCACTGATTTCTGCTCTGCAGAAGTCAAGTGGATCAACACTCTATCGTCAATCAGTTTTTGCAACTACGCCTCCCACTTCAACTTGTACTTCAACTGGTGCCTCGCCGCCGCCAAGCGCACGAGCCTTGGCATCTACATAGAGGGTATGAGCGAACCAGTCGTGCACACCGCCAACGATGCACTCACTGAGCTATGCTCTGCAATGGTTCATCAATATTTTCAGCTACGCGCCTTCGACTTCAACATTTACTTCAACATGTTCAACTGGTGCTTCGCAGATCCGCGAGCACCCGGACCTCGGCATCTACGTGGAGGGCCTGTGCGAGCTAGTCGTGCACACTGCTGATGACGTCCTGAAGCTGATAGAGCAGGGCGGCGCCGTGCGGCGCGTTGCCGCGACCAACATGAACGAGCGCTCCTCGCGCTCGCACAGCTGCTTCTCCGTCAAGCTCGCGCAGAAGACCACGCAGGTGAGTCTTAACAGGCGCGGTCGCAATTTGATGCCAGACATTGCGCAAGCGATTCGAGCAAGATGGGCTGGCTCGGTTCAGCTGGGGCAGACCGAGCGTGTAGCTGGGGCAGACCGAAAGTGTTTTGTGGCCCGGAGGCAGCACTGCGCGCGTTCTTTTTAAAATGAATAAACGAGCGCTCCTCGCGCTCGCACAACTGCTTCTCCGTCAAGCTCGCGCAGAAGACCACGCAGGTGCACTTCTGCAGAAGATAGTACTCAGAATCTGATAAAGCACTGGCGGCTAACCACACCTTGTCACCTAGACTTCTACGATCTTTTGAATCGTTCCCATAATACTTCAAATGGAATATTGCTGTTGTAAGTGGCGCATGGGATCTGAGCAAGAGTTGTCTGGCTTGCTTCAGCCGGGGCGGACTGAGTGTGATATGTTGTCCGGCGGCACCGCGCGTGTTCTTTGGTATATGAATGAACGAGCGCTCCTCGCGCTCGCACAGCTGCTTCTCCGTCAAGCTCGCGCAGAAGACCACGCAGGCGAGCTTCGACAGGCGCAATCGTGATTTGATAGTTGAAGTTGCGCAAGGGATTTGTACAAGAGTTGTCTGGCTCGGTTCAGCTGGGGCGGACTGGGTCAGTTCGCTTGCTCGTGTGGCAGTACATACGGATGTGGCGACTTTTTCACGCGTTCTTGTATGAACGCGCGCTTCAAATGCTCGCACAGCTGCGTCTCCGTCAAGCTCGCGCGGCAGGCCAAGCCGGTAATCGGCGTGTGGCAACTTCAGCAGCACAGCTGCAGTTTCTAGTGCTGTGGCGCGTGTGTGTGCCTCTTGTGCCTGCGCACGCAGGCAGCAGCACCCATCAATGATCAATAGAAGTAGCGCCTGCATGCTCTAGCTGCAACAGACATTGTGCGGTGTCTGTTGTGCGCCGCGGTACATACAGCGACCGTGTAGCGACCGCCTAGCTTGCAGTCTGAGGCTGGCATTTGGGTGAGACGCTAGTGCCTGCGTGCAGCACACGATAGCGGCATCGCGCGCGAGACCTTCTTCAATATCAAGTTGAACTTTGTTTCAAGTGTGACGCTCTTGACCCTTGTCCACACACAGCACATTGGCGGCGGTATCGCGCGCAAGACCCCCTCCCACCGCAAGTTGAACTCCAATCACTTCACCTGTGACGCTCCTGACCCCCGCCCCCGCGCAGGACGTCGGCGCGCGAGACCATCTTCAAGAACAAGTTGAACCACAAGTACTTCACCTGTGACGCCCTGGACATCCCCACGCGCAGGACGTCGGCGGCGGCATCGCGCGCGAGACCCCCCCTCCAACCGCAAATTGAACTCCAAGTACTTCACCTGTGACACACCTGAACCCCCCACACCCCCGCGCAGGACGTCGGCGGCGGCATCGCTTGCAAGATCATCCTCAACAGCAAGTTGAACTCTACTTTTAAGTAGCTCACCTGTGATGCTCCCCGTCACCACGCAGGACGTCGGCGGCGGCATCGCGCGCGAGACCGTCCTCAACAGCAAGTTGAACTTGGTGGACCTCGCGGGCAGCGAGCGCGCCAAGAAGACGGGCGCGTCCGGCGACACGCTGCGCGAAGGCGCCAGCATCAACAAGTCGCTCATGTGCCTGGGCAACGTCATCACGGCGCTCAGCGAGGGCAAGAAGCGCGGGCACATACCGTACCGAGACTCCACGCTGACGCGGCTGCTGCAGGTGAGGTCATGTAGGGTATGTGATGTACAAGTAGGATACCTAACATGTTGTACTCTGCACATACTGGAAAGGGACTCCATGCTGCCGCGGCTGCTGCAGGTGAGGGAGGGGGGTGTCAGGGGTGTAGGGTTTGTAAAGGGTAGGATACCTGCCGTATCGTTCTCTGTGCAAAACACGGTGCTCAGCAAGGACACGAACTTGAAGCCCGCTCGTGACTTGTTCAAATGCTGCAGTTGGTGTCTCAACGTCAATACAAACGTCGCCCGTCACCTTCGCATAACGTCACTCTCTCGCTTCAACTCGAGCAGTGGAGCACGACCACGCCTTAGTTGAGTATACATGAATTGGTGTTGCTTAGCCCCTAGAGGGTTTTATCTATTGTCTGTCACGCCAGCAGACTTAGGGCTAGGGTTAGCGAACCCTAACTTTTACCTTGACCCTTCTGCAGCACTCACAGCACAACATCCACAGGCAACAGTTGTGCAAGCGGGCAGTGCAACTTAAAAAAAAAGTATGCTTGTGGCACACCCGTTTGGTTATACTGCCAAGCCAGTGGTGTGCTTTTGATCGGCATACTCAACTGGTTTGCTTGGCAATGTAAGCAAGATATGACAACGCTCTGTGGAAGCTACCCGGGTATCGTGCTGCAACCAATCTTTATATGTCCACACCAGACATCGGTGACATTGCTCGCACGCTCGTGGCAATGCTTGTGTGCTGATGATGGCCATGTCATATCTTCGTGTGAGCTATAGCCGCCTGTTGATCTTTCTAGTACTCTGTTGTGTGTACACACCAATAGGAGAGCCTCGGTGGCAATGGCCGCACGCTGATGATAGCCGCTTCCACATGTTTTGTCGTGCTCTGCTCATGTATGCACACCAATGGGAGAGCCTAGGTGGCAACACGCGCACGCTGATGTTAGCCGCTCGTCCCATATCCTTGATAGCAATACACGCACGCTGACAATAGCAGAGCCTCGGTGGCAGCCGCTCGCACACTGTCGATAGCCGCTCTGAATGTTGCCCCACATACACTGCGCATGTATGCACACCAAACAGGAGAGCTGACTCATGTATATATATGTCCCACACTGCTCATGTACGCACACCAATAGGAGAGCCTCGGTGGTAACACGCGCACGCTGATGATAGCCACTTCTACATATCTTGTCATGTTCTGTTCTACATAGTTGGTGCTGCTCTGCTCATGTATGCACACCAACAGGAGAGTCTCGGCGGCAACGCGCGCACGCTGATGATCGCCGCGGTGTCGCCCGCGGACTACAACTGCGACGAGACGCTGTCGACACTTCGCTACGCGCACCGCGCCAAGTCCATAGAGAACAGCGTCACCAAGAACGAGGACGTCAACGAGAAGATGATCCGAGAGTTGAAGATGGTGAGTCACTTCAAGAGTGATGGTTTGCGCCCTTCTGATTGAATTGCAGATCGATACTTCTGCGAAGCAGCGAGTTCACAGGAAGTCAGCACTGAAGAGCGCACTGAATGTTCGTCACTAGATGTACTTAAAAATATGAGCATATGACGTCAACACCAGCAAAAGCGTTGAACTCGTTGACAAAGGCGCTGTTGCAGCTATATAAAGACTTAATCAAGGATTTGGCCTGGCAGATGAGAACAGCAAGCAACGCCGCGATGGTCGCACAGCTGTGTGTCTGGGCGGTTTCTGCTCTTTCTGCAGATTTAGCAAATGCATGTTCTTTGAAGTATGCAGTGCATGCTACATCAGCAGTTCCAATGCCAGTTTCAAAATCTTTTAATCATGGCCTGATTTGATGACGTCACTGTCTATGCAGGCCATACACAGGACATCAAGATGAGTATTTCACACAGCATGGTAACAATGTTGTTGAGCATATGCGCCTGCGGCAGAGGTGTCATCGACCACTCAAACGTGCAACACCCAATACAATGCTGCCCTATCGTGCAACAGCGCTGCAGTCATGGCTGACCACCTCATGCCACTGTCATCTCACTTTTCATCGTACCAACAGCAGAGCACGGCCAAGCATAGGGGGGATGGCGGTGGTAAAGAAAAAAGCGTTGAGCTGGTTTGCATGTACTCCGCTATGAAGCCAAGCACCAATCCCAGTTCTACAGGCGCATCATCGCTCATATGAAACAATGAACGTCTAGACATCTATGCATGTGCCCGGTGTATCATGCCGGCAATGACAAATGCTCACAGGAGGCACCAGAACACAAGACTGCAGTGGGTGGAGATGAACAGGCAGCAGCATCATCTGATGCCGCGGAGCAATGCTGCTGACCTGCTGAGCCGCTGTGGCCTCAGTGCAGTGCTCAGTCGAGTGAGCCCAGTATTTTCCACCCTATTTTGTGCAGCTCTTTGCCATTCACGGGAGATGGACAAAGCGGGAGCCAGATGGATGCTTGTCACATCACTGTTGCACCTTCTGCCATTCACAGGAGATAAGAAGTTCAGGGCGCAGCTGATGGGAGGCGGCGGCGGCAGCGGCAGCGGCGGCGACTACGCATAGCTGCTATTGCGGCTGCACTGATTGTACGCGCCAAACTGCATGCCTGACACTATCTCATCATCGTCGCACGTTCTGCCACTCACAGGAGATAGAGAAGCTGAGGGCGCAGGTGATGGGAAGCGTCGGCGGCGGCGGCGGCGGCGGCAGCAGCGGCGACGACGCAGAGCTGCTGTCGCGCCTGCAGTGAGTGTAGACGTCAAATTGCATGCTGGAGTTCTTATCATCATCGTTGCACCTTCTGCCATTTACAGGAGATAGAGAAGCTGAGAGCGCAGCTGAGAGCGCAGTTGATGGGAGGCGTCGGCGTCGGCGGCAGCGGCGGCAGCGGCGACGACGCAGAACTGCTGTTTCACCTGCCATGATCGTAGACGCCAATAACATGCCTGACTCCCCCGTACCATTGTCGCACGTTCTGCCATCTACAGGAAATTGAGAAACTGAGGGCGCAATTAATGGGAGGCTTGGGCGGCAGCAGTGGCGGCAGCGGCGGTGGCGACGACGCAGAGCTGCTGTCGCGCCTTCAGTCGCTGCAGTCCGCGCAGCAGCAGACGTGGGAGGAGAAGGAGCGGCTCAGCAAGCAGCTCGAGGCGGAGCGCGCCAACAACGTCACGGCGGCGATTGGGCAGGTACGTATATGTTCAGCATAGAGTTGAAGTTTACACTTCAAGAATGAGTAGAGGAGGAGCGGCTCAGCAAGCAGCTCGAGGCGGAGCGCGCCAACAACGTCACCGCGGCTATTGGGCAGGTACGTATGCGTACGATTGGACTTGAAATTTGAACTTGAAGTTTATACTTGGAAGCATGAGTGAAGAGCAGAAGGAGCGGCTCAGCAAGCAGCTCGAGGCGGAGCGCGCCAATAACGTAACAGCGGCTATTGGGCAGGTATGTATACGTTCAGCCTACACTTGAAGTTTACCCTTGAAGAATGAGTGGGTGTGTCAGTGGAGTGTCATGGCGGCGATTGGGCAGGTACGTAAACGTATCACAATTGAAGTTGAAACATGAAGTTTACACTTGAATTTCCACTTGAAGAATGAGTGGAGTCACGGCCGCTATCGGGCAGGTACGTACACTACCACCTAACATGAAGTTTACACTTGAAGATGAGTGACGTGTGGTGAAGTCGCGGCCATTGAGCACATGTGCGTATCGCAGTTACTTCTACTTGGAAGTACAACGTCGTTGTGCAGTCATGTGATTGTTCAAACGAGTGTCTGGTTGCATGCCTGCCACACGTAGGCAAGCCCCCCCAATCCACCATGTAGAGGGACTAGTGTGAGGTCGCGGTTGCTGTTGACGGGCACTGCAAGTGGTGACACGACGCAGCTGCGCTACTGCTACTGGAATCTCAACATTGCGACGCGCATGCATACCCGCTGCCGCAAGAACAGTATCCGTGATGTTTCAAAACAAGCATGTCTCATCGCATGTTTGCCACTTTCAGCAGACAAACCCAAAGATTGTAGTCGAAGCCGCTACCAGCACCACTGTGCACGTTGTATCGCCACACACCTCAACGCTTACGATCATAGCTCGATTCAGCTTGTGACTGATGCGAGTCATTTATTGCGTTTGATATAAGAAGAATGTGATTGGAGTAACCACCTCTGCGGCACCAGACTCTGTAATAACCCTCTGCTCACATGCGCTACAGGCTTTCTTACAACACACCGTTTCAATTGAAACCGTTGCCTCAACTCTATCTGAGCACTGCTGCCCCCATCATCACGTCACACCGCTCACAGGCGGTCGACGACGTGAAGCACAGCAAACTCGAGACCATGAAGGCGATAAAGCGGTTACAGAAGACCAAGGAAGGCGTTGCCAAGCGCCAGAAGGCGCTGCGCACGCAGTACGACAGGCTAAAGGACGCGCTGCAGGCCTCCATGGACCGGTACCAAGCGGCACAGGCGCAGTATGATCAGGTGAGCTGAGGCATGTACTAAGCGATGTATGCACGCAGGTGTAGCAGGTGCCGCAGAGCTCTACGGACTGACATCAGTACGACCAGGTGAGCGAGGTATGTTGATGCAGGCGAGCTGGGGTATGTATGTACGTATGTATGTATGTATGTACGCTCCTCAAGGACGGGCTGCAGGCCTCCATGGACCGGTGTCAGGCGGCCCAGGCGCAGTACAATCAGGTGAACTCATGCGTGTTAGTATGCAGGTGAGTTGATGTACGTATTTATGTATGTCTGTATGCTCAAAGTGTATGTATGCTCAAAGAGCGCTGCAGGCCTCCATGGACCGCTATCAGGCGGCGCAGGCGCAGTATGATCAGGTGAGCTGAGTTGCGCTGTGTGCCGGTGAGCTGAGTCATGTTGGCATATTGGCATGCAGGTGAGCTGAGCTGGAAGTATGTATTTGTGTACATATGTCTGTATGTACGTACACATGCTCAAGGGCGCGCTGCAGCATTTCGTGGGCAGGTATCAGCGGCCCAGGCACAGTGCGATCAGGTGAGCTGAGGGCAAGGTATGTAGTATACATAGGACGCGCTTCAGAGTTTGCTGGAGTGGTACCAAGCAGCGCACTCTCAGTACGATCAGATGAGCTGCGGCATGTACTGGGCAAGGTAAGTAGGTATGCGTATGACGCGGCTGCAGTCAGGCGAGCTGTACATGCGGAGCTTGAACTTGACGTTGGAGGAATTCTAGCTGGCCGGCCGTTGAGTTGCAGCTGGTGCTTCAAGCGTCCGGATGATTTCATTGTGGCCAAAGTCAGCTCCGCGAATTGCAAAACCTGATGTGGAAAACAAGCAAATGCTTCCACATCGCACCAAGACGACCTGGTCACCAGACTAGTGTGCACTTGATCTTTCCTGAGCAGATGCAGAGCGCGCCGCAGCTTCAACACCCATGCTGGCTGGCTTTGGTGGCTGGAACTTGAGCTTTTGAGTTGAAGTTTAATGGCAATAGACAGCGTGTATGCGCTGCGCCGGGAGTAGCTGCGGAGGGCGGCGCAGCACGTGTAAAATTGAACTCGACAGCCTCCTTGACGCCATTGAGGTCCCTGTAAAGTCTGCTGCTGCTGCTGCTGCGCCTTTTTATTGAATATAGTGAAGTTGACTTTGAATTGAAGTCTATGAAGAGAAAACCCTGGCACACCGTGTACGCGCGCACCGCGCTACGCCACGCAGCTGGCGGACGGCGACACGGCGTGCACGCCCCTCGAAGGCCCGCTCGCTGGCCTCCTGGACGCCTGTAACATAACATCTGTTGCAGTTCTAGTTGAAATCGATGCTTGAGTGTTGGACTCTACTGCGTTGCCGCGCAGCTGGCAGAGGGTGACGCCGCGCGCCCCCCCCTCGAGGGCGAGCTCACCGGTCTGCTCGACGCCCATCGAGGCCCTTGTGCATTGTGTCGTCTCTCTAGTTGGAGCTTAACAATAGAATAAATAAATCTAAATGTCAACACTTTATGTACCACCATACATGCTCGCGCCGTGCTGCGCAGCTGGCGGAAGGCGACGCCGCACGCGCCCCCCTCAAGGGCGAGCTTGCGGGCCTCCTCGACACCATCGACTCGCAGCGCGCGGAGCTCCTCGCGTGCCGCGCGGACGCCTGTAACATGCTGTTGCAGTTCTAGTTGAAGTTGACACATGCGTTGGACCCTGCCGCCCCGTGTACTGAACAGCTGGCGGACGGCGACGCGGCGCGCGCCCCCCTCGAAGGCGAGCTCGCGGGCCTCCTGGACGCCATCGAGTCGCAGCGCGCGGACCTGCTCGCGTGCCGCGCGGATGTCGACAAAGCGAAAAAAGAGGCGAAGCGCGTCGAAGAGAAGCTCGCAGAGGAGCGCGCAGAGTTGGTCGCGAGCAACGGCCTGCTGGAGCAGAACGCACGGCTGCGCGCGGCGATCGCCGCGGAGGAGCGCGAGAAGTTCGCGGGCGAGAAGGACGCGTACCTGCGCGAGGCGCTCGCCGCCGAGAGGATCAACATCGCTCAGCAGGTGAAGTTAACACTCTTGAAGTTTTCTTTTTTTTTAAAGTGTGCGGGCGAGAAGGACGCGTGCCTGCGCGATGCGCTCGCCGCCGAGAAGATCAACATTGCTCAGCAGGTGGATGCCGAATGCTTTAGGTCACCACTTGGAGCTTTTCGTGTGGCTTGGGCTTCAGAGTCTGCTAGGCAGAGAGCATTGGGCAAGGCGCTCATCGCTGCGAGGATCGTCATTTTTCTCAGCAGGTGAGGGCAGTCACCTCAAAGGTAGGGCTGGGGGTTGAGGTTTGTGGGTAGAAAGAGGCGCGCCTGAGATCAACAGTGTCAAATGCTTGAAGTTAAATTAGAGCATTTAAGTTAAAGCATGAAGTTATTGTTATGGCTTGACCGACAGAGTCTGAAAGAGGGAAATGAGCACGACAAGGAGGTGTATCGCGCTCGCCGCTGAGAGTATCAACATTGCTCAGCAGGTGAGGAGAGTCACCTTAGTGTTCAAGCTTGGGGGAGTGGGCGTAGAGCGCCCGCAAGGGGGAGTGACAGCGCGAGGCGCTCGCCACCAACACATTGAGCACAGCCGGTGATCGCGCACTTGAAGCTCTCACTTGAAGTTCAAATTCCAAGGGTGCGTGGGCTTTTCCGTGGAAGGAACCGCCGTCGCTCAGTGTTCAGCAGTGCAGCACGCTTAGAGAGTACTACAAGCGCTCTATGCCAGAGAGCAGCACAGTGGCCTGGCTGGACCGCTTCCACTGATCATGTGCTACTTGGTGCACTTTAAGAAGCCTCAATGCCCCCCCTGTTGCTGAAGCGTACCATACATGCAGAGGCTCACATACCTGCAGTAGTGCACTGCGTTGGACAGCGTCGTTCGCTAACCCTAACCCTAACCCTAACCCTAACCCTGACCCTAACCCTAACCCTAGCAGGCCGTCCCCGCCCCCGTGCGCTCGTAGAGGTTTAACCAGCAGCCTCGATTGGTCATTGAGTAGGTGCAGCTGAGGGAACAACCCAGTCAGTCCTTGCGCTGCTCACGGCACCCTTCACACACTTGACATGGCACCCTTCACACACTCGACACGGCACTTCACTTGCGGTGAAATGACGCGGTCATGACTGGTTGCAGCATGCACGACATCAGCGGAGGGAGCATGGCTCAGGAGACAAAGATGACTGCGAACTGCCAACATGTCCATTCCAAAACTCAGTCTACACTGCTGACACGCGCTACCACCTACCACCAAGTGACCATGCTGAGGCTGCGGAAACCGCGTGCACTGCCAATGATGTCGTCAGGTCGCCGCCTTGAGGTAGGCAGCGCTCAGCACCCCTGTGTCACAACACGGTGACTCTCCCCGCCTTACACTATTATGCTTGCGTGTTTTCTTGTGGCACACATTTATGCACGTTATTTTACAAACTTACTTGCATGTATTCTTGCCGAAGGCGCGAAATAGCCCAGCTGGTAGGTGCCCAGCTTGTTACCAGAGCTCTATATGTGTCTTAAAGTGTTCCCATACGCATTGACGATCACACTTATGTACCTACACATATGCAGGCCGCGGTGATAGAGCGCAGTATCGACGAAGTCAGAGAGGCAGCACAGCTCAGAGAGGCGGAGCTGTCCTTTGAGCTTAAGGAGGCGCGGCGTGAGTGTGAAGAGCGCGCGGCGCGGCAGGCGGCGCTGCAGGCCGAAATTGAAGATCTCACAAATCAGGTACGTGCTTACATTCACAAGCTGATCTGACCACGAAAGTTAGATCAGAAGTGTTGAAGAAGTTGAAGATCTCGCAAATGAGGAACTTGTGGAAGTTCTTACAGTCATAAACTGGTCTGACAATGAAGGTCGAATGGAAGTGTTCAGGTGTGCTGAAGGCAGAAGTTCTTAATTGGTCTCATCAACAGCACGCGGCGCGGCAGGCAGCGATGCAGGCAGAAGTTGAAGATCTCACAAATGAGGTACTTTTGAAAGTGCTTACAGTTACAAACTGATCTGAACATTGAAACTCAAATCAAACGGAAAAAAGCTGTTGAGGTGCCGTTGACGTTGAAGATCTCATCAACCATCAGGTGCCTTGCCTGCTGCAGGCCGAAGTTGAAGATCTCACAAACCAGGTACTGTTGCGCACATAGTGCACTTGGAGAATAATTAATGTCTCCCTGCTGCTGTAGCGTGCCTACCATACACGCAGAGGCTCGCATGTCCACGGAAGCGCACTGTACTCGGCGGCGGCATCGTTGAGGCTTGCTGCAGCAGACCCTCCGCGCCTCCGTGCGCTCGTACAGTTTCAAGAAGCAGCCTCGGTTGCTTGTTGGGTAGGTGCAGCTGAGCAAAACAACCCAGAGAGCGCTGGCCCTCACTCTAAGCTGATGCTGTTACCCATCCTATTGTAGCCGTCGATTATCCATTCACTCACCATTATTATATGTGTTATATGTATTCATGTCACATACCTGAAGCACGTACCTTAATGGCTGCCTCCAAGCCAACGGTACCCTGACGGCTTCAGGTTAGGGTTAGGATTAGGGTTAGGATTAGGGTCAGTTCCCCCCTCGGCCCCAACATCATGCATTCCACATTCAGGTCATTGAGTTGGAGCATCACCCCCACCCCCCCTCTCAGTTCTAACTGTGCCAATGCTCATGCGAAACCCAACGCTGCCTTGAACCCATTCACGCAGGTTGCCGAGTCAGAAGTAGCCCTAGAGGCAGCTCAAAGCGAGGCAGCAGAGGCTAGAGACGCCGCCGCCACCGCCGCTGCCACCGCCGCCGCCGCCGCCGCCTCCGCCGCAGCAGAAGCGGCAGCGGCTGCCACCACCACCAGCGCTGGCGCTGCCGTCAGGGGCAGCGGCGACAGCGGCGGCAGCAGCGGCGGCGGCGGCGGCAGCGGCGGCGGCGGCTGCGATGAGGAATCGTACCGCGTGTTCAAAGGGCTCATGGTGGTGTTTGAAGATGAGCGGCGCGGCTGGGAGGCGCGGCACGAGAGCGACGTCGGCCTGCTGCGCAGCGCGCTGGGCGACGTGCTGCACCTGCAGGCGCGCTGCGCGGCGCTGGAGGCGCAGCTGCAGCGCGCGATACTGTGGGAGGCGGATGCGCGGCTCGCGTAGGCCTCTGCTGAACTTGTTGCTTTTTAAATTACGCTCCGGGCGCAAAAAAGCCCGATCATCGTGGATGTCCAGTCTGTTGTACTTCACGTTTTGCGCTTTTGCGTAGGCAGCAGTGGCACACGCTTCAAATGAGCAAGTGCTGGAGCGCACCATACTGTGAGAGGCGGACGCACGGCTCGCGTAGAGGCCTCTTGTCATAGTTGAAGTGAGATTCTCCGGCATTTTTGACGTGCTATAGTGGTGACGGGTCCATGCCACGTATGTGCCTGAAGTTGGTGGTTCGACGAGCCTCACCACTTCAACACAGCAGCACAGGCAATCAGCATATATACCTATACATATACCTTCAACGAGCAAGTGCGGTTGGTGATGTCTGACTGCAACCTGCGCAATGTGCGCACCTACTCTGTCTGGTCTTCAGGCAAGCGATTTTCCAATTTCGCAGGCACCGACAAGGTACATGGCACATTCTTTGAGCAAAGCATGTACATTTCTGAGTTGCAGCATCTCTGTGCATCAATGACTGTGCCACATGGGCTCACTTTGTTGCGCAACACCGTCGCACCCCATCCACAACACGCGTATCACGAGAGAGGTTTATCTGAACGTGTCTCCATGTCCTCTCGTACTCATTGGTAGCTGTTGTGGCACCACTTCCTCCGACGGGTGGAATCAAACGCTTGACGTGAAATAGTGCCAGGGGGTTGTCAGGGCTTAGGGTTAGGTCATGGGTTCTTTCGTTTACCAGCCCCTCTCTACGACAACCCAGATGATACTGAGCATGAAGAAGTCACAGCATACTTCGAAGTAAGATTTGTCGACGGCATCGATGCACACGGCGCTACAGTACTTTGATGATGTCATGAGCATAGCTTTGATGCCATACTTTTATTTTAGTTTAATTAGGGTTACGGTAGGGTTTGGGTTAGGTCAGGCCGCGCGCGCCTGCGCGAGGAGACCACCGCATTCAAAGAGCACCTGCCCCTCATACAGGTATGTATAGTGCATGCTTCGCAGCACAGTCACCACTGTCAGCAATTTGTTCATTGTCCATTGGCACAGTGCTTTATTGTTACAAGAGTGCGTATGGACTTGTATTTATGAAGGCCCAAGGGAGGCCGGGTTACCTATGCAATCGAAAAGCTTGCGTCAACGCAGCAGCCTAGTCTGCGAGCACACAGGTTCTGATTTGAGCAAGGGTTGCGGCGCCGAAGCCGCGTCACTGGGGCGCTGCTGAGCGAGCAGATTCACTTGCTTCACTTCAACTACATACACACCTTGTGCAAGTGACGTTCCATGGTGCCACTCCACATCACTGATATGATTCATGCAGATTTTGGCCAGCTTTGCGCCGGGGGGGGGGGGCACATGACGCTGCCGCTGAATTCTCTAGATTCCCAATGCGCAGTTTGGACAAGTAACATGTCGCAGGCCTATTGAACGATTACATGTACATGAAGTGACTGCGTAGACGTGTGCTCATGAGATCACTCCCATACCCATTCTCCAATCTGGCTGCCTGTTCAAACCACTGCATTGTGTGCTGACATGCGTCCTGGCAAGACAGAGCACACAATCCGCCATGTCTGTTTACAGCCAGTTGCGGGCGGTCTGGCAGCTGATCATCACAGCTGATCGTCACCAGCATCATCATCCAATGAGGCATGAAGTTGACACACGCCTGACCTGAGCACTAATCCGCCCACGTTTAAATCAGCTAGCATGCGAGGTGAGGTGTGCTGCACATGCAATGCGTTCTGCGCCCCATTTTTGCACATGCAGCAACGCCAGCAACGCTCAACAATAGATGGCTCATGGCAAGGACAAGGCGCTGTATCATTTTGTGTAGCTGCGCGCCGACTGTGTTGCAGCTCACACTCTCAATGCATGGACACATGATTACACTGCAAAAGACATACCACCCAGCAATATACACATACCGTTGGGGCCATAGACTACAGCACTCAGCTGCCAGCAGCACACTGCAGCTGCTTGTCAGCTACGCTGTCCGTTGCGCTTGCTTGTAAATGCGCCTCGTTCCCAACTTTTGTACAGTGACACCAGCCCCCAGCACCTCTACCTGCACAAGTCTGAGCAGAAGCTCCGGTCATCGCGATCAGAGGGCGATAGAATAGGACGCACACGCGTTTAGCATCGGCTCCACATATCGTCTCAGGCGTCAGTGTGCCTTCGCACTCTTGTACGCGACACCCCTGCATCCTGCCAATGGCCAGAAGACGCTGAGACAGTCAGGAGTCCAGTTACTGCAAATGGGGGATCGAGGAGGACCCCCAATCGGTGCATACCACCTACACCCAGCGCTAGCCCTCAGTGTAGGTCGCAACGGCAAGTCGCCGCGTAAGTGCAGACAAAGGTCCCCATGAGCCCCTGTGCCACCTCTCCGCATCCAGACTCTGTTGCACGCCCCAGTCAAGCCCTTATCCTAGGTCATGGCAGCGAGCATCTGCAGGTCTGCCGTTGGCCTGTGCGGCATCTCACGTGACAGTCGGCCAAGCCCTCAGCATTGGTCTTGACGGCAAACGGCCGCACAAATGTTGTGAGTCGCCTCTGCATTAAAGCGCCGGTCCGGCGCCCCAGCCAAGCCCTAGCCGTAGGTCATGGCAGCCCTAGCCCTAGGTCATGACAGCGAGTAGCCGCAGGCCTGCATGGTAGGGCCATGTGCCTTGTGCCACGCCTGCATCAGCTCCAGCCACAGCTCTGGGTGCGAGGCAGCGAGGGCGTTGTGGTCCTGCGCAAAGCAGACGAACACCGTCGCCACCGCGCTGCTGACCTGCACCACGCGCGGCGGCAGCGGCGGCGGCAGAGCAGCAGGCAAGCTGTGAGTGCCCCCAAATCTCAACATGCGGAGATGGGCAGACCGGGGCTGGCCAGAAATGTGGGGTGGCCTACCCAGGGTAAAAAAGTGTAAAGGCATGTACGCGGTCCTGCACAAAGCAAACAGGCGATGTCGCCACGGCTGATCCGTGCCAGCTGCTCAGGGTTAGGGCTAGGTTTAGGCACAGCATATGCAAGCTGAGTTCGCATGCAAGTGTCGTCAACGTGGTTGCGTGCAAGTAATGAAACTAACTCTAGAAAACTCATCGCGTGCATTGACAACACCTGCGCGTCAGCGCACAGGTGCCTGAACTGCAACCTGTAGAGCCAGGAAGATTGGAGCAGATAGTAGGCATGATTGCCAGCTCGAGTTGCGGCTGGTATAAGTTGTTTGCCGTCTACTCGTCTGAGCATGCGGCTGGCGCTCGGCATCAGTAAAGCATCACTTCAACACTGATAGTACATCAACGGCAAGAAGAGATGCACCGCTCTGACGGCAACGGCGGCGAGGCTGTGCCCCATGAGCACGCTGAAAGAGGTGCGGGAGCGCGGTGAACAGGATGTTCATGAGTTCAAAGCGCAACAAAGGCAAAGGCAACAATCCCTTGTGGTCAACTTTTCGTCTCGAAAGGATCCAAGGACATTGATTGCTGGCAAAAAGCATCAGAGCGCCCGTTGAACGTCAATGACAACCGCAAGAGGAGATGCACCACGCTGACAGCAATGGCGGCCAGGTTGTACCCCGTGAGCACGCCGAATGAGGCGAGCAACACTGCGAGCGGAGCGCGTACAACTCCAAGTGTTCAACTGCATCAATGGCAAGGCGATACGTACCACGCTGACGGCGACGGCGGCGAGGTTGTACCCCATGCGCACGCCAAAGGAGGCGAGCAGCGCGGTGAACAGGCCGCTCATAACTTCATGTGCAACAAGGGCAACAGTTGCGTGGTCAAACATTCTACTCATTTAGGTGGTCAAACGTTCGACTCATAAGGATCACCTGCAAGAGGCGACGCAGCGATGGCGGCCAGATTGTACGCCATGAGCACGCCAGAGGAGGCGAGCAGCGCGGTGAGCAAAACGTTCACAACTTCAAGTGCACCAACCGCAAGAGGAGACGCACCACGCTGACGGCCACGGCGGCCAGGTTGTACCCCATGAGCACGCCGAAGGAGGCGAGCAGCGCGGTCAGCAGACCGCTCATGCCGCACAGCGCGCCCGCGGCGGCGCCGGCGAGGCCGCACAGCGCCGCGACGACGGCGCACGCGAGCGCCAGCGCGTTGTCGCAGAGCTGGTCGTTGACGATGGCGCTCCAGCCGCGCCGCTTGAACAGCGCCCAGACCTGCGCAGCAGCGGCAGCGGCAGCGGCAGTGGCAGCAGCAGCAGCAGCAGTGCGCATGGGTGGGGGTGGCGCAGCGCGCGGATGAGCTGCAGGCACGCGCGTGTGTGTGCGTGCGCGTGCCAGTCTGTATGCTGATGCTTGCGGAATCAAGCGCATGTGGGAATCAAGTGATGGTGTGCGTGCGCTTCTGGTAGCGCTGGCGCAGGTGATGGACCGCAGCAGTGCTCGATGCGAGTTGCCGCGCAAGCACATGTGCAATCTCGGTTTCTAGCTCAAATCACCCAAGGAATTCAAGATTGAATTAGACTAGGTTCAAGTTCGGATTAAGGTTGAGCGGTGACTCGTCACTGGAATAGCGCCCAGGCCTGTGCAGATGTGCGCACTGACATCGCGGCCAGGTTGGCTGCCGCAAGCATGGTAGACTGCGGCAGGCGCGCACACGTCGCAAGGCAAGCGGTCATCGCTCGGTTCCCCAATACTTCTGAACAGTTTTGGCCAGGGATAAGCTGTCGCGGTTGACGAAGCTGCAGCGGCTGTGTCAACAAAACGCTCCCATGCTCCAGTTTGTGGAGTGTGTGTTTGCTGGCCATCACCGTAGGCCAACCATCTGAGCCGAATGCAGCATTTGGCCTCCATCTGTCCGTTCCATCCTGATTATGCTCTGGTCTGTGCGATCACTATTCCGTGGCAGTTCATGCGTGCGTGCGTGCGCGCTGCAGGTTGTCTCTTCAATTACGCCCTGCCTAGAAGCTGCCACCGCGGAGTCGTGGGCAAAGCTGCACATCGTGCTGCAACGAGCATGCTCGATGGCAGACACAGGGGCGGGCGCCAAGCACTTGAAAACGAATATGGGAGCAGCACTGCCAGTGGCGGGGGGCTGCGTTCGTCCCTGAATGGCGGTTTCAGCAGGTGTCGACGGACGGGAGCGCGGCAAGAGGGCCAGAATCAGAGGCGAGGCTCATGAGATGTGCAAGCTCCACCTTCGGAGAGCTCTGCCTGTGAGCGCGCCGGCCATGCGCAGCCGTGAGGCACGCGGCGCCAGCGAGGACGAGTTCGCACATCTGACCAAGCGGAGGAGCCGGCAGCAGCGGCGGCGGAGGTGGCAACGCCAGCAGTGGCGGAGGTTTTGCGTATATTCTCTTGCCCTTTGTTTGCTGGGCTTCTTGCATTGGTGCAGCTGTTTCTGCTGCTGCGGCGGCTGCGGCTGCTGCTGCCGCCGCCGCTGCTGCTGGCCTACCTACTTCTCCGCGTCGTCGGACGCAAAATGCCGCCCTCGCTAGCGATGCGCACCTCACCACTGCGTATGAGTGGCGCGCTCACGGCAGCGCTCTCCAAAGATGAAGCGTCAGGTGCGTCGTGCGCCTCGCCTCTGACCCTGGCGCTCTTGCTAGCATAGGCCCGCTTATCGACATCCGCTGAAGCTGCTAATCATGGACGCGCTCAGCCTGCCGCCAGGTGCAGTGCTGCTTTCATCCCTCGCGTGTGACGTGCCCGGTGCCTACGCTCTGTGTGTGCTGTCACGCATGCTCGTGGCAGCACGATGTGCATTTCGGCCCACGACTCTACAGTGGCAGCTACTTGGGAGGTGTGGATGAAGGTGAGAAACGCCGCTTGCGTGCACCGGTGCTGATTTCCCACAGTGCCAGCATCGAGAAGCGCATTTGAGGTTTCCCGACTCATATACAGCGTTGCTATACTGCGTGGTTCCTCCCTCGCAGGGAACCAAACGCTCTGTTGAGCTTAAAGGAGAGCCTCCCTCTCCTGTCGTCTCTGAACGCGGACCTTCCACGATCTGACCACAGTACCACATTTTCCGGCCAACTTCAGCTTGATGTACTTGTCTCCGTACGCGGGCCTTCCATAATCCAACCACAGAACCGCGTTTTTCTTTCAACTTCAGCTTAGGTGTGCTTCAAGTATCACATTTTTCACACGTGAAGTACCAAATTTTGTGTACTGTCGGCCACCCACCTCGCTACCCGCGACCGGCAGCGGTGTGCCGTAAACGGCGGCGTGAACCAGCGCGTAGCGGCTGAACTCGCGCACCACGCGCTCCACGAGGTTGCTTTCAACTTCAACCTGACGTACTTCAAGTATCGCATTTCCCGTCTCCCCACCTCGCTGCCCGCCACCGGCAGTGTCGTGCCGTAGACTGCGGCGTGAACTAACACGTAGCGGCTGAAGACGCGCACCACGCGCTCCGCGGCGAGTTTCTTTCAACGTCTGCCTGACATACTTGAAGTATCGCATATGCGTACTTCAAGTGTCACCCACCTCGCTGCCCGCGACTGGCAGCGTCGTGCCGTACACGGCGGCGTGAACCAGCGCGTAGCGGCTGAACTCGCGCACCACGCGCTCCACGAGGTTGCTTTCAACTTCAACCTGACGTACTTCAAGTATCACATTTCGCGTCTCCCCACCTCGCTGCCCGCCACCGGCAGTGTCGTGCCGTAGACTGCGGCGTGAACTAACGCGTAGCGGCTGAACACGCGCACCACGCGCTCGGCGGCGTGCGCGAGGCACTCCGCCGCCGCCGCCCACAGCGCGCCCATGCCGCGCCGCGAGCGCCGCAGCCGCGTCGCCGCCGCCGCCAGCAGGCGCGCTACTGCCGCTGCTAGTGCTGCCAGGCACACTGCCACAGCGGAGGGTGAGGGGGAAGGGGGGGGGGGAGAGGGGGGATGAGCGATTCCGCCGGTGAGAGTTGCGGCAGGTCATGGTGGCGGCGGGTGTGGCTGTTCTGCAGATGCAGTTGCGGTGCTGCCGCCACCGCCAGCAGGCGCGCGATTGCTGCCGCCAGCGCTGCCAGGCACTGCGATCATCATGAGACGGCGCCATGGCGATGCTGAGTGGTGGCAAGTGGATGACCTGCCAGAGAAAAATGCGCCCAGCGCGCGCGCCTGTGTCGCGGCATACTCACAGAGCTTGATGCTGCTGTGTGCCTTGATTAGTGAAAATGCAAGCGGTGTAAAGTAGACTCAGACAATGAGATGCGACGGTGCCTTCATTGAGGCTAACCCGAACCCTAACCCTAACCCGAAGTTCCAGCTGCTGCTAGCATTGTGTTTCGAGGCTGCGAGTGCATGTGTCACGAGGAGGCAGCCGCCCTTTCAGAGGTGCTGCAACACACTGCACGCGCAACATTCCACGCTACAGATATGCACACTTGCTACGGAGGTACTTTGGAGGTGTACAGCGAGTACGCGCACAACAAGCAGGCGAGCAAGTGCTGGGGGACCTGTGCCGCTAGCCATGTAGGCCGTGAGCAACAGACACACCGCAGAGCGAAGCGAAAGGGAGCAGACATGTGAGTTATATGCAGCACTGTAGAGCGACGAGTCAACTCAATGACTCACTTCTGCTGAGCGATGCGGTGCATGCGCTCCGCAGTCTGGCAACCGTGGGCGGCGCCGCGGCGGTTGATCACGACTCGAGGACTGAGGCATCAGCCACACCATATGACTTGCCCTCTCACCATCATGACTCAATGACTCACTCACGCCATGCGATGCACGGCAGGCCCTGCGCCAAACGGCGGTTGCAGACAATCACGGGTCTGCCCAACAGGACTCAATGACTCGCCAAAATGAGTTGACGACTCACCGGTGCCGAGCGATGTGGTACAGGCCCTTCGCAGGCTGGCAGTTACGGGCGATGACGCGTCAGCGGCGGGACCATTCCGTCCCGCAAACCACCACGCCGCGACCGCGCCCGCGGTCGTGCAGTGCGATATGTTGGCGATCACGCCGCAGCCCCAGATCAGGCTGCGCCGAGGAGTGTGAGGAGCGCGCATGCCTCAGTGCTGCTGTATGCAGAGGAGTGAAGATGACTAGTCCATTGCTGTCAGAGCCATGATTGGCAGGGTAACGCCAGCAGGGCGCGGTTCTGAAGGAGAGGAGCTTGCTCAGTTGCATGCAGAAGCACTAGAGGCAGTAGCGGGCGGTACAGTGGATGCACGTGGATGATGCGACGTGTACAGAGATGGTACACGCGTGACTCTTGCTTTGTATTGCTACGATAGGCACAACAGCCAAGTCATGTTGCTGGCGAACGGCGGCCTCGCACGCGAGAAAGCGTCTGACCTCAGGACCACCATTAACGCGTGTGCAAAGCAGCACTCGCGCGAGTGACGCAGCGAGCGTCCAACTACCAACCTCACCTACTTACAGGGTCGCGCACAGACCTAGGAGCCCACTTAGATGGGTGCACATGGACCTGAGGGGCATCAGTGCGTGCGCGGCAGCGCGCGTACAGATGACTATGGGCGCAGGGAAAGCACTGTCTGTCACTGACCTTAGGAGCATCAACGCGTAAGCGCTCAAGCGCTCGCTGTGGCAGTGTGCATCCTGCGCTTCGTTACTTTACTCCCCGCACGCAGGTGACAAGGGCCAGCCGCACAAGAACGAGCGCTGCGATCAAGATCGGTCCGTGTAAGACACACTGACCTGAGCAGCATCAGCGCGTACACGCCGGCGCTGACGTGCTCGCTGCGGCACTCTGCGCTCCGCGCTTCATGATTACCCTCCCCCCCCCCCCTCCCCCCAATTCATACAAGACGAGAATCCAATGCACTGGTGCAGGTACAAAAAGCTCGGTCCGTCACTGACCTCAGCAGCATCAATGCGTACACGCCGGCGCTCACGCGCTCGTTGCGGCACTCTACGCCGTGCGCCCCCTCTCACTCATATGAGACCAGATGATCCAACGCACTGGGTACAGGTACAAAGTACTGAATCTGTCACTGACCTGAGGAGCATCAACGCGTACACGCCGGCGCTCACGCGCTCGCTGCGGCACTCTACGCCGTGCGCCCCCTCTCACTCATATGAGACCAGATGATCCAACGCACTGGGTACAGGTACAAAGTACTGAATCTGTCACTGACCTGAGCAGCATCAGCGCGTACACGCCGGCGCTCACGCGCTCGCTGCGGCACTCGGCATCGTCGTACACCGTCGCGCCGCCGCACACGCACTTGAAGCACGTGCCCCCGCCGTAGTACCCCGTGCACGCGGCGCTGAAGGTGGGGTTCGGCCGCTGCGTCTCATACGTCGTGCAGTCGTCGGCGTCGTAGACCGTGCCGTCGGCGGCGGTGATGGGGGCGGAGAAGTTGGTGGCTACGCCTAGCTGCAGGGGGGGGGGAGGGAGGGGGGGTTAAGGGGTGTGTGTGTGGGGGGGGGGGGAAGGGCATGAGGGAGCTGCGGTGGGCGGGGGAGAGGGGAGGTTGAAGGCGCGTGGGGGAGGGGGGGGGGGGGGGCATGTGGGAGATGGGCTCGTATCGGAGGCTTGACAGTTGCGTGTCATGATGATGCTGTGGATTGATGGATGTATGATATGTGTGCATGTACGTTTGTGCGTACGCATGCATGTATGCACATGCATACGTGCCTTGATGAGTCATGCGATGACATCATGGCTGTCACTTGTGGTGTGTGTGTGTGTGCAGTCGCACACGCCTCACGGTGGCATCGGCGCCGACTGGATCAGCTTGTACGGCACGGTCTCTCGGGCTGGCCGCCGCCGTCTGAACTCAAAGATGTCACGTGCAATACTCCAGTAATGTGTGTGCGCAATCAATGGATGCGCCACGGTCAGCCCCGAGATCGTGCACCACATGTGCCGCAGAATGAGAAGCAGCGAGAACTTGAAGCGCATCACGGCATTGCGCCAAACTCAACCTGACTTAGTTCTCACCCTAGTGGCCCAACGCATGCTGCAAACACTGCAGAAGCGCGCGCGCGCTGCTTCTTGCTGGCGGGAGTACCAGTGGTACAATTGCATGGTCAGCGCGTACGGAGCTGTGCAACTGCAACTGCCTTCTTCTTCAGATAGTACTTCAAGTTCAGCACGTTCAGGGCTACATGCAATCATGCACCACAGCGCCATAGCGCCTACACTAGCAGTGCAGCTTACTGCTGCGATGAGCACTTCAACATCATCAAGTTCAAGCTTGGACGCACCATCGCCAGCCCCCAGACCATGCACCACAGCGCCTGTACCGCGAGGAGCGTCACCACAACTGTAACTGTCAACATGGCAGGAGTAGATTCACCATTCATTGTGCACCATAGCGCGACACACGAGCGCTGCAACTTTCTGCTGCGGCCAGTACTTCAACGTGACCAAGTTCAAGTATGGACGCACCATCGCCAGCCCCCAGATCATGCACCACAGTGCCTGTACTGTGAGGAGCGTCACCGCAACTGTAACTGTCCCAGGCATCGCCAACACCGCTGAGCACGCCACCTTCAGGTTCTGCAAGCGCGGTGAGAGCATACAACAAAGCACAACGAGGCACATGGCTTTGTAGGGGTTGATTCCGTAAGTGTGCTGACAAACTTTGATAATGGGATGACCGCCGTCAATGTCAATTTCAGGTCAGCAAATATTTGTGCATCGCTGAAAAGTCGATGCGAGAATGAAAAGATGAGTGCTTCAAGATGCTGCTGAAAGATGAGCGCTTCAAGATGCTGCTGAGGCTCCGTGCCTGCAGACATGGTCCGTTGCTCTGAGATCCTGCATGCGCCACGTAAGCATACCAACACATGTTGCAGCGCACGCATCGTACCTGGGCAAGTGGCAGTCGTGAGTGGTGCGGTGCTTCTGCTGTCTCAGAGAGCATCTGTGAATACAATCATTACAGTCCAAGGCATACAGTGGGACAGCCACCAGCACGTCGGCCGAAGGTCCAATGCGTGCTTGACAGCAGTTCCGCACGAAGGTTTTCAAAGGTGAACGATACATGTGGACAGGTGTGCACGCCAGCCTCATAGCACACGCGCTGGCGTTACGGTCTGTTTGCCCCAACATTGCCATCACCAGATATATCGTAGCCATTACACACATACAGCACACAAATAGCGTATGCGTGTTCGCAATGCACAAGTTGAAGTCGATGCTCAGCTGAAGTGCTGCTGCCCCCCCCCGACTCCCCCCTGAGGGTGTGCAGCAACGCTCAGCAGCGTGTGCCCTCGCCTTGCCCGCAAACTCAATGTGCTATCGAAGAGCAAGCACTAGACATTGAGCTGAAGTTGGTGGGCCTTGCCTGCCACTCACTGTAACTGGTGATGAGCACATGGTACCAGGTGAGGTTTGCACTCAAAGAGAGTGCCACCACCCGCTGCAAAGCTGATCTTGCCTGCAAACCCCATGTGGCTGTTGCTTAGTACCAAACAGCAGTTGAAGTTTGTGAACGCGCACCCCTATACCGCCCAGGCGCTCTCACCTTGCCCGCAAGCTCGATGTGGCTGTTGAGGAGCATCGTAGTACCAGTGATGTGGCTGTTTTTGAGCACATGTCAGCGATTGGGAGGCGCGTCCACACCACCCAGGCACTCTCACCTTGCCCGCAAACTCGATGTGGCTGTTGATGAGCACGTAGTACCAGTACGCGATGCCCGCGAGGACGAGCAGCGCCACCGCGCCGCCGCTCTGGCCCAGCAGCGCCGCCGCCACTGCGCTCAGCACGAACCACGCCACCGTGGACAGTATGGTGCAGCGCACGACGCTCTCGCCGTGGCTCACGAGGACCTTTACCCAGACTGTGCTCAGGAACGCGCCGAGGACCATGACGACGCCGAGCGACAGCACTGCTCAGGCGCGAGGAAGCAGAGCGCAGCGTGAGGTGTGGTGGTAGAGGTGTGTGTGTGGAGTGTGGCGTGCACATGCTTCTTCGATACGTTGACGAGGCTAGCAAAACCCTGACAGTACTGCTGCTGCATGCCATCCTCCCTCTGCTTGCTTGCCGCCTGTCAGTGATGCAGCAGCAACTGCTGCCGCTGGTCACATGGCAGAGAACAAGTCCACATACAGGCAGGCACCAGGGCAGCACAGACCCACCGAGCGGTATCGGATTGTCGCCGTCGTTGACAGGTGTCTCGGAGCCTCCGGCGGGGTCCACGTCGACTTGATCGATGCCGCCCTGCGCCACCGCGGGTATGCCTTTAAATATCGCCAGCGCCAGTATGACAGCCAGGTGCAGCGCAAATATCACAGCGAAGAAGGCGTCCCTGTACGTAGTTGAAGCGCTGTCGGCGCTGGGTTTGGGAGGATAGGGAGCCCCTTGTCGATTATGATGGTAGTCATTGTGGGCATTATTGAGGCCAGGAGCCAAAGGCTGCATCAGGTCACCTGCCTCGAAGTCGAACTCATCTTGGAGATTGTCGTCGACAGGATTCATTGCAGCACGAGCTTCCCAGCGATCGCCTTGCAGTTTGTGTAAAATTTGACGAAAAGCACGATGAACGACTCAGAAGCTTGCCGCTGCGATGCAAGAAGAAACTTTTGTGGGAATCCCTGTCGGTCAGCTGCAGCAACACACACACAACCTCTGTTTTCTTTTTCTCAAGCGAACTTCAAGTGGAACTTTCCGGGAACCGTGCCAGAGTTGAACCTTGGAAGCGCGAGGTGCTCAAAAAAGTGGAGAGAGCAGCGAACCATGTCTGCAGGTATCGCGAGGGCGCGGCTGGCGGAGGAAAGAAAATCATGGCGCAAGGACAGACCAATTGTAAGTGGTGGTGCTGGGATGGCTGATCGCTCATGATTTTGGCGCGGCCTGTGTTTGAAATGTAGGATCGCCACAACTCTAGCTGTTGCCAGCCATAGTCTGAAGCTGCAGCCGCTTGCAAACTCTCTCCCTGAGAGCTACTGTTCATCTTAACTTTGATGTGAAGAGGCTTTGCTTCCAGCAACGTTCCCTGCACATAGATCCTCATCTGATCAGTTTTTTGGCAGTTGGAACTCTGAAACATGCACGTTTGTCGGTAGCTGGTAGGGGCAGGCTGCTGCAGCTCGAATCCCTCGCCGTCCTTGACACGTAGATTCTTTGCCGACATTTGGCGTGCCTGGTGACGTCGGACCTCGGCAGCCGAGGCCAATTCTTCTGGTTGGTTTATCGCCCACGCAGACCTTCACCGGCACCAATGAGCGAAGGGCGCCCGTGGTATCTGGCCTCCAATACGCAATGCTTGAAATACAATTGTTGCGCTGGCGGGCCAGGGGGGTACCGATAAGTGTGACAAACGCCTCATGTAGCCAAGATGATCCGCTCAATCCAATGCTTCGAGCCTGAACAATGACAGAGCACTGCAGGCTTGCAGTTGGACGCCCGTGCTTGCCTGAGTCAACATTACGTATACGTATGTTGGCAGGACAAAGTTGTGTGTCCAATCTGGTGGTGATGTAGCAATCCACCAAACATGGCACTCACGCGAATGACCGGCTCAAGGCTGTTGGCTTTCACGCACTAAAGGAATGTCAGCAAACGAGAACGCTGACTTACTGCTTTTGTGTTTGCAGCAGTAGACAGTCAATGTCAACACACCGTCAGCAGGTGCCGGACAATCTGGCCGGTCGAAACGCGAGAGGAGATACAGCATGGTGTTCGTTCTTGAAGTTGCTGACAACGAGAACGTGGGCTTGTGGCCAGTCCACTTGCAACAACGCTGTTTCGCCCATTCAGTTTAATCGATCGCGAATGCCTATGCGTGCTCCATCCACAGGGGTTCTACGCAAAACCGGTGACAAATCCAGACAACTCAATGAATCTGTTGGAGTGGGAGTGCGGGATACCTGGCCCCAAGGGGACGGACTGGGAAGGGGGGGTCTACAAGATTGCCATGGTTTTCACGGAGGACTACCCGTCTAAGCCACCGGTGTGCTACTTTGAGTCGCCTATTTTCCATCCAAATGTGTTTACGGACGGCGCCATCTGCCTGTCCATCATCAATGAGGCGAGCCCCAAGGCTTAGATGCATATGCTGATCATCGTACTCACGCTGACGTTCTCCTCGTGTGCCGCTACTATTTGCTGAAAGAGGCCAGCAGTATGTGATGCGAGTCTCTCTTGTGACGCGAGTCTCTTTTACTCACAAACGCTGATGCTGCATGGCGCTGGCAACCAGGCTTGATGTGGGAGAACAAAGGGTTCTGCCTTACCTGCGTTGCATCTCCCGCGACAATTGCATGTTAGCTGCGCAGTGCCGTGTTGGGTGCTGACTCTTTCATGCTCATCTTGCATCGCTATGGGTGTGCGTTCATGCGGGAACGCACTTGCATTCTTGAGGACCAGCTCACCGTTCAGTACAAAGAATGCGAGCGCCAAGCGTACCGTCATGTTTTTAAAGTGTGCACGCCTGCATCATGTTTTAGCAGGCAGTCTGGCTCTTCGCGTGTGTTTGTAGACCCCATCAAAAGTCCCATGCGCCTCCGATTTGCTTGCCTTTGCTGTTGCGTTGCGACACTGGGTTGCGGAACCCGCGAGCAGGAGTACGGCTGGCGGCCAAGCATCAACATGAAGCAGATCCTGCTGGGCATCCAGTCGCTGGTGAGTTAAACGAGTTTTCCTATATCGCAGCTGACCGCAATGCTTGGCTGAATGACCCCACGTGTGCTGACGTTGATGGCAGACGCCTTGATCGTCAAAGTTTGTGCACAATTATGATATGATGGACTGCAAGGCGAGGTCACTTGGACTGTGATGGAGGGCGTGGGACTGCCCCTTTCAGAAGCACCGTGTCTGATCGCTTCAAAAAGGAACCGCTACCGTTATGCAGGTTGTCAACATACCCGTACATACTGCTCGGTACCGACGTTGCTCACTGTTTGCGCCACCAGTAGTGCCAGTTGATGCTGGCAGCTCAAGTGGCCTACCCCTACTCCTTAAATGCAGCCGACCTCATGCCGCAAATAGCCAGCAGTAGAGTGTGTTAGGACATGCATGCAGCTGGCGATGCCACGAGCAATTTGTACGCAGCAGTCAAGCGCATCGAGTTGATGTGTTCATATCATTTTGAGACGGCTCTAGCAGTACATCGCGTATATTTGAACCAGCATCTGCTTGTGCGTTGTTTGTGCCATACTCGTGTGTCAATGCAGGTTGCAGCTCAACATACCTACAAAACAGTCGCTTCAAATCTCGTTGGAAAGAATGTGGCACCTCCAAACATGTGCGCTTGTTTGCATCTCAAAATCAGTCGCTTCAAATCTCTTTGCAGTGAATGTATTTGGCACCTGACAGCGCACAGCTCAGCTCATGTTGAGGTTGGGTCCTGTTGAGCACTGACGTCGCTGTTCATGTTTGCCTCCTGGGTTCTCAATGATCACGTCTCTTCTACCAACACATGCACGAGCCGCGAGTCTTGTGTCTGCTTGGGTCCCTTGGTTGTCCATTCCTGGCATGGTGGTGAGCTTCACGCTCTCAGCACCTACATACAAACATCTGCGCTTGTTCGTGTGTTGAACTTGCGTTTCTGCGCGCAGCTCGACTCCCCCAATCCCGACTCCCCCGCACAAGAGGACGCCAATTGGCTGTTCCTCAACAACAGGCCAGAGTACATCCGGCGCGTGCGACTGGAGGCCAAGAAGCATGCACTTCAAGAGTGAGAACCGCACCTCGCAGCGTTCGACGCGGCGCAGCGTGGCACTGCTCAACGCTGTTAAAGAACGCCATCAAAAGTGCACCACAGGGTCAACACAGAGCAGGGAGAGTGCGAGTTGGCTGTTGTCAGTGAGTGAGTGGGTGAGTCAGTCAGTGAGTCAACTGCTTCTCGCACTACCAGATGGGCGTACGCAATGCGCCGCATGCGTATCGTGAGCTCAGATGCCGGGGTTTTCTGCGGCAGTTGAGTGTGCGCATCAGTGTTCTGCCCTACGGACGTCTCTGATTCGCTTGTGCTCCGTCACCTAGCAAAGTTTGAAGTTTATACATCAACTTCAAAATCACCCCTGGTCGGTGACACGTGCCCATTGCGCACGTGGGGACGCTGCTGCTGCTGGCGCGGTTGGCTGCACTGCGTGGAATGATGTAGAAGGGTGGATGGTCCCATGTGCAAGGCTGGTTTTGAAAAATGTTCAGCAAATAAAACCTCGAAGGACACAATCAATTTTGGTGAGTCATATGCATGACGCTGCATGGCGTCCTCCTGTTTGGTGTGTTGCATCAAGGGTCTAGACGCCCTTGGTTGCATTTGTCTTCCTGCACGAGTTGAAACAAGGCTTTTTTCAAGAAGTGATGAATCCGTACCAGTAGCTGTGTCTTCTTGCGGCAAACGCTCTAGTCGTCGTCCTTAAAGAAGCGCTACTGTATGTAGTAGCATCCTTCACCGAAGTATTTGAAAAAAAATTCGTTATAATCGACCTTGTGGAATTGGCCGAAAGGTGCTTCTCGGTGGGCTCGTTGAGATTTCTCACCGACAAGCCTGCAGGACTATGAGGCAAGCTGCGGCACTCTGTTGCTCTGTGTACGCATGTGCGTTGGCGGATATAAATATACGGGTTACGCCACCCCCTACGGTAAGCTCACACCGTGCTTGCCTAGCTTGGGTGCGGTTGATATGGTGAAAAAGTGAAGGATGCGTTGTCTCTAGGATGTGAACAGCACCGGCGAAGTGCTCGTGTGAACAGCACCGGCGAAGTGCTCGTCAGCACATGATGCTCACCTCGTCTGCATTGCATTCACTGTTAAAGGCGTGGCCTCTTGGTGCTTACCAATATTTTCATTTGAGTCACCATGTGGTTGTGCTGCTTCTAGCCGATCTTATCTGTGTATCTGCGGGCCTGTGCGCTGTTGGTTTCGTCAAACCCACTCCCCAAGCCAACAGGAACAGCACACAGCAATAACCCAAAACATAAGATCAATTCCATCAGCACCTGCCGGCATGCACTGCTGAAGCACTGCTGGTGACTGCTCTCGAGAGTGCAGACCGGACAGGTGGCCCATTCGGACCTGGCACCTGCCACCAGACCTACAGGCCCAAGGGGCACATGGGGGTACTACTCAATGAGGACCAGTATGGCCTACTGGAAACGGGCAAGTACTGCGCAGCGTGCGTCAAGGGTGAGGTCGTGCATGAAGATGGGTCCAAGCACAAGTTCAAGGGCATGGTGTGTTCAACGCCTGCAGCTCCTGCAGCTACGGCGACCTGGACTGGGCCATTCTTGGACACTACAGGTGCGACACGAACCGCATCAGGTCTACATGATACTGTGATGTCCAAGTTCAAGTCTGCCATTACCCGAGAATAACGACTTTCAGCCGCTATGGAACTGTGGCCACGGACCGTAATTTTGTCACCACATGTCATTGAGGGTGTCATCGAATTGTCAAACGCTCTCAAGCCCGGCCAGCAGAGGCCCTTTGAATTGTGTTGCGATCTCAAGGGCCTCTGAAGGCCGGGCTTGAGAGTGCTAGACAACTCTATGGCGCCACCAGGTGGGTGCATCACTTGGCATCAGCAAGTCTTGATTGCACTGAACACATCATCAAGACTCTGAGCCTGAGGACATGCTTCAGGCAAAGTCTGTTACAGCAACCCAAATCTGTGAACGGAACCGAGGCTTGAGCAGCTGACGCTGCCTGTCCTTACAATCGGCAAGCTTGTCAGCTTCAAATATGCTAAGTGGGCATTACATTGGTCAATGTCTGCTGTCACCTTTACAGTGGGTCTTGCTTCACTGTGACTCAACTGCTTCTTGCTGTCGGATTAGCTGCCACAGTCACTGTGCATTGCAGTGTGCAAGTATGCACGCACCCTGACGACGTATGTAGCTACAAAGCTCGCACACAGAAGTCTTTTGACCTGTGGACATGATGGCACTGTTTGACACGTGGCCAATGACTGCAACAGCGGCGACCACGGTTATTGGTGGAAGGCACTTGCGGCTAACCATCCTTTGTCACCTAGAGCTCTACGATCTTTTGGTTCGTTTCCATGTAGGTATGAATGCTAACTTCAAACTCCAAGGCCGGCAGGGCCACTATAATAGCAGTTGCTAGCAAGCATATCGCCATGCCTGGCCGTCAGGAGCTACAGGAGGGTGAACCTTTATCTAGTGACACGTATTGTATGCGTCACAACAGTGCCAGCCTAAGCGGGAGTTCTGCCGGTGCTCACCGCACCACGCACGCACGCAGTGCCAATATCCATTGGCATGTACTCGTCGATATACTCATCAAATGACACCTGTTGCAAGGTAGAGAGCTGCTGCTCACTGCCCCGTTGCTCTACACCGCCAGAGTTAGACATCAAGGTGACCAAAGCAACAGAAGACCGACGCCAGTCGTGTGCTGCAAGAAGTGAATGTATTGCAGTCTGTGTACCGGCAAGAGCAACTGCCGTATAGGGACTGTCAAGCGTGCAAACGGCAATGAGCATGTAAGTGCCATACGCTCCAACATACCACGATGACTTCAGTGCTCAGCTCAGCTCACTCTGTGCTCCCCACCTCACACGCCAGCAGCATGCCTCGCGGGCTGTCGCCAGCCCTTGCTAGCTCAGGCCGAACCCTTGTCGACATGCATTCCTTCTGCACCCAAGTGCACCGTGATAGACCTGAAGGCTCAGTTTTCCTTCATGCACGATATGTACTGCTGCCTCTCCCGCATGTGCTCAGCGCCATGCAGTTCACTCGCAATGGACTGCCCAAGCATACTACTGTGTTTACTCACAGTAGTCTGCCCAAGCGCGTCTGAGCCGAACCGCTGCAGGATACAGACAGCCCCCCCCCCCCCCCACCCCCTTTTTGAACGACAGGCACGTATGCATGAACTGCAGGTTGAAGCCAGGGGGCGACAATATCAGATGTCGTAGACTGCTGCACCCAGAGCCCCATGCAGACATCAAAATGGGAATCGATGGATTGGCTAGAGCGCGCCATGCACTCGAACCTGCTGAGAATCCCATCGCCGACTCCTAGTGCACTCTCATCGATAACCGTTCTGGCGCGTTCCGTAGAGCAAACTGGTGTAGCTCACAGCACTAGCGGAATAGTAAACTGTTGCATATCGCTATTAGGGTTGCAATTAGCACGAGAAGAGGTGATGGTAGCAGAAGATAAACGATCTCGCGGACCGCCAGCGTCGGCAATGTCGAGCTAGGATAGGTTTTTAGAAGGTGAAAGTCCACTGTTTGATGCCCCACTGGGCTGCCTCTTCCCCCCATCCGTGCAGATACGACCTCCAGTGGAGCTTCACCGACTGCCCCAAGCACGACATGATCCTCACGGTGGACCCCGCCTCCAACTCGTACTACGGCCTCATCACGATCGAGGCGGTCGGGCCCGTAGACGCGGTCACCTTCAACGGCAAGGCCGCGCGGCAGGACTACGGCCGGTGGGCCATCAACGACGACGCGGGGCTGCTGGGCTGCGGCCCCAAGGTGCGCATCACGCTGCGCGGCGGCGCCGCGGTGACGCGCTGCCTGTCGGGCGCCAAGTTCGGCGGCAAGTGCAAGCCGGGCGGCCCCAAGTGCACCAAGAAGAAGAAGAAGGGGGGGGGGGGGGCAAGCGCGGCCTGCGGGGGGCGCAGGGGGAGGACGAATTTCAAGATGAAGATGATGTTGAACTTGAAGTTGAGGAAGAGGACGGCCATTTTTCGGACTAGAGTAGGGGGTAGGGGGGCATCAGGGGACGTGTTGGTGACTGAGTCAGGGGACGTGGTGGTGACTGAGTCGAGGGCGTATAAGCTGTGAGCGCCATGCGCTCCTGAGATAAGCACTGTACGGCTAGTAGACGTGACCGACTGGTGCCCCTAGGGCCAAGGTGGCCTTGGGCTTGGACAGCTCGCAAGTACGACCATTTGAAGGTTCTTCGTCGTGGCTTTGTACTTCGAAGTATGACTTTTCTGATTTTGAGCTAGACAACTTCAGACATTACAAGGCAGTGCAGCAAGCTGGAGGTCACTGCGGCAGTGGTGGCTTTCCGGGTAGTAATGGGCCAATAACCGCCCTTTATTCAGGTACATGTGGTCACTTCAAGCAGGCAACGGTAGGCCTGTTTGGTGGATCCACCAGGGGTTGTGCATGGGGTTGAGATGAGGCTATTCGGAGGGGACACTTCTCCTGGGGATGCTCAGCATAGTTGAAGTTCCTGCTTCAGCAATTGGCAATTGTGCTCTAATCACTATCTTGCTTTGAAAAAAAAACAAACACTTGGACTTCCTGCCTCTTTTTGGGATTCTCCCCAACCTTCATGGCAACATGAAACATCAGCCTGGTGAAGGCGAATTGGTAATTATCCCAGTAGTGTGGCGGCCGGTCAACACTGCGGCACCGCTGGCAGAGCTGCCATTGATGCCACAGATGGCGCCTCCGCCGCTGCTGCCGCCGCCGCCGTTGCTGCGGCTGGCACGCCAGCCTGAGCCTGCACTGTCAGCAGTGCCGCTGCCGCTGCTGCTGCGGCGCCGTCGGTCTCCGTGCACGGGCGGTGGGGGGCATCACGCACCTGTCGCCGGTGCAGAACTTGTCGGGCACCTCATTAACATCGGCGGCATTGTAACGCACGCGGCCTGCAAGCGCGGCAGGCCAGGCGTGACGTCGCTCATTCGCTCTGCGTACTGCTGAGCGCTGATGGCCTTGTCGACATCTTCGAGTACCCCGTACGCGCCCCCGGCGATGCGTAGCAGGAACAAGACACCGTTGAGCTTCTGCCACTGGAAGTAGTCAAGGGCGTAGCAGGAAGACACCCTTGAGCTGTTACTGCCTCTGGAAGTAGTCAAGGGCGTGCGAGAGCTGTGCCGCCTCCGTGCGGGGGTCGAAGGCCACGGTGCAGCTGACCTGAGGCGAGGGCACCAGCGGCGCTGCGCACTGCGCAGGCGGGTGCTCACCGTGGCACACGGCGGGGATCGCATGAGGGCACGTTTAGCAAAACTGCTGCAATTTAACGTGGTGTGGCTGGAGAATGTTCAAGGTTTGCACGCTTTTGATGGTTACGGCAGTTACACTTGGCGGTATACGTTCACTTCTAGCAGCACGTATTGACGCAGCTGTGAAGCATGGCGCTGGTAGACACGGGACCGCTCACCATCGCGGTGGACCGCTCACTGTTCGGACCGCAGGAAGGCGCTGGATTGGTTAGTGCTGCAACGTAGAGAGCTGTTGCTCACTACCCGGGTGCACCACACCCGCAGAGCTAGACATTAAGGTGACAAATGCAACAGAACACCGACGCCAATGAGGTCCACACCTGCACACCTGAGACGACTGTGTCGTGTCTACGACAGCGTCGCGACGGACTGTCGTGCAAAAGCAGCTCAGAACTTATCGCGCCGGTCGCGACGGTCCGACGGACCCATCGCCACCGCCCTGTCGTGTAGACGACGGTGTCGCGACGACGACGCCGTCGCGATGGAATCACTTTGCTGTCGTGTGTTGCAGGACGCACATACAACTGCTACAAGGTCGACGGCAAGGCTGAAGAGGCATGAGAATTGATATAGCATACACAAAGTCTTCAACACACTTCAACTTCTTCTTGAACTCCGAAGTGCAAGTTTGCAACTGTTGTGAAACCTTGCCTATAAGGTCTAGACAAAGCCCGTCCGACAGGCTGGCGCAAGTTGTTGTCGTCTATACGACACTGTCGCGACAGACTGATGTGCACACCTAAGTATCCGCCCAGTGGACTTTCGGGGAATTTTCCCGAACTGCGCACCTGAGTGCGGCGTCTCCCACACACGGCGATGTGCATTTCCCAGCGTGCAGGTATTCCAATGGCGGACCTGGAAGCGGCCGACCCTCAGCCTGTGCCAGAGGCTCTGCCAGAGGCTGTGGCTATTGTGACTGAGCCCATGAGCGTGGAACCCCTCACCGGACTGCAGCCAGCGCTAGCATTGCGAGTTCCCAGGAGCACGTCGACGAGGCTCTTCATCGTCATGAGGGTGCTCGACAACTTCAGCCGAGGCAGGCCACTGAATGCTCAGAATCGCGACATGATGGACGATCGTATCCTGAAGGCGCTGTTGAAGCTGATTATGCACTGTTTGGCAAGCACACAACAGCGGCGGGCCTTCCCGTCGCTTGTTCAATGCATGTTTGCCAGCATCTTGTGGGCACAGCCTCTGTTTATGCTTTCAGAAGTCATAGTTTAAGATTTACAGTCGGTCGAACCCTGACCCTCCCCCATCTTCCATTTGCAAGCGCTGTGAGCACTGTGCCCTCAGGGCTGACACTTAGCAACGGAAGCATTCCCTTCGTGGCTGGCTCTATCTCAATTTCATGGCAGTGCTCTCACAGTTCAAAAGTCGCTTGGGCCATCGCCCGCCTCCGCTCCCCACAGGGCCCGGAATGTGGCGGAGCCTGCGCACTGCCGCGCCGCCGCAACTTCAGCTGCGCGGCATCACAGACAGCGAATGGCGTGCATGGCTCGAGCGCTTCGAGGCGGAGGTTCAGTCACAACATGTTGCGGGCGGCGGGCTAGGCTTCTTGTGTGTCTGGTTGACGGTCATCGGCATCCCGTACTTGTTTTACGTGTCCACGCGCTACCAGCGCGCGGTGGCCGCGTGGCTGACTGCTATCAACGAGGAGCTGTTCGAACCGCGCGGCATGTATGCCACCACCCAGGTGCGCATGCGAGCACCAGTCTTCCGGTACTGCTTAGAAGAGTAGAAAATCAGTAACTTATCAGTTCTCGCTAAGAGCGTGATACCATGATACTTCTATAAATACCAGATCATCATGCCATTGGTTGCCAAGTGATGTCAAGCTGGGCACCACAGTCAACTTGTATGAGTGTAGCGCTGCCGCCGCCGCTGCGGCTGGTGGCTGCCAGCCTGCAGGAGCGTGTCAAGACGGACGCGGTACTCCATGGCACTGGCAGATAAGATTCGGAAGTGACCTTCGCCTCAGACTACCAGCAAGCAATGGGGTTGATGTGCTGGTACCACTTGCTAACTAAAAGTAATACTTCGAAGTACACTGGTGTATCTTAGCCTAGCACCTGCGCATGTAGACAGCTATCGAGCTGCCGCTGCTGCTGCTGCTGCTGCTGCTGCTGCTGCTGCTGCTGCTGCTGCTGCTGCTGCTGCTGCTGCTGCTGCTGCTGCTGCTGCTGCTGCTGCTGTTATTCGGAAGCAGTTATACATGTCCTGATGTTGACAGTTGCTATCTTACACAATCTAGCACTATGGTTGTGCAGCATAGTACCAGCACTGTTGCTGACAGGTGCAGAAGGCCCTGAGGTCACGCCCCTACTGCTACTGCCTCCGCTGCCACCACCGCCACTGCTGCTGCTGCTGCCATGGCAATGACCGCTGCAGACAGTGACCCTGAACTTTCAAGTGCGCAAGCATGACGGCAAGGTGACGTACGGCGCGGGTGAATTAGGTGAATCCTCATGGCTCGTCATCGCGTTGAACCCCCAAGAAGCAGCAGTGCTCCGCGCCGAACCGCACCTGTGGGAGACCCGCGAAAGCTCCGCGGCGGCTCCCTATGTCGGCGGCCTCAGCGGCGGCCTCGTTAACATGTGAGTGGTAGTGCCTCAGATGACAACACTGCCATGCCATTTGCACGGTGACCTAAGTTCGCTAGCTGGACAGGGCAGCTTCAGCTGCTCTTCCACCAGTGGTTACCATTATGATAGCGGTTGACCAATTGTGGTCGTTGCAGATGGATGAGGTGGGCATGCATGCGCTTAGTAATACCAACTTGAAGTGGTAGCCCTTTCAGATTGTACCATGATGCGTTCAAGTTGGATGCCGGTTCAACAAGTCTGTTGCATGATGGCTGCACTTGCAAATAACTTTATTCGATGACAATCTCATCCAGCCTGAGGTACTTTGCCCACTGACTGGAACGTAAAACGATCAAGTACCTGACGTTATGTTCTGCCCAACATGCAGGACATGACGGGTGGCGGGCGTGCACGAGTACGGCAGGTCCACAACTAACATGATGATATCGTCGTGCCGGCATCATCTCACCCAGGGGCGACAGAGCATGCATGACTTCAAGCTCGCCCTCACACAGTGCGAGTCAAATTGAACTTAAGGGTCAACACAAACAGGCATCGTGATAGTGACGGTGTGGCCACATCTTAACGTGCAATCATTGATGGCGGCGCAGCTGCAGTGCGCGCACCTGACACTCATTCGAGTCGTGATTAAATTGTTTTCCCCTCCCACCCCGTGGTCTTTTCCAAGTACACGCAGGTACCCCGAAGTTGATTTCTGCACCAAGACCTGGTGCTGCATTGGCTGGCCGCGCATAATATAGACGGCACAGCACACGCATCCAGAGAAGGGACTTGAGGATCCACTCAAGCATGCGCACCGATGCAAGAGCAGTATCACCCAACTTCAAGCGGCGCAGACGCACGCTGAGGCCCGCACAGCTGTGACGACATTGGCATGTGATGATCAGTGTGCGCAGAAACATATGTGCCGCATTGGCGCGGCACACTGCCGCGGCACCGCACAGTGCGATTACCGCGCGGCGCGCAACTGCGCTTTGTGGGTGTGGGCTTGGTCAGCGCAAGTACGCGTACATCTGAAGATTTTTTGTTGTGACTTTGTATGATTTTCTTAGTTCAAGCTGGACAACTTCAGACATTACACAGTAATGCAGCAAGCTCAGAGGCTCGAGGTCACGTCACTGTTGCATGACTGCTTTGTGCTCAAACCAGCTTGCTGGCCCTGTTGCAGCACGGTCGCCCTGTCGCTGCGGCATGCTGGTCACGACCAGCCGGCAGGAGGCGGCCCCGTCTCAACATTGACTGTGCTTGATCCGCTTGCGCATCTACTCACGTTTCTTTCGTTGCCAAGTCAGCTAGATTAAGTAGAAATTCCCTGTTAATAAACTTCTGCAACCAGCTTTCTGCACTGATTGATTGCTGCAGACGTCGGGCCCAGGCTGGCGTCGATTACATGCGCTCGAAATGGTCAACTCTGCCACTACGCTGATGCAGGCCTATCACCCTGCCGATTGGGGGGAGTCAGACTCTTAGAACCTCACAGGAACTGCACAAGTCCAATAAATGGCGCTGGCGCTGCTGCGCCCATGATACATTGGACAGGGCTCAATGCAAGCCAGTTGATCAAAGCTTGAGGCATGCCGACCTGCACACTGTATAGTGAACCTATTGTCGCACACCCAAGCTGTGGCCTTGTGGCATTTACTCCATTTCAAATACTGAAGTTTGATGCATGGTACTCGGTAGCACCATGTAGTGGTCACGGAGCACAGGCCAGATATGGTCCTTCGAGTTGTGCTGTTGGTAGCTCCCGTCCTTAGCGCTGTGGGCGCGTTCAAACCGTTCAGGCGCTTTGAAATTAGAATGACACCTGCAGGGGATCAACCGCGCCCCGTTGCGGGGCGCGTTCAATCCGGTGAGGTGCTTGATCAATGATCACACCGCGGGAGTCCACGACGCGCCCGGTGCCGGTGCCGGTGCTGACGACAAGAGTCCTAGACCCAATGGTATCTCACGCGCTGTAAAGCGCCACACTGCTACCTGCAGAGCCAGTGAGCCAGTCCAGGTCGGGCTCCTCTGCAAAGTGTGTGAAGTTGAGGTTCTCACTCAATTTATTCTGAAGTGGCAAGATCATTGATGGATGCTATTGCCGTTCAAGTGGCATACCACTCCCTACCTGCAGCTGCTGTGACGGACCATGCACTCATCCGCAGCTCCGAGCTCTTCAGCAACCACTATGGGGTGTGGGGACGTAACCCTTTTGCTTTGGAGCAGGGAAAGCGCGTGCGGCTATCCGCCAAACAGCTGAGAAAGCAGTTCTTGTTCGATGCCGAGCGGTGCAGCATCATCCAGGCCGAAGTGGCAAACCAGCTGGTAGGGCATGCGTTCGTGTGCCATTACCATATCCCAGACACGGTGAGCGACTCAGTCGGCGCTCCGGGTCACTTCTTCATCGTTAGCGTTTGATCTCATGCCTAGCACTAGACTGCACACACCCACATTTGCGCCTTAAAGGTGCAGGTAGTCCACGGAGTACCCATGACAGTTTGCAAGTGAATTCAGTAAGCACTTGCTTGGCGGTGTATGTCTAATCATGAATGCATCCATGCAGGTACGGCAACATGTATCAACGCGTGTGATGCAGTTGTCAACTTCCTGATTGTTGTCTCTCAACTGCCCTTGCAGGGCCAAGTGTCATGGATCACACAGCTGGTGGTGCATTCAGAGTACCGGGGCCGTGGCATCGGGAAGCGGCTATGCCGCATGGCGTGGGCAGTTGACAGGTACTATGCCTGCGGACTCGTCACATCGCACCCGCATGCTGTGAGGGCCTTGGAGGCAGCCACTGAGCGCGCCTGCGACCGGTCCCTCGCTATCAGCAGTGCTCAAGCCCTCATCAGCCACAGCGGCATTCCATACGTCAGTCAGGCGCTTGTGCACTTTGAAGGCGGGAAGTGTTTGATAGACACCCAGTTCTTTGTGGACCACTCTGAGGTGGAAGCAGTTCTGTCGGGCATCACACATTGGCGGCTGGGTCCTCTGGAGGAGGGCAAGGAGTTCTTTGCTTTCACCTTTGCGCAGTCACCCAAGACGTCGCCTGTCGCTTCTCAACGCAAATAGAAGCATGCCGCTTTTGACCTTGGTGCGACCTCTGGAGCAGCACAGCGGGATCTATGCGTTGGCGAGGCACTTGAAGTAATGGCTTGAAGTTGTCTTCATATACATTGCTGTGACGTCTGAAGAGTTCTTGTCGAACTTTGAATGGGCCACTTTGTAGGCCATTGTGTTGTGAACCAAACTGCACCTGGCAACCAGGTCAGCGTCGGTGAGTGAGCGCAGGGACTAAATACAGCTTGCTGAGGGCAATGTAGTCGGTCACTGGATATACCTGTACATGCAATGAATACAGTAGCTAGTAGCATTCCTAGCTCTCACTGTAATGTACGCACACCATTCACGCAGTCATATACACACACGCGTTAAATGACGTTTATATGCTGCTGCTGCTGGGTACTGCTGTGTATGAGGTTGTCCGAGAAAACCTTTCTGAGCTCACCATATCCTTGTCAAGTTTTGAAAGGTAACCCTGGACGCAAACTGGCTAGACGCTCATCTTGAAATCGTACTTGCAGAAAAGTCTAGGAACGGAGTGTCTGAAGGTGCACTGCTGCAACAAGGCTGATGGAGCACTGCTGCAACAAGTGCGCCACATGAATATGAGCTCATCGGACATGCCGGCGCACATGTCACGATGACGTGCCGCAGGTCCAAGCCCCCACAAAAACACCAATGCATGCAACATCATGGCAGATCACAGGCAACAACGCTTGGCATGCGCCGCTGCCCCGCCCCCGCTGCCCCCGCCCCCTCCTGCATGGGGTGCTGTACACTGCACCATACACCGGACCGAGCAAACTCACCCAGATGCCATCATATGCTCCACAAAGTCTTCATTAAAGATCAGAGAAAAACTTTTCTGCGTCTGTTGCGAGCGCCTTCCGCCCGCCGAGCCGGCCCCCCTGCCCACCCCCCTTGCGCTTCCCCCGCGGCGGCGCATCCGACTCGTCACTATCATCATCATCGCTGTCATCGCTGTCCCCGTCGCGGTCGGAATCGCCGTCGCCTCCGCCGTCGCCTTTGCTTTCGCCGTCTTTGTCACCGCCACTTTCGTTGTCGGCCTCCTCATCCTCCTCGTCATCGTCATCGTCGTCGTCGTTGAGCACCGATGCATCCCAGAACCTGACTTTCGAGTCGTGAGTCACGCTCGCGATCCAGCTGCGCGCGACGGCAGCGCCGCAGCTGCCGCCGCCGCTGCGCGACAGCGCGAGGCGCTCTATCGGGAACCCCCCGTGGTCCCCCAGGACCCCCAGAAACTTGTTCGGCTGCACCGATACGACGCGGATGAGGCCGTCGCTACTTCCGGTGAGGAGCGTCTCCTCGTCGATCTTCAACAGCGCGTCAACGCTGTGCGGGTGCCCCGGGAAGCGGTCGCTGCAGTCGCCCCACGTGCCCCACGACCACAGCGCGATGACGCCGTTCTGCGTGCCGCACGCGACCTTCCTGCCGCCCTTGAGCACCTGTATGTTGACCGTATTGGCCGAGAAGCGGGGCCAGGAGGGGGGGGGAGGGGGGAGGGGGGGGGGGCGTGGAGCACGTAGCAATTAACAGTGGACAATTGTCATCACATGAGTGTTTGATGCGCTTGCGCCGTTCTGCGTGCCGCACGCAACCTTCCTGTCGCCCTTGAGCACCTGCCAAGCAGTTCATGGACCGGATTGGCCGAGAAGCGGGGCCAGGAGGGGGGGGGGGGGGAGGATGTGAGGCAGGGGGGAGAGGGGGGGCCCGGGGGGGGGGGGGGGGGGAGAGGGGGGAGGGGTTAGGGCATGGAGCACGCGGCAATCGATGGCAGAAAGTTGTCATCACATGTGTGTGTTTGATGCGAAGGCGCATGCATGCCTCAAGCGACCTCGCCGCTGCCGTTGAGCACCTGCAAGCCGCTTGTATTGGCCATGGAGAGGTAGGGGCGGTATTGGAAACATGGAGCCTGCAGCAATGGATGGCGACGAATCACCACATACTTCAACATATGCCAATTAAAGTGATGGTGACGTGTAACATCCGCACGCAACCTTGTTGTTGCCCCTGAGCACCTGCAATTTGTGTTGCGGCACACAGGAGGGTGTATGCAAATACAGGGGGGGGCGGTGGGGGGGGGGGCATCGAGCACGCAGCAATGAATGGTGCACACCTAATACAACAATGTGTAGTTGAAGTGGAGACACAGTGATGCATATCTCAAGCTGTCCTCCTGGGCCATTGAGTATCGATACACTATTTGATTACGAAGCGCGGACACAGGGAGGTGGGGAGGGACGGGGGCGCTGAGCTGTGATGATACTTCAAGTGATGACGCTTCATGTGATATGCTGCGAAACCGCTTATGCCGCAAGCCAGTGTCGGCGCCCCTGCCACGTGTGCCGAGCATGGCCGCCCGGCAGCCAGAGGCAAGGCTGCCGATCGTCAACTGCTACCTGTCAACGACGTGCAAGCTTTGTGTGCGGCACCAAAAGCTTAGACTGCAAAACACCACGGACACAAATTGAATTGCTGCCGTCGCTTCATGGGCCTTTTGTACATTGTAGCACGGCCCATCTCAATGCAGGTTGGCTCTTGACCGCCGGTGGGCTCGTTGCTGCAAACACCAACTTCAGACACACACTGCACACTTGACCTCATGTTACGTACTCTACAGTGTACACTTGACCCCACGCGTACTCCTCAGTACCAGCATACCTGCACGCTCAGTAGCTTGTTCTTCGCACCACCTCTGAATCCACTTTTCGGTCCAATCCCTGCTTGACCTCGTCACATGGAATCCTCACCACCTCTGAACCCAGTTTCGGTCCAATCTTTGCTTGACATCGTCGTATGTAATCCTCAGTACAGCACACCTGCACGCATAGCAGCTCATCCTCCAGGTGGTCCGAGCGCCCCACCAGCAGGCGTTTCAAATACATGCATACTCTGCGATACATACTTCTACATGTATTCTGCTGCATCCTGCGCACCTGCACGCTAAGCAGCTCGTCCTCCTGGTCGTCTGAGCGCGCCGCCAGCACGCGTCTCCACTACATACGTACACTCTTCAGTACACATGCGTACTCTTCTGTACCTGCGCACCTGCACGCCCAGCAGCTCGCCCTCCAAATTGTGCGAGCGCCCCGCCAGCAAGCGTCTCAAATACATACATACACTCTGCAGTACGTAGGCGTACTCTGCCCCGTGCACCTGCACGCTGAGCAGCTCGTCCTCCTGGTCGCCCGAGCGCCCCGCCAACAAGCGCATCAAATACACACATACACTCTTCAGTACACATGTGTACACATCCTGCACCCCGCGCACCTGCACGCTCAGCAGCTCGTCCTCCTGGTCGTCCGAGCGCCCCGCCAGCTTGTTCGCGCGCAGGTCAAACACGCTCAGCGTCGCGTCGCCGCTCGTCGCCAGCAGGAACGCGGCGGCGCGGTCGCATGCCATGTCCGATATGAAGTCCGTGTTGACCGCCACCGCCATGACGGGTTTCGCCGTCGCCGCCGCGCGCGCATCCCACAGTTTCACCCCCCCCGCGTCGTCCCCGCTCGCCACCAGATGCACGCTGTCCCCCACCGGGAAGATGCGGTTGACGGCGGCGTCGTGGGCTCCTTTTCTGTGCCATTTGACCGCGCCGGTGGGGTCCAGTGCGGCCACGCTTTTGTCCGCGCTGCCGGTGAAGAGCACGGAGCCATCCGCCGTGTAGGCCACCGACCGCACGCTGCCGCTGTGGTGTTTTGACTCCACCAGTTGCGTGTGGCCTGCTGGCGCATAGCGGTGTCTGCAGCCGCAGTGGCAGCAGCAGGAGCACCATCAGCAGGGATGTGTGCCTATCATGCAGCAGCTCCTGCGCAACTCGAGCAGCGCTCACCAGCGCCTTTTCACCCTGCCTCCCTGAGCGACAGGATAACGTATGTCTGCACCGCAAATGCGGCAGTCGCTCAGAACCTAACGAAAATTCATGTGCAATGCAGTTGCTCTGCCAGCGAGCTGTAGCAGCATGGCAAGCGTGCGTGGGCGTGCTCGCACTCACATGGTCACCCTGCCATCTATGGTGCCACAGGCAATGATGTCCTCTGCAGGGTGCAGGGCAATGTCGAAGACCTGCTCGGCCACATCCAACTCAGGCATGCACACATCTTCTGATTCTGCTGCTGCCATCACACGCCAGGTTTGTTTTCAGATCAATCATAATCTTCAACTCTATCTTCAACTTCAACTACTTGGAAAAAGAGGTGTGTGTGCCGGACACACTCTGTCATTCTTGCCTCGGCCTCCTGCAGCACGCGTTTGCAAAGGACAGGCCGAATGTCTTGGTAGCAACGGGCGGAGGTTAGCCGCAGCTGATCTCCCGAAACAGTTTACAAGCAGACGCCTGAGGAGCAGGCAGTCAAAACACGTGATAGCACACCTTAGACCCGTTCTGCACCGCAAGTTTGCGCCGTGAATCCAGGCGTGAAGTCTAAACCGCGTTCTGTACAGCGCCTTAGTTTTTACATACGTGGCCAAAGCGACGTCACTCGCAGCGCTAGCGACCAGCGCAGGTGTGGCCCTTCAGCACACGGCTCGTGGCGCAGGCAGCAGCGGCTCGGTACCTAGTGGTCATGGCGCTGCACAGCCACTCTCGCCATGCCTGGACGTGCTGAGTGACGCACGGCCAGCGACCCTCATCACCAGCTGGGCGCGATCTGATTGGCTGGTTTCGTATTCATTCACTTCATTGTTCTTCACGGCCCTCCAAAGGGCGCTGTGAATCCATCTGCAATATGCCACAACATTCATGTGTTTTTCATCCATATTCACGCAAAAAGCCTCAGCGCAGAACGGCCCTTAGAACTTCAGTGCGCATCAAATATGTGCAAAGCAGCAGAAACAGAACCTGGCACAAATAAAGGCGCTTCAATGGACCTGTATTAAGCGATCGTCCATCGGCTAGGCGCAAGGCCAGCACCACAAACCCACATCCAAACAGGGAATCGGGGTCGCGATGAGCCGTTTGCACAAAAAACACCATTCCACACAGGCAGCTGTAAGAGCGCCGAGTGTGTACACCACAGTCGTCAGGGGGATGAAAGTAGCCTACAGGAGATGAGAGTTCCCTACTAACAAAGAGCATGCTCGACGTGGGCATGAGGCGCTCGGGCGCCAGACCAGCTGCCGCCTGTCTCGGCAGCTCGAAGTGTACTACATACTCGAATTGCGTGTGCTGATCGTACCGCTCCGCAGTTGCGCGAGCGCTGCCATTTCGCCCGCACACCACGGTGATTTTCACCAGTAACCTCTACAGTCCACACCCACACATGCACAGCGCAATAACCAGGGCAATTCAAGGCCGTGACCAGCCGGTGATCTAGCAGCTGTGGTAGCCGCCGTTGGTGAAGGCTTCTGCTGCCATGATGGTAATTGCTGCAGCAGCAGCGTATGCACAGTCCAAGCTGTCTGCGCCACGCCTGTGGCAACGCTCCGTCGGTCGGTTGCGGGTGACAATGAGCAGCTCTGCCGCTGCATATTGCGTGGAGCCGCCGCTTCTGCTGCTGCTGCTGCCGTCGCTGCCGCCGCTGCCACCGCTGCTGCTGCAACAGCGCGGTGCCGCGTTGCGTTTCACAGCCACCGCTGTCAGGGGCGACCACATGGCATTGCATATTGGTGCCCGACCCTGCGTGTGAGCAGGTTGCGCTGAGCCCCCAAAGCGAAAGCGCCGCTGCCTTGTGTGAATGCCAGGCATCGCTGAGCGCTGCCAAAGCACGCACAAACCTCCCTCACAGCGCCAGCTTGCGCGGCGGCACAAACGCCGTCGTCGGCGGCACGCCGTCCGTCGGCAGCAGCGACGGGCTCGCGAGCCAGAACGCCGCCGCCCCCTTCCGCTGCGCGTCGCCGCCCTTCTGTGCGCTGCCGCCGCCCGCGCTGCTGCTGCCGCTGGGCGAGTGCGGCTGCGACCGCGGCGACGCCGTCTCCGACGTGCAGCCCGCGGAGCTCGACGGCGACAGCAGCACCGGCGACGCAACTGCTGACATCGCCGCAGGCGACACGCCCTTTCTGCTGCTGCTGCTGTGCACATCCTCCGTCCCCTCCGCTGCGTCCTGCTCCTCCTCAGCTGCCTCCTCGTCACGAACCCCCGCCGCCGGTGCCGCCCCCGCTGCCGCCGTCTCTGTGGCCGCCGCCGCCGCTTCTGCCGTTTGCGGCGCCTCCGCTGATGTCGCCACGCTGCTGCCATCGCTGGCCGGTGCTGCAGCCTCTTCTGGAGCATCCATCCCTGCCGCGCCGCCATCGGCCACGCCCGCCGTCAACGTGTGACCACCCCTCCGCGCCGCCGCAGCCTGTGCGCCTTTTCCGGCAGCAGCGCCAGCGCCGCCGCCGCATCCGCTGCCTGCGACCGTCGACGAGGGCGCCGCCGCCGGCGCCTTCGCAGCAGCGCAGTCCGCTGCGGCGCCGCCGCCGCCGTCGCCATTGCCGCCGCCGGTGAGAAACGGGTGGCGCGCGACGGCGCTCAGCGTGATGCGCGCTGCGGCGTCCTTGCGCAGCATGCGCTGCACGAGGTCGCGCGCCGCCGGCGAGAAGCGCGCGGGGACGGCGAGCGGCTGCGCGGCGATGAGCGCGAGCGCGTCCTCGGGCGACGCGCCCTCGAACGGCAGGCGCCCCTCGAGCATGGTGAAGAGGACGACGCCGGCGGACCAGACGTCGGCGCGGCGCGCGTCGTAGCTGCGCGCGCCACGTACGCGTGGGGTTAGGGATGAACAGAGAGAGAGAGACGGAGGGAGACAGAGAGAGAGAAAGAGAGAGAGAAAGAGAGAGAGAAAGAGAGAGAGAGGGGGAGGGGGGAGAGAGAGCGGGGGGGAGAGAGCATGAGAGCACGCGCTTCCAGGGGATGGGGGGGGGGTGGGGGGGTGGGGGGGGGAGCTGAGAGTGTGATGACTTCATAGGGCGGGGAAGGGCACGGCCGTGACAGCAGCAGCTTGTCCACAAAGGGCTTTGATCGCCGCTGTGGCGGGCGAGAGACGCAATTCGAGGTGCACGGCTTGATTGAAGTTTGTAAACAGCGTAAGCAGCGCTCCAGGCGCCCCAGTCCTGTTGCATGCCTGAGTCCTGTTGCATGCCAAGCATAAACAATCATGGCGGCACCTACCCTAGTCCCAGATGCGAACTTCAAGTGGCAGCATGAGCGACGTGCCCAGCGTCCACACTCAGCAGCAGCCAGTCGAGGCACAAGCTTCGCCGGCTGAGGTGAGACGCAGCGTGACATGGACCAGGCAGCCTAACCCTAAACCCAGGCAAATGACAACAGCGCCGATGCTGCTTCCCGTACCATGTGCGCAAATCACTGCTGCACATTATCCCACTGAGTCATGTTGCTGTTTCTCATACAGAAATGTACTTCGAAGTACAGGCTTTTTTTTTGCGCATGAGAGCGCGCCTGCCCCCCCCCCCGCCCCCCCACCCTCATGCAGGCGGTGTACGCGGAACCTTATCATAACACCAACTGTTGTAACTGCCGTCGTGAGACGTGTCCGCACCTGCTGTCGGTGGAGGCAAACACCTCGGGCGCGGTGTAGTAGGGTGTGCCGCAGACCGTGTGCTGCCGCCGGTGGCCGCGGCCGCTGCCGCATGTCGCGCTCATGCCAAAGTCCGTGATCTTGACTTGGCCATCGCGCGAGATCAGAACGTTCTCGGGCTTCAAATCCCTGTGCGCAATGCCCTGTTGGTGCGGTCGCATACGCAAGGGCGACCGCATCGCAAAGCGAAGGAGGGGCAGGCAGTCAGGCTTCAAGTCTTCAAAGTGACATCTTCTCGGTGACTTTCCGTGCTTCAGCTTCTTGGTGACTTTCCGTGCTTCAGCCGCACCTCTTGAAACAGTGAGCTCCACGTGAGTCGCGAGTTTAGGCGTGGTGACTGTGTAGCGCGCACTGCGGGGCGCTGCCGCATTTGCAATGCCACTGGACGCACTGCTGTGCCGTAGAGCACTGCTGCAACACGGAGCGCTGCTATATTGCAGAGCACTGCTGCATCATGCGACACTGTCGCATCAAGAATGCTGCCGCACCGCAGAGCACTGCTGCATCACAAAGCACTGCTGCACTCCGTATCAGCCACACAGCGTCCAAGCATGCTGCGAATGGCAACAGCCGTGGCGCCTGAGCGGCTGCGGCACGCAGAACCCGTGCTGGCGCTGCTGCATCACTGAAAGCCTATGTACGACATCATTGCACGTCGCTGCCAATGCACATTGCTGCCACAGCGAGTTGAACTGATGCGTGCCCCTGCCAACAGCGATGGCTACGCGTGCCTCACCTGGCTGTGCAGGTACGCGACGCCGTCCACGATCTGCCTGAATTTCACATGCCTGACAAAAGAAAAGCTCACAATGCTGAGCATTGCGGCACTTCCAGCAGCACCGCCTCTACGCAACCTGAGCACATTGACGATGAATTCCGCATGGCTGGATGAAAAAAACTCACAACGCAGCGCGCTGTCTCACCTGGCTGTGCAGGTAGGCGACGCCGTCCACGATCTGCCTGAAGTACGCGCGCGCCCGCGGCTCCGGCAGCAGCCCCGCAACCACTATCTCCTCGTATAGCTCACGCCCCCGCACCCACTCCAGCACCATGTACACGTTCGTGCTGCTGTTCATGACCTCCTTGAGCTCCACCACATTTGGGTGCTTGAGGGTGGACATGAGGTTGATCTCTTGTGTGACTGCTGCGGCGAGGCCGCGGCTCTGTATCCAGTCCTTGCTGCAGTTGGCGTCGACGCGAAGCGCGGGGTGAGGAGGTGAGAGCGGAGTGGCGGAAGGGGGTAAAAGCTCCGATTTGGAGGAATTCCCCCCTGGCGGCGAATGCATAAGCTGAAGGCGCACTGCTAAACAGAAATGCTTATGGTATGAAAATATATGCAGCAAGGCTGACTGGTGTGGTTTGGCCACAATAGCGCGGCAGCAGCCGCAGCTCGAAGTGTTTGCACTAACACAGAATACGTGCCTGCCAGATATAGATCTGACGCTGCAATACTTGCTCTGGAATGCAGCATGCACAAGAGTACGAGATAACAATGAATATATTTCGGCACGGACACCCGCTCGCTTGCTGTAACAAACACACACACTTGAAATCCCGAAGCTCTCTAGGTTGAAGATGGAAACTGGTCTCGTCAGCGGCTCGTAAGCGCGTGCACACAGGCGATGCGCGGAGCGACGCGGCATGGCTTACAATTCATGAAGGACCAACGTGTTACACACAAAACCGCCTCACCTCATGACCTTGACAGCGACCTTTTCTCCTGTGTGACTGTTCTGGCCCAATTTCACCTCGCTGGAGCTGCCTGTGCCAATGGTCTTGAGCAGGATGTATTTGCCAACCTGCGCGATTTACGAGCAAGCAGAAGAACGTCAGCTTAGAGCAGGAGCTCGCTTCAGGCTGTGTCTTGTGCGGGCACACACCTTGAGCTTGGCGACTTGGCCTGAAGCACGGCGGGGTTCTTCGTCGGTTGTCATGACCGGCTGTACCGCGTAATGTGCCGGCACAGCACAGCGTGTTGATCCGAAACACCTAGGATCCACGCAGCGCGCCACGGCGCATGACGGAACGCCTAAACGCCACGCCGCGTGTGTCTCTCGGCAACTTCAACTGCCCGAAGTTGCATGCACATGGGTATGTATAGTGTTGTCAACTTCGCCTGTGGTACGCGTATACGTATAGGAAAGGCTCCTCCACCGTATACATACCACCCACCCGACACAGGTGTTCAGCAAGTGCACAGAACATAATGCAAGTACACATGATGTGGGCTTTCTTAAGTGTCAAACGAGACTCATATGAAACGTACATGATTGACATCACGTGGCTGGCGACAACATGCAAGGCCACAACAAAGAGAGGCATCACTGCCATCGCTGTTGAAATTTATGTGGATCATCTATTACACCAGCGGGCTGCAAGAACCGGCGCCGGTGAACGTGCATAGCACATGCCCAATGCCAAGTGAGCAGCCTTGCGGCAGCCGCGCCTGAACACTGGCATCCATCAGCAGGCTGTCGAGCTTGGCCTTGCACCCTCTGTATACATGGTAGAGGGGAGGGGGGGGGGGGCGGCTTGGCGCATGCATGACAACTGCGCCAACCTCCCCCAGCCCCCCCCCCCCCCCCCCCCTTTTCCCCATCTCCCAAGAAACGTAGCAGCGCTCCGCTGATCAGCGCCAGCGGAGCAATGCCCCGTGCATGCAGCGCGGGCACGCAAAGCGACGTACGTCTCCGTCCACTTGATTTTTTTCTTTAGATGCAAAAGGCATCACAAAACCATTGGCGGCACTCGTCTCTCGCACCCCGCGTCATGTTGAGCATCGCTGCAACCGCTCGCTTCACCAGTCGATCCGCTTCTCGTCTGACCAGAACCCGCCCGATGTGCCATCCAGCGCGCCCGTCGCAAGCATGAAGGGCGTAAGCGCGCCCTGATCCGGGCGCTTGTGGCCCTGCTGGCCCGACATGTCCGTCGCTACGTAACTGAGAGGAAGGACCAGCAAGCGCAAGCGGGGGGTGGTGTTAGCAAAGGGGGGGAGGGGGGGGGTCACAGTGATGGCAGCTGCAACCGACGAAACACGCGACATTCTCATTGACAGACCATGTGAGACAAAGGAAGCAGTTTCTGTATGGGCAACGAACGGGTGGCTGGTATCTGCAGATTGTCAGCCTCTGTGAAGTCCGTGAGGCGGGCGGGCGCGCGGGGGGAAGGGGCGGAGAAGGAGAGAGGAGAGTCACAGGAGGGGGGAGGGGCTCTACCACTGGAGTGGCTTTCCATCTGTCCAGAACCCCCCCGTTTCTTCACTCAGTTTGCCTGTCGCGAGCATGAAGGGGGTGCGGGCCCCCTCCTCAGCGCTCCGCGGCCCCCTGTGGCTGGTCATGTCCGTATCGCAGTACCTACGGCAGCGCACGCCATGCATCCATGTGACACGTTCATTCGTGAGTGAATGTTTGTAGTGACTTTGAAACTCAAATGCACAGTGTTGTCCACAAGGAAACGAATCAAAATATCGTAGAGCTCTAGGTGGCAAGGAGTGGTTAGCCGCAAAAGCCTTCCACGTCACTGCTAGGATTGTTCACCCTGCCGGCACCCTAGCCCTAGCCCTAACATGCAAGGTCGTCGTTCGCACTGCTGTGCAAAACCCGACTTCTGCCAGGGCAGCACAGCCTGGCCGTGCCTGCGCCGCAGCGCCGTCGCACGCACACACACGCGCGTGCCTACTCTCCTGTATTTCTCCATCGCTATGAGCTCTCGTTATGCGTGCTTCCCAAAGTTTGTTATTTGCGTAACTGGCGCCTGCAGCGGCGCTCGGCTCACCCTGGGCAGAGCCTGCATGATATGTGGGCTTCCTAAAGTTTGTTGTTAGCGCGGCGGGCGCCTGCAGCAGTGCTCGGCTCACCCTGGGCAGAGCATTATGATATGCGGGCTTCCTAAAGTGTGATATTAGCACGGCGGGCACCTGCAGCAGTGCTCAACTTACCCTGGGCAGCAGGCGTTGACCTTGAGCGTCGGCTCCCGCGCCGCCAGAATCTTGGTGTACGCGATCAGGCACAGCTTGCTGCAGCGTGGGCGCAGCAGACAGCAGCAGCCGCTGTCAGTGATGCTGCTGCAATGCCAGGCGTTGGCGAATCCGTGAACAGAAGCTGCCCACCGCAGTAGATGCCTTTTGCACATGCATACATGCAGCATGGATAAACTCATGATATATTGCCACATACCCCTTAGCCTGGGACCGTGATCTTGTCATTAATCCTGGGACCCGTCACTGACCTTTCCCTGAGCCCCAGGCTGCAAGGCAGCGCACTGAGACTATCACCCACCAGCAGATGCCCCGTCACGGCAGAACAATGCAAGTCTACAATAGTAACACTGATAGCGCCCTGGAGTCACGCCATCGTCACACCGACAACTGCCCTGTTGAGAGTTGGGTTAAGGCATACGCACGGTGCGCTCTGTGCTTGGCCCACTGCATAGTGAACATCTCTGAGACACGGCACATGGTATGTTCATTGACAACAAAAGCAGGAGTGCGCACCCTATGTGTTTCTCTGCGCGTCCCTCCAAGCAGAACGATGCAAGTCTACCAATCCGTACACTGAGAGCGCCTTAGGGCTACCCTGCTGAGAGGTGAGGTAGGGCTTACGCAAGGCGCGCTTGCGTGCTTGGTCCACTGCATGACGTAAATTATGCATTAGCCACACGGTGCTGTGCGCGTCACCATCTGCTGTACACTTGTAATCATTGCTTCAACAAGGCAGGAGAGACTCTCCAACACTCAGTACTCAAGGCCCAAGTTGAATTACTTACTGAGCACTGCTGCTCTTGATCTGCTCTTCATCGCACTCGATCAAGTGAGCTACCTAATCATGCCTGATCACCGGCCTGCTACTGTTTTTCTAGTTCCGTCCGTCAGTATATGCTGCACACTACACTGATTGGCTGAGCAAGTCATGCGGCACTCAGCACACAGTGACTCTGCTGTCGCGCAGCATTTTCGCGCTGGTGCTGACTAAGCATCACCGCACTGCTGCAGCAGCAGCAGCAGGAGCAGTATAGCAGCAGCAGCCTCGTCGCTCATCTAGCGCTTTGCCTCAATGTGGCACACACAACACGACTTTTTGGGCACTGCATGTACGCCAGCAACCCTATCAGTGAATTCTGCGCAACAGCCACAGGGTCTGTGTGATTGCGGGGGGGGGGGGGGGGGGGGAGGGGGGGGGGGGGGGGAGGGCGCGTCTCACCTCATCCCGTAGCACGAGTTTGGCCACCCCTTCTCCTTGTGCTTCCCCTCCTTGACGTCCTGCACAAACCCCCGCGCCAGCAGCATGAGCTCGTCGTGCCCCAGCCCCCCCGGTTGGCCCGCAGAGGCAAACTTGGCGCGAAGCTCCGCGTCTGTCAGGCACAGCAGTGAGCAACGCATCATCGCTCAATTAATAGTTATCAACGTTGCGGGTGTCTCAGCTGGCTCGAGTCGCAAGTGCATCTCTCCAGCTGCAGCGTCATTGTAAATGGTTCACAAGGGCGCATCGCACTCAACTTGCAGCGATACGCGCGGTGCAGACCTGGTGCAATGCGACGATGAGTTTCACATGCTGACATTCTACAGCTGTCTGTGGGGACCGCGCCTGAATCATCAGCAGATCGACTTGTCTCGCATGCTATGCCCACAAGCATATGCTGCTGCAAGCTGGCAGGACCGCGGACGTATCGACGCGAGCCTGAACAAGTTGAGTGCCTCGACAAAGTACTTGGTGTACTGAACCGCGCAGAGGCAAAACATGTGGTATCACACCTCACAAATTTGGTGAGCATCCGCAGGTGCACTCTGTCATACACAGGGCAAAGGCAGCGCCCGTCCTCGTGCTGCACGGACATGGCACGATACGCAGGTGACCCGACATGCTGGCGACATTCACGACATCTGCAGGTGCGCTCTGTCATCCACAAAGCAAAGACAGCGCACGCACTTCGACCGCACGGACCTGGCACGATGCGCAGGTGGCCCGACATGCTGGCGACGTTCACAATGCGGCCATGCGGGCTGCGCTTGACCAGCGGCAGCAGGCGCTCCGTGGTGGCCACCGTGCTGAAGAAGTTGATGTCCATGGTGGGCTCGGCCTGCTCCGCAAAGGGCGTGGGGTCTGACAGAGCGCCAACGCGCATCGAGGCATCGGACAAACGAGCCATGTGAGGCAAAGCAGTTGCTCTATATGGGCGGGTGGCAGTACCTGCAGATTGTCAGCCTTTGTGAAGTCCGTAGTGCGGGGGACTGCGTGCACATGCATCATTTCATCAGATCATTGTTGGGAGTTTTTCGATGTCCAAGGTGCAGTGCCTGTGGCAGACTGATTCAGTTGTAAAACGGTCCTCCTGAGTCATCGACACTACCGTCTTGTCGATAATTAAGGCCCCGGGACGGTATTTCGATTCTGGCGTAAAAAGGGGGGGGGGGGGGCGTGCTTATTGTGAGGCGAATTAAAAGGGGGGACGCTTATTAAAATCATGCTCAGGTCCCTCAGCACTTGATTCCTGTGCCTGTTGCGCCGCATGGGCTATTGCTCGGAGAATTCTGCCGTCACCGATTTTGCCAGGGTCACGCTTGAAGTTGATCGAAGTTTTCGCAGTTTCCACGCACGCGAGCCCCCCTGGAGCTGCTGTGAGGATCTGTGGGTCTGACAAATCGAAGGCGGCTGCCACAATTGCTGTCTCTGCTCATCATAGGCTACTGCGAGGCCTTATCTAGCTGCTAGCAGCATCGCGATATGCATTCTGCGCCCTACTGGAGGCTGAAAAAACAGGGGGGGGGGGCGCAATTATATGCAGCCGATAAAAGAGGGGACGTGCTTATTGTTGCTGCAGTAAAAACATACCAAAATACCGTCCCGGGCCTTAATTATCGACAAGAAGGTAGTCAACAGCAATGGGATGTAGCGCATTCTGCATTCGGCAGTGCTGTATATGTCAACTGAGCACTACCACCAGGAGCAATGTGCCTTTATGAAGTAGAGTACATAAAGGCACATTGCTCCTGGTGGTAGTGCTCAGTTGACATATACAGCACTGCCGAATGCAGAATGCGCTACATCCCATTGCTGTACCCTTCAAGCCAAGGCTCTGGAAGGCCATGGCTGTGCTGCGGGCTCCGTGACAGTGTTAACCATGCACTCATGAGAGCACATTGCATGTGTAAGTGTGGGGGGGGGTATGACAGAAACGTGAAGGCACACATGGCGCTGCATCACCTGATCCCTTGAAGGCGAACCCCGCATTGTTAACGAGCGCGTCGATGCCCGCCGTAAACTCCTGCTCTGCGTCCTTGGCAAAGCGCTGCGCGAGCACGAGCGGAGGTAGATGTAAGGATCAGGAGCCAACATCAATAGGTGACCAACTGCACGTCTGCGATACCAAAAGTTAAATCTTGGAAGGTTCAGGCCAGAGCAGGTAGAATGGATGAGGAGCCAAGGAGGGTCAAAGAGTAGGTGATTGTGAGCTTGCGACACCAACAGTTCAATCTCAGAGGTCCATGTGGGTTTCTCCAACAAGCACACATGCAGAACCGTCTTCTACTCTCAGACGACATGGCACTCAGAGGCACATCATGATGGCACCAGACTAGAGTATTTGCAGAGGCACAACATGCTGCCTCCAGGCTAGAATATTTGAACGAGACCAGGATATCTGCAAACGCACCTCTCGAGAGTCAGGATCCGAGATGTCGAGCTGCCTGAATCTGACCCCCGCTCCTTCACTGAGGAGACTCTCTGCTGCGCTTCGGCCCCTCTCCTCGTCACGCGCCGTCAGCACGCAGAGCCAACCTTGCTCTCGACCAAGCTTCCTGGCTATTTCCAAGCCGATGCCCTGCAGAGCATGCAAGGCACAACATGCACGCTTGATGATTATCAACAGTGCAGCAGTACGCGCAGCATGGACTAGACGTCAGGGCGACAGGTGCTCGAGGTTCGAGGCAGCATTCGAGTGTAGAACGCGCGAAGTCTGAAGCTCAGGGCCTCACCTTGTTTGCTCCTGTCACGATCCCTACCCTTGCACTCATGGCTGTCAGCGTGGTAGCAAGGAGGTGGAGACACAGCACTATGAGCAAGCGAGTGTGCATCGGACAGAACTCCAAAGATCGGCGGCCAGATCCAACTTCATACTGTTGAAGTTGGCGAAAAATGTAACGGCAAAAATCATTCCAAACTGCTTCCAGACCAAGTACCGAGATACAGACTGCGCAGCCAGGTGCTGGCGTTGGCCGAGGTACCGACTGCGCAGATGGCGAGCGCTGACAGGCAGTTCCACACCATCGCGATACACCAGCTGAACCCGAAGGTGGCGCTAGCGAACCACGCCCGCGCGAAGCACAACCTGCAGAGCGTGTCCAAGTGCATGCACGCGCTGGAGCTGTCCTGGGCTTCCACGTCGTCTCTGCATTACCCGCCGCCGCTCAGCGACGTTTCCATCGTTTCGCCGCTGCTTTGTGACACCCGCGCAGTTCGGCCTCCGCGACGCAGACCCGGGCCGCCCAGATTGCATCGTGACTGCGGCGACGATACATGGTGGCTGACAAAGCCTGATGGCGGCATTGCAGGCGGCAGCAGCATCAAATGGTCTACCTCCAGAGGTCCAGGGAGTGTCTACTCTGAGTGCAGTGACATAGCGGTCTCTCTAGCGTATTTGGCGAGGGCGGCGCAGAACCATGTCGATGGATCGGACCGCCCGAGGCCAATAGCAGGCCGTGCCTCGAGAAGAGCAGCACCGCCTCAACAGCGACAGCAACAGTGGCCCAGCTATCAACAAGCGGATTGGGCAACTTGCGCACCTACAACAAGGGCGCGCACAGCTCCCGCTAACCCGAGGGCGCGCTTCGAAGACAGGAGGGGCAAGTGGAGCGCAAGGCCCCGCACTAGCGCACAGGCGCACCACTACAGGCCTCGCATCGCGTCCAACTCACTGCCCGCTCTTGGCTGTCTGGCATCGGGCCCGACTGAGTCAATGCAGACTGCAAATATGCCAGCTTGTGCCGCGAGCTTGACGTGTAGGCCGATGACTTCTGGCTACAGGAGAGATGTAGCAGAGCGGGATTGCACATTAGGAGCACTGCCGCTGAAGGAGAAATTTGTGACAGACCAGGAGAGCAGGGCGCATCAGCGACACTTAGAACAGCAGATTCGGCAAGATGTGGTACGGCTCACCAGGGTGCTGAGGCAGCTCATGTACGGTGATGCGGAGCACAGTAGTGAGATTTAGAGGTTTGCGACAGTGTAGTGAGAGCTAGAATATATGCGAAGTATCAGAATAGGAGTGCACGGCTGATGAAAGTCAGCAATTCCGCATTTTGCCGCAAAGTTTCTAAGCTCTTTCATTGCCTGCGGCTTGGCTGTGCATGCACCTGATGCTGGACATACGCATGAACTGTTTTGCATGACATGAACGGTCCAGCTTGCTGAGGGTCCCTATGCCTCAATGCACGCCAAAGCTTGCAAGAATTGCAAGACTCTTCAAACAATATTGATCGGCCTCCGCCTCCCTTATCTACATGCTTGAGGTGTCACAACATATGCGCCTAGTGAACACTGCTACAATGCAAGGACTCCCGCAACCATGTTTTTTGGTCACATTATCGATGGACGTATGCCGCGGCATTGCGCATGAAGTGCGGCGATTCTGCGCGGCGCGCAATGCGGAAGCTGCTACATGCATACACTCTGCAAGCACGACGGTGTGCGCAAACGTTACAAAAGCAGCTGCCTGGCTCTGATGAAGCATGCACGGCGGGCGCTGTTGCGGCAGAATAAGCAAGCAGTCATGTCGGTCGCCAGAGCAGCCAGCCCTCTCGCCTTGGGGGCACAACGCTGGCTATGCTGTGCCCCGGCCTGCGCGCATGGCATACTTCTCGTGTGACATGATTCACTGAACCTGAGTTGGGAGGGGGGGGGGCAGATGCTCCTTGCAGACACAATTGTGGCGATGGTCATGTGCGCCTGAGGCACATAGCGCTGGAGGTGCTGTGCATGACTTCTTTGCAGATGATAGCTGACACCATCATAATGCTGAGCCAATGCATCAACCTTACCATCACTTGCGCATCTACCCCGCCTAAGGTTTACGTTCAGTCTCATGCACTGTCTCTAGTGCAGCTTCACTGTGTGAGAGATTGCGCAGGCACACAGGCACAGACACCCAGGCGACGACAAGGAACCTGTAGCAACCAGAAGAGTGGTAACAATGGTTGAGTTGTGATGTTAACAGAAAGACAAGATCGCCTCACGCGATACGATGCAACCAGCTGCAACTGCTGCTCTAGCCAGCAGTCGCATGCTTCCATGCCGACACTGGCGCAGGTGCGGGGTCATTGGCCAAGCGCCGTAAACCCCTCCTCCCTTACCCCCCCTTGGTCCCTAGTGTGCCCCAATTCGCTTGTTGCATCGATGTGCATGGCGACTTCTCGCAGGCTCCCGGTGGTGCCAGAGATGTTCTCTGGCCCAGGTCGCTGCTGCTCGAAGCCAGGCAGGCGCACGTGCAAAGCGCACACGCACAGCGCGCGGGGGGGGGGGGGGGGGGGAGGAAGGGGAGAGCGCTGCCACCAGTCACGGCCACGCACAGCGCCAGTCGCTGTCGCTGCGGCCGCCACGCACTTCAAGTGCGAAGTGCGGGAGCGTCAACCTCACATGTACTCGCCGCCGCCCTGCACGTCGTAGCGCGCGGCCTCCTGCTCCGCGGTGAGCGGCTTCTCGGGGACCTCCGTGATGAGCGCCTCCGTGGTGAGCACGAGCGACGCTACGCTCGCGCTGTTCTCGAGCGCGTTGATCGTCACCTTGGCGGGGTCGATGACGCCCATGGCAAAGAGGTCGCCGTACTCTCCCGTCGCCGCGTTGTAGCCGTAGCCAAACTCGCGCGTCTTGGTCTTGGCCCAGACGACGCCGCCCTCCACGCCCGCGTTGTACGCGATCTGCTGGCACGGCGCGCCCATGGAGCGCAGCAGAATGCGCGCGCCCGCCACCTGTGTTGTGTGCCCATGGGGGGAAAGGGGGTGTGTGTGATTGAGCTAGGGCTAGGGCTGAGAGGAGGCTGCAGCAGCAGCAGCAGCAGCAGTGCCCAACAATAGTTGACGATGCCCTCGACCATGGAGCAGGATGCGCGCGCGTGTCCATGAAAGGGGGGCGGATAGGGGGGGGGGTTGATTGAGCTAGGGCTAGGGCTGAGGAAAGGCTGCGGCAGCAGCAATGATGAATCGTCAGACAGTGCGCCCTTGACGCCCGCTATGTACGCAAACTGCTGCCACGGCGCGACTATGGAGCGCAGCAGGATGCACACGCCCGCACCCTGCGTGCCCACGGGGCGGTGAGTTTAGGTATTGGGGCTAGGGTGAAGGAGCGCTGCTGCCCCATTTGGCCCTTGTTGTCGCACGCAACAACAACCGTCGCCTACATGGCGTGGGACAGATCCGACATGCACCGACATTACTGTTAATGTCAGGTGTAGGGTCAAGGTTAGCATTGCTGAGCTCTGTCCCCACCTGATCCTCCTTCTCGCACGCCTTGACCACGGTCGCCTCCATCGCATGGGACACATCCAAAATGCATGCGCCATTAAATTTTGAAGTTAGAACTAGGGTTAGTTTTAGGGTTAAAGGCGGCGTTCTCACCTGGTCCTCATTCTCGCATGCCTCAACCACAGTTGCCTCCATGGTGTGCGACAGGTACGACATGCACGCGCCGCCGCCGGGCACAATGCCCATCTCCTGCGCGGAGCGCACGGAGTTGAGCGCGTCCTCGTAGCGCAGCTTCTTGTCCTTCAGCTCCGTCTCCGTGGCGGCGCCCACCTGCGGTTGCGGCGGTTAAAAAGCAGTTACAGATCACAGTGAGTGATGGTCTTTCAGCTCCGTCTGCGTGGCGGCACCCACCTGCAGCCGGCAGTTACGGCGGTTACAAAGCGGTTACAGATCACAATGAGGTGATTGTCCTTTAGCTCCGTCTCCGTGGCGGCGCCCACCTGCAGGTCCGCGGTTACGGCATTTACAAAGTGGTTACAGATAACATGCGGGGTTGCAATCGTTGGGCTTGAGCTCCGTCTCCGTGGCGTCGCCCACCTGCAGTTGCAGCGGTTACAAAGCAGTTACAGATTAAAATGAGTGGCTGTCCTTGAGGAGGAGGGCTTCCTGAAGCGTTGTGTTTGGGGAATCATGACTGAGACTCAACTTGATGTGCGCAATGCTGCCGCCGCGCACCGCGATGCGCTCCGTGCACTTCTCCGCGTCGACCTCAAGCAGAGATGGCAGAAGCGTTTTTGAACTACACTGATAAGAGGCATCATGACTCAGACTGGGACTCGCCTTGATGCATGCAACGAATGCAGCCGCCAATCGCTGGCACCTCTCAGCGTCGACCTCAAGGTTGAAATTCGTGGGACGCGTTGACTCAGACCCAGACTCGCCTTCATGCGCGCGATGCTGCCGCTGCTCCGCGGCGACCTCTAAGATGAAGTATGCGCGGATGAAGTACGCGCGGATGCAGTGACTCAGACCCGGAATCACCTTGATGCGCACGATGCCGCCGCCGAGCGCGGCGATGCGCTCCGTGCACTTCTCGGCGTCAAACTCAAAGTTGAAGTACGCGCGAGATGCAGGGACTCAGACCCGGACTCACCTTGATGCGCGCGATGCCGCCGCCGAGCGCCGCGATGCGCTCTGTGCACTTCTCCGCATCAAACTCGCTGTCCGTCGTGTCGCGCTCCTTCTTGATGGAGGCGATGCGGCGCGCGACGGCGGGCGCGTGCTTGCCGTCCGTCGTGATGACCGTCTTCTCCTTGGAGACCACGAGGCGCTCGCACGACCCCAGCATGTCGGGCCGAACCTGGGGGTCGGGGGTGGGGAGGGGGCAGGCTGATGATATGAGGTGTCACTTAGAGGGCGCACCCGGTCCAGTGTGAGGCCGACCTTGTCCGCAATATATATGCGTCGCGACCGTTGCGAAGGAGATGCCCTGGAGTACGCGCGCTTTGATGGCGCACACGCCTGTACTTTAGGAATATTGATCAAACTTCAAAGTTGAAGTGTCACGTACCTGGTCCAGCGTGAGCCCCACTTCGTCCGCGATGTACGTCGCGTCGGTCGCAATGGCAATGTCCTGGAGGTACGCGCGGCGGCGGTCGCCGAACGCGGGCGCCTTGATCGCGCACACGCCTGTACTTGCGTGAACATATGAACTTCAACGTTGAAGCATGACGCACCTGGTCCAGCGTGAGCCCGACCTCGTCCGCGATGTACGTCGCGCCGGTCGCGATGGCAATGTCCTGGAGGTACGCGCGGCGCCGGTCGCCGAATGCGGGCGCCTTGATTGCGCACACTCGGTTACTTTACATGTGAACTTCAATTTTGAAGTGTAACGCACCTGGTCCAGCGTGAGGCCGACCTCGTCGGCGATGTACGTCGCGCCCGTCGCGATGGCAATGTCCTGGAGGTACGCGCGGCGGCGGTCGCCGAACGCCGGCGCCTTGATCGCGCACACGCCTGTACGTAAACACCTGAACTTCAAAGTTGAAGTGTGACGCACCTGGTCCAGCGTGAGGCCGACCTCGTCGGCGATGTACGTCGCGCCCGTCGCGATGGCAATGTCCTGGAGGTACGCGCGGCGCCGGTCGCCAAACGCGGGCGCCTTGATCGCGCACACGCCTGTGCTTGCGTAAACATCTGAACTTCAAAGTTGAAGTGTGACGCACCTGGTCCAGCGTGAGCCCGACCTCGTCCGCGATGTACGTCGCGCCGGTCGCGATGGCAATGTCCTGCAGGTACGCGCGGCACCGGTCGCCGAACGCCGGCGCCTTGATCGCGCACACGTCGAGCACGCCGCGCATCTTGTTCATGACGAGCGCGCTGAGGGCCTCGCCAACGACGTCCTCCGCGACAATGAGGAGCGGCTGCTTGCGCTGCACCATGCCCTCGAGCAGTGGCACGAGCTCGTTGACAGAGTCGAGCTTGCGGTCCGTGACGAGGACGCGCGGCGCCATGAGCTCGCATACCTGGCAGGGGAGGCAGGTAGGGTACGTATGCTCTGTCAAGTACACGTGTACGGTATGTATACTGTGTTCAAAGCTTGGTGTGCTGCACCATGCCCTTGAGCAGGTGCACAGCTTGTTGACCAAGTCGAGCTTGCGGTCCGTGACGAGGACGCGCGCTACCATGAGCTCGCACACCTGGACAGCGGGTAGGTGGGGTATGTATGCCATGTGAAGTACATGGGTACGATATGTATGAACTGTTTGAAGCGTATCAAAACGCGCGGGGTCATCAGCTCGCACACCTGGACAATGTGGACAGTAAAAAGAACTAGCTTCAGCAACCTATAAAAAGATTTGTCATTATAGGTGCTTCAAGGTAGGCAGCGCTGTGCCATGCCCTCGAGCAGCAATACAAGCCCGTTGGCCGAGTCTGTGTATTTTTGAGCCAGGAACGCAGAAATTTTTCTCTCATCATACGCAGCAGATGTCACTAAAAAGGCAGCCAATACATCAGCAGCATACAAACTCCAGGCCAACAACTTCGAGATGCGCACAACGGCAGTTGCAAATCAACGCGCTCCTACATGTAATCGCTGAACAAATGTCCTTGCATAACGGCAAGTCGACTCCTTAACTCCCCCCTCCCTATGCCTGAGGTGGGCCGGTAGCTGTGCACTGCAAGACTCCCCCTCGCCTTGCCCACGTGACCCAGCACACCAGCTGTGCACTGCAAGACGAGAACTCCAAATACGAAAAATAAACACTTCAAGGCCTTGAAGTACAACGTTACCTGGCGCTCCGGGTCGTTGTCAAAGTAGGGTCTCCCGTACCCTCACGACGCACCAAAATGTCCCGCTCGCATCTCTTCCTCACCTTGCCCCCAGTGAACTAATACATTACGCGTGTACTGCGACACAAGAACTCCAACATAAATAACTTCAAGAACTTGAAGTACAACGTTACCTGGCGCTCTGGGTCATTGACGAAGTAGGGTCTGGGGATTCCTCTTGGGATGGCGAGCCCCTCGGTGAACTCCACCTCACTTGCCTGAAGTGAGATTCTACATCACCCGTGTGCTGTAAGACAAGAACTCCCAAAAAACACCCAACAAAACAAACAGAAACACTTCAAGAAGTTGAAGTACAACGGTACCTGGCGCTCCGGGTCGTTGACAAAGTAGGGGCTCAGGAACCCTCGTGGGATGGTGAGCCCCTCGGTGAACTCCACCTCGTCTTGCAGCGTCTGGCTCTCCTCGACCATGGTGCTGCCGTTCTCGCCAATCTTCTCAAAGGCCTGCACGCGCGAGCAGAGATGGCACGCGAACTGTCAGCACTGGCAGTTGGTAGTACGCGTGGCGTTGCCTGGCACTGGAGCTTACGTGCGGACGTTAACTCGGGGGATGCTTGGTAGCCCCATGGTGTAACTTCAACTGCATAGCGCATGGTCAACATTTCATGATGTAGCCGGTGTCGTGCACTGGCTTACTTTAAAGGTACACTCCAGCCCCCATTCGCAGCCGTAACTGCTAAGTAACTGATTGCGCCGCGGCGCATGCTCCTGCCTGACCCAAACCTCAATCCTAACCCTAAATCACAGCTGAACCCGCTAACAACTGGAGCTGGCCTGCCAAACACATGAGAGCTTTCCATACTGAACACCCATGCCTGCAACGCTAACAGCTTGCACACATAAGTCTTTTGGCTCCTGTGGTTATGAAGGCACCGTCTGACTCGTGGACGATTGCTGCAGCAGCGGGGACCACGGTTATTGGTGTACCGTACTAACGGCTGACCACACCTTGTCACCAAGAGCTCTACGAACTTTAGATTCATTTCCATACACTCAAGTATACATACCCCAGCATGCAGCACCGCTCAGCAGCAGCACAGCATGCGTACCTACATACCTTTGATACAACGGCGCCCAGTGCAGCGCAGCGCCGTTCAGATGCCATGCTGCTGGTGCCATCCACACGCCCTTAGCATGCAGCAGCGCTCAAACCAGCCTAACCCTGATCCTAACCCTACCCCTAACCCTAACCCTAAACTGCACCCATACCCCATACCTACATACCTTAGATATGATGGCGCCCATCTCCTCGCTGCCGCTGGCGATCGTGCAGCAGCACTCAATCTAACCCTAACCCTGCCCCTAACCCTAAACTGCACCCATACCCCCATACCTACATACCTGTGAGATGATGGCACCCATCTCCTCGCTGCCGCTGGCGATCGTGGCGATGCTATTGAGGTCGCTGATGCCGCTGACCGGCTTGGCCAGGGCCTTGATCTCCTCCACCATGAGCTCCGCGGCCTTCATGATGCCGCGGCGAACTTCAACGGGATTCGCGCCGCTCGTCACGACGCGCAGGCCGTAGTTCACGATCTGCTGCGTCATGAGGGTGGAGGTGGTGGTGCCGTCGCCGGCCCTGCGAGCATGCACATGCGGTATGTACAGTTACATTCTGGAGATATATATTGCCAGTTCATGACGATGCCGTAGCATGATGCCGCGGCGAACTTCAACGGGGTTCGCGCCGCTCGTCACGACGCGCAGCCCATAGTTCACGATCTGCTGCGTCATGAGCGTGGAGGTGGTGGTGCCGTCGCCGGCCCTGCATGCGTGCACGCACAGATACGTTGTTAAAGACTCTGGGGACATGTGCTCTGGGACATATGCTCCGAAAACGAACATTTATAATAAGCACATTTATTATAATAATATCGCGGCGCCGCTCGTCACGACGCGCAGGCCGTAGTTCACGATCTGTTGGGTCATGAGGGTGGAGGTGGTGGTGCCGTCGCCGGCCCTGCGTGCATGCACGTACAACATGTACGGATACTTTGTTAGACATACTTCGGGACATGTATGTATTGAGAATGTACACGATATGGCGACGCGCCACTCGTCACCATGCACAGCCCGTAGTTCATAATCTGCTGCGTCACGAGGGTGGAGGTGGTGGCATCGCCGGCCGTGCATGCATGCATGTACGGTATGTACAGATACGTCGTTAGATACTTCTGCCAACACGATCAGCCTGTTGTTCTGTTGTTTGCAGTCTGCTGCGCCATGAGGGTCAAGGCAGCAGTGCCGTCGCCAGCCCTGCACGCATAGCTATACCTACGTGCTCTTCTTAATACTTCTATTGTTGAAGTAGGCAGTTGGTTGCTGAGTAACACTGTGCGCACGGCACGGCTCAGCAGAGATTGCAGCCATCGCCAGCGCTCAGCTTTGCAGTCAATGAGCATGGATATATGGTTGACTTCAAGTGACTGCTCGGCACTTCCCGTGATGTCTGCGAAACCAGAGTCTTCACGATCTGCCGCAGAGGTAGGTTGACGACTTCAAGCAGTAGTATTGAGGGGCGAAGTGCTTTTCCGGGACAAATGCCTTATTATATAAAGCCTTCTGGTAAGTGGCAAGTGACCAGCGCACACCACTATCTTCAACAGAGTACACGTTGCTTCGGTTAATGCCTTCTATTGTGAAGCCTTGGAATATACTTCAACTTGAAGTGCAGGGACCACGCCTCTCCTTGCAGCGCCCACACGACAACGCCTTGCAGCCGCTGCGCTCCCCGAGTGCAACTACCAGAGGCACGGTACTGACCACGCCTTCATTCGGCAGTGCGCCAGCTCAGGATTTCACAAGTGCCCCAATGGTCAAGTGACACTTGAATGATTCAAAGTGAGACGGTATGCCTTCTGCTTCGTAATTGAGTAATGGCGGCGGGAGCGAAGTTCCTTTAGTGAGCAGGCGATTTTTGCTGACAGCTGGCACACCCTCCATCAGTCAATCAGAGCTTGCCTCCACATCGCATTCAAAAATATACACTCCCAAAACAAACACGCCACATCCTACTGTGGCGTGCTGTAAGAGCACTAAGCACTGACCGCAGCAGTGCTCACAGTTTAGTATGCAAGTATCAGCCAGTGTGTGTTGGGGCATGTCAATGAGGAGCCCGCGTTCTCAATGAGAACGCTGCACCTGCTGGGGCCTGTTGCACAAGCTGCTGTGAACTCCACCTTTCCGCAAATCTCATGACACATATTGCTTTTGTCAACACTGTAGCAGAGTCAGTTGCATGTCACGATGCCCTCGTGTCCAAGTGCGCCTTGCTGAACTACCAGCGGTAAGCTCCGAGAGAACAGGCCTCACAGGGTCTGACTGAGTCTTGGACATTGAGACACCACTAACTAATATGTGCGCACTGCGTAGGCCTCCATGGACCGGGCCCGGCCTACAAAGGCATGATGGTGGGAACTACGTGAAAAAGGTGCATGCGCGGCAAATGGCAGACACACTTCAGAGAAGTTTGCAGTGCGCTGCGGTCAGCACTCCTCTTGAAGCTGCGAGTTGCGAATTGTCTGGACGCTGAACACATAGGTGCACGTCGGAGTATGTAGGTATGCGCAGCTGAAGGCAGCGTTGGAAGTGCCACATTGCGGCTGTATATGCAAAGAGTCGTGTACCTCTGCGGGTCACTGTTTACGCTGTGCACCTGCTGTTGGCAACATGCCACCTTCAGGTAAACGAGCTCCACGCATGCCCTTCAAAGCAGCTCGCACCTGGAAAAAGTTGAGCTTACGTAATAGCGTGGCTGTGCAGAAGTACACAGCCTGAGAACACAAAGCCTGGGAACGGAACAGGGATCGCGTCTCAGAAGCAAATCTGGAAGGGACTGCGTTGGTGCTCCAGTAACACCAATGCAATCAAATGCCTCAACTGCTTTCAGCATATTTACATACAGTGACACAGCTTCACATTTCCAACTTCTTTGAACCTCAACTTGAGCTGTTCATCGCACCTGTTGTCAGATTTCTGCGCCACCTCCTGCACCAGCTTTGCGCCAACATTCTGCTCCGGATCCGGCAGAGAGATATCACGAGCGATGGTGACGCCATCGTTCACGATCTCGGGCGCGCCGTAAGCGCGCTCCAGCACCACGTTACGACCCCTGGGACCCAAGGTCACCCGCACCGCATCCGCCACCTGATTGATACCGTCCACCAGCTGCCGGCGAGAGTGCTCGCCGAATGACACCTGCAGGCAGAGTGTTGGTGGCATTAGACGATAGAGGTCACCTCAGGTTGCTGCCTGGCAGGAACTTGATTTTGTGGCTCGAGTGCTTACGAAGGCAATGTGCACAGCTGCTGTCAGCTAGGAGCAGCAGCGCAGAGCAGTGCACGCCAGAGTTGTGGCACTTCTGGTACTTCGCACAAATTGCGCCAGTGTTCAGAGGGTATGCAAACGCCATCGCTGACCCACGTTCAACGGCGTGATCTCGATCACACAGCGCCGCGACCGCGACACGTAACGCGCAAAACGCGCACGGGCGTTGCAGTCCCGACGAAAGGCATTGCCATCGACAAAACAGAATACTCACTTTTTTGGCTGCCATGACGACGGACGCATTGCGACGTCTGTCTCGCCTGCCACCTGTGCTGTGGGTCCATGTTGATGAGGCTGAGCCAACAGCTGCCTGCTGTCCGGCAGGGACAGGGGCGAAGGCAGAGGTGCCTGCAAGGGCTGCGGCTACTGTGGCGCTGGCCAACACCCTTTTGCCACTCATGACTACGCTGAAAGCTGGCAGTACAACCAACATGCGGTCGGGCAAGGGCGAACTCGAGTCATCAAGTCTGAGTTGTTGACGTTGAAGTTGAAGTTGAGCTCTCGAGAATCTGCAAATCCATTCGTTCTCGCAGCCACCTGCGACTCCCAGCAGCCCGCCAGCACCAGTGTCAATTCGATCTGCATAGCAGAATCATGCTACGCAACGCAGCAGCCAGGGTGATGCCCTACACCCGTTCAGCCACAAGACATATGACCACATCGATCAACAAGGTGGGAGTGATCGGCCTGGGGCTGATGGGCCACGGCATAGTGCAAGCAGCGTCCATGGCTCCCGGCAAGCGCTACGAAGTCGTAGGTCTGGAGGCCACAGAGGACGCCATCGGTGCAGGCAAGGGCCGCATCGAGGCCTCCATCAAGAGGCAGCTGTCGAGAAGCGTGGCCCGTGGCAAGCTCACGGAGGCAGATGCGGAGTCTCAGGGAGCCGACTACCTCAGCCGCATCTCCTACACAACGGACAGGGCGGGCCTGGCGGACTGCGATCTGGTGATAGAGGCCATCACGGAGAACCCTGCCATCAAGCTGCCCCTGTACACGGAACTGGGCCTGCTGACGAAGCCGAGCTGCATACTGGCGAGCAACACGAGCTCGCTGAAGATCGCGGACATGGCGGGAGCCAGCGGCAGGCCAGATCGCGTGGTGGGGCTTCACTTCTTCAACCCCGTGCAGGTGACTAAATTGCTACGCTTGGAAATATTGTTGCGTGGTGCCATTCTGCCGATATGCTGTACCTTTCACCTAATGCATTGCTGAGCGAAGCAGGTGCGTCCCGATCTGCTGCGGCAGGCGCAACTTAACACATCTTATCTTATCGCGTATACCAGTTATAATTGTGATGTAGAAATGCAACCAGTGGATCCTTGATGCAGTGAGATGACTTCGTCGCGCCGACATTCACATATCAAATGGCGGTGATCTCTAGGTTGCGCTGGGAGATCCGAGCAGTACCCATACAAAGGCATTCAGTGACAGTGACCACATTGTTCGCAAGCAGCATGTGGTGGCCAATGAAACCTCCTGCCAGGTATACTGACTGCGGCTGTCGCTATCTTTGATCTTTGTCGAGCCCATATGATCTCCTGAGAGGCTCAGGAGCATTGCATTCTTAAGTAAAATGTCTCGTCAATGGCAAACCATCTAGCTTGAACTGTTTCCTGCTCTTGCGTGACGCTCATGACGGCGGTGCATTGCATGCATCGAGCTTGTGCAGTCGTGGAGCACCACAGAACGATACGCTGCGACTCAACTCGCCTCGACTTTGACGGATTCACACCTTATCGAAGCGGAGTTCCTGGCGGTGGTGCTCACTTCAACATGGATGATCAAGCTGTTTCTGAAGCCCTCACCCGTGTGCACTTGCCCTGTCCCATGTGCATGCGCATCTCAGGTCATGAAGCTGGTGGAGGTGGTACGCACAGACGCAACGGACCCCGCGGTGTTTGAGCAATGCCGTGCATTCGTCAACTCCATCGGCAAGCACCCGGTCAGCTGCAAGGACACGCCGGGGTTCATCGTGAACCGCCTACGTAAGTGATTATACGTACACACGGACTGCATGATTCATGTGCATGAATGCCGCCTGCGGCATTGCCTAAATCACGTGCCGCCTACACAAGTCGTCATTTGTACATGGTGACCATCGTCCGTGTGCATATCTGCTCATTGCCCCCATCGCATCATAGCGGTGCGGTCTGTAGCACTTGGCTCTGATGTGCGCGCGCTCTATTTCGGCCGTGCACGTACACTTCGTGTCTGCTGCTATCGTAACATCGCAGTGGTGCCGGCGCTGGCACAGGCCATGCTCATGGTTGCATCTGCAGCTTTCACTTGTCCAGCACACCGCATGGGATGGTAAATCAGTATGCTCTAACGCGACCTCTGCGTGTTGGTCATATCGTGACTCAGAAGTACCTACTGTCGAAAGCGATGCACGGGCAGGACCACCTCTGCCCGAACAGTGACCTTATAAACGATCCCTGATTGGATGTCAAAGTCGTGCATGCTTGTGCTGCGTGCATGTCGTCGCAGTGGTGCCGGCGCTTGCGCAGGCCATGCTCATGGTGGACCGCGGCGACGCCTCCGTGGAGGACATTGACAAGAGCATGGAGCTGGGCGCGGGGCACCCCATGGGACCGCTCGCGCTCGCGGACTATGTCGGCCTGGACACGTGCCTCTTCATCCTGCAGGTGCGGTACATGTATATATAGAAGTACATGTATATATATATTGTAGTATGTCTATATTTGTAGTACCTCTACATACTTTGAAGTATGATATGTATAAGCATGGAAAAATTACACATGGGGCCGCTCGCACTCACGGGACTACGCCAGCCTGGACACGTGCCTCTTCATTCTGCAGATGTACATTGTTTGTAGTACCTCTAAGTATTCTGAAGTATGATTTGTATACAAGCATAGATAAGCCTTGCGGGACTGCTTTGACTTGGGAACCGCTCTCGCTTGTGAACTGCGTTGGCTTATGCATGTGCTGTTGTTCTGCAGGGGCACTTTGCCCCGTAATATGTAATGTATGTAGTTGTTTCAGCAGCACCACGGGTGACTGCCATACTGCTGCTTACGTGAGGGAGGGGTACATGTGAGTCCATTTTGCTGGTACCTGGCTGCGAAAGTTTGACCAGGTAGTGCGCAAGCCTTCTGGTGCAATTGAAAAGTACGTCTGTCTTAGCGCCTGCTTATTGAAGTGTAACATGTTGATACCGCATGCATTGTGCGCGTCATTCACGGTCTGTACAGCGGGTGGGTGGACAACTTCTTGTTGAAGTTTCAGATGCTGATTCTGCATGCAGTCTTCACGACCTCTACAGGGTGGGGGTGGACAACTTCTTGTTGAAGTTTGAGATGCTGATTTCGCGTGCACTCTTTACGACCTGAACAGGGGTGGGTGGACAACTTCCCCTCGGAGCCCGCGTTCGTCGTGCCCGACTGCCTGCGTGCCATGGTCGATGCCGGCAAGCTCGGCAGGAAGAGCGGCGAGGGGTTCTACAAGTGGGAAGGGGACAAGCGTGGTCCCGTAAGCCGCCTTTAGGGGGGCGGGGGGGGGGTGGGAGGGGGGGGGGGGCTTAGCATTTGAAGAGATCACCATGCAACGCGGCGATTTTTGGGCATAGCGGCATGTATGTGGTGGGAAGTTGTGGTCCAATACAGGGCAGGTGGCTGGCACGTCACTTGAAGTGAAGTGTGTCGACCGCCGCGCGATCGCACAGTTTTGATGCAAGGCTGGTGTATGCCCTAGGTCTTGCTTCGCCCTCTCTCTTGATCGGGGGGAGGGAGGGTGGGGGGGGGCGGGGGGGAGGGAGCATGGCTGCATACAATTTTGTTGGCCGGTGGCCAAATTTTGATGAGCAAGGCGAGATTCACAGACATTGCCAGTGGGGCAGGTCCAGGAAATCTGGCGCGACCGTTAGATTGGACAAAAATACATGTGATGCATAGACCATTTTCGCCGCAAGTGAGGTTTCTCGCCTTTGAAATGGGCACTGACGTGCTGACACACTCACAATGCAGCGCAGAGTACGTCAACGGCCGTTTGCGACGTGTAGCTGTTGCCGCTCTTTCTGTGATTTCACTGTGTTGGATGATGTGCTGTGCTCATCAGGAGACGTTGAAGCGCTGCATCGCTGGAATCACGAGAGTGAGAACTTCAACTTCAACTGCAATTTTTCCCAACTTCAACCGCGAAACCGTCAAAGGCCGGCTGCAGGGCGGGAGTAAGCCGCACGATCTGACATCGTGCCATTTTGCGCGAGTCCCACGTTTAGAAGCAAAGAAGAGTGGTATGAAGGAGAGGCACGGGCGGCTTTGAGCAAGATTACCTACTTTTGAAGCTGCAGCGGGCAGCACTCTGCGCCAGCTATATGGACAGTAGAGTTTGCTCTAAAATGCCGGTCAATAACAGTGAGAGCCATGAGCTTAGTCGATGTCAGCAGTGTGTGGCAGGCCCAGATGCCGCTGCGGAGATGCAACAGACGGAGGTGCAAGCGGAGCTGAATGCAGCAGCAGCGGAGACACAGTGCCGCCTGGCCAATAAAGCCGCTGTGGCGGCGGTCAAAGCAGCTGCTCTCGTTGTTGTTGCCGAGGAACATCTGCGGCATGAAGCCGACGCAGCAGAGGCAGCGGAGGAGCAGGCCATTGCTGACGCCATGGCAGCAGCAGCTGCTGCGGAGCTGCAATTGCAGCGGCTGGCGCAGGCAGCAGCAGCAAGGAGGCTGGGCCAGCAGAGGTGCACAGCTCTAAATGGCAGTATTGCTAATGTGGCAGTCAAGGGCGCTGGAGTCTCGGTGTCCCTGCCACAAACGGCACAAACCGATGAGCCCGATAATATAAAAGCAGTGATAGCGCAGTTTGAGACTATGTTGACGGCAGCGGCAGCAATGAGGACAGCGTTGGCGGACCCCGAGGTGCAGAGAATTTCCCACAAGTTCACTTTTCAAGTAGCAGCTGCCACAGCGCGGGCATGTGAGACAACAGCAGCAGCAACACCAGAAGCAACAACAGGAGCAACAGCAGGGGCAGCAGCAGCAACAGCAGCAAAGCATGTCGTTGAAGAGGAGGTAAAGGTTGTAGCAGAGGAGTTAAACATGAATCGTAGTTTTGCGATGCCCGCAACGCAGCCACCAGCAGCACCAGCAGCAGGAGCAGCAGCGCAGGACAACATTACCGTCAGCGGCTTGAACATAGCGGCCACGCACTCACAGTTAGCACCGGGCGGCGACTCAAGTTCGCCTGCGGCTTGTCATACTACCATTCCCAACATTGCGGCCCTAGCCGTGACGGTCAGCAGTGCACCACAGCAAGCAACCAGGACAAAGGAGATGGCAGCTGCCCAAGCCGCTGCCATAGCAGATGCGGCACCCATCGCTAGCCCCGAATGAAGCGGCTTACCTTGTGATGCTGTCATGAATGCAAACAAGCAAGCTGGAAGAGCAAAACAAGTAGACACGCTTCAGAGAACTCAAATGAAATGTTATGCGAAAGGAAACGCGATGCGCTTACCGGATATTTTATTCTGCTGCTGAGAGACGGAAGGCTTGGGGCTGGACGATGGCTGGCACAGCAAGGTTCGGGCTTGCTGCTTGCAGGGGGGGTTCTGATGCTGTGCATGCTACTTTGATGTGCCCTTTGGCATGTGACCCAACTAGTTGCACCTGCCTTCAACTAAGGTCAGGCCAGCTCTCAATCACATGTCAAGGTCTACACCGACTACACAGGTCTACTGAGACCTGTGCCAACCTGTGAGGTGTAACTGCCTGTAACTGTCTGAATACACCCCCAAGCCGTATCAGATCCCCCTTCTTTGCTGAGCATCGCCCTCGATGCGGACTTGAACTCGAAGCAGCAGATCGCGGTCCCTAGTGTAGTTGCAGCATGCTCGCACTAAGTGCACTACTAAGCATGGAGGCCAATATAGAACTGGTTGGAAACCCCATTAAAAACCTGGGAGGCAAACCTGCTAGTCAGGGAAATCCTCTCTGCAGGAAAAGGGAGTCGCCGGCCTCAGCTTTGACTCAACTTGAGTCCCCACAACTACTTCGCACTCTCCTCTGAGGATATACTGCGAGCGGCGAGCACGTTCCATGATGAGTATGGGCTGTCTTTTGGCGTGCGGTAGTCACCCGGACGTAAGCGCATACGCCTGACAGTCTTCTCACCGTCGAATAGTACATCAAACGTGAACTGCGACCTGGCGGGGTAAAACTCACCCAGGACGCCGCGGCTCCAGCCTGTTGGAAAGTGATACCAGATCACTTCACCCTCAAAGTCTGATCCGAAATCAGATGGCAGTTTGGGCAGCCTTACCAGCGAGATCTGCGGCCGAGCAGAATCTTGGGCTGAGCTTGCCTCAGAACTAGTTTGGGAAGATGGCAGACCTCGCGTGACCTGAGAGTTGGGACTTGCACTACTCGCGCTGTCCGGCGCGCTTTGCGCCTGCAACTTCTTGGCTTTGTCACGCACTGCCTCTGCCAACTGTATGGCAGACTTGACCTGTGTACGGGTCATCTGTTCCCACTCACCATCCTCATATCTGATCCTCCAGTATGGTGACACAAAGTTCTTCACGGCCCCCCACACGTAAGTGATCGGGCCGCCCACTACCGTTCTGTGCTCCCTGACCAGCGCCGTGCCGATGGGATAGAGTTGCAGCGCGCTCTCTCGGCGCATGCCAGCATCCTCCTTAGGTGTGGGCCTGATGGCATATGCCGGCAACCTTCCTTCGTTGCGCAGCTCATAGAGCGCGTGAAAAGCATCTAAGGTCCATGGCGTCACTTCTTGCAGCATGTCATCCTCTGACACCCACGCATGTGACTTGCCATCTATGGACTGCCATTTGTACTGCCACGAGCCATTGGGGCCCGCTTGGCGGTCCAGAACTCTGTATAACTTCTCACCATCTGCTAGCTCCTCCACTTATCGGGGGCTTAGCATGGCGTGCACACCTGGCTCCAACATGGCACTAGGCCTCATGTGGAAGGGCTTCATGTTCTCAACATGAGCTGTGGTGTGTCTAACTCTTCTGCCCATCATCCTGCAGATGAATGAGAGGCCTGATTCGCCTGTGCGAGCCTCGATCTGCCAAGGCCCCACATACCTGGCATCAAGAGCAGCCGACCTGTCTCTTTGCCTGGGTAGCCGTATCATGACATAGTCACCGACGGCGAACTTCACCGCGCGCTTAATAGCTTCATTGCGCTTGGTGATCTTCTGGGCGCGCACTTGCAGCGCCTTTGACACCACTTTGTCTGCAAGCTCAAGCATATCTAACTTGTGCTCAATCTCTTCGTGTAGGTCCAACTTCCTGCTGCCATCCTCGTGCATAAATGCATCATGTGGCAGTGAAGCTTCCCGACCGTACACACAGAAAAAGGGTGTTAAACCTGTTTCACCTCTGGGCGTTGTCCTCAGCACGAACTGCACAAGCTCTAAGCCCTCGTGCCAGTTGGTCTGTTGAGCGCTGACCCAGGATGCTAGTGCCTTCTTGGCACGACCATTTGCGTGCTCCGCCACACCATTGGTCTGGGGGTGGTAGGCACTGGTTTCTATGCGTTTCACTTTGAACGCTTTGCAAAGGTCTGTGACCACATTGCCTAGGAAGACCTTGCCCTTGTCAGAGCACAGCTCCTCCACTAGCGCGCCAATCTCAAGGAACACTGTCATGAGGTGCGGGGTAACATCGCGCGTTCCCTGGCCGTGCATGGCCGAGAGCCACACGAAGCCGGACCTTGCTTCCACTATGGTCAGGACATATCTGTGCCCTGCCGTGGACTGTATACCAGGCTCTGTGATATCTATGTTGAGCCGCTGCCACATACGCACGGGCTCAGCTAACCACCGTCTGTACTGAGTGGAGCTGGCGCGTTTGCGCTCGAGGCATGTCATGCAGCTCTGCACGTACGTTCGTATGTCCGCGCCCATACCAGGCCAGAAATACCTCTCGAATATACGCGTGTGCGTAGCGCCTATGCCGCAATGCATAGCGCTCGCGTCATCATGCCCTAGACGCATGACTAGGGTTCGTAGCACCACTGGCACGACCCACTGCAACAACACCATACCTCTCTTAGGGTGGCTTGTTGAACTGTGCACTAAGAGGCCATCTTCCTCGATGGTATACTGCTCTCTCTGTGCTAAGACGTGAGCGGCTAGCTCCGCGCCTTCGGGTATGTCACCCTCAACGAGCATCTTGCTCACTGCTCGACAGAAGCCGTCCGCTTTCTGAACTTCAAGAAATGCGGCTCTGCTGAGCATTGCTGGCGTGGCAGGCGAGTCTCCCTCGGCCACCCGTTTCAGCAACTGCACCACTTCTGGCCTTGGCAGCGTCTTCTTGCGCTTGCCTAAAACAGCTTCGCCATCCGGTGGCTCGTCTGCCTCTTCTGCATCAGCAGCAGCTTCTACCTCTGGAATCTCTCCTTCTTCCAATGAGTCTGCCGCCGGCTGAGCCGTGGTGACGCTGCACTTGGCCCTCTTTGAGCTGATGCTGCGTCGCCTGTCGCATGCGATCTGCCTTAAGAGTCGCTGCGCTTGGGAATGCTCCCACGAGCCGGTGTACTTATTGACTGGCTCTGCATACGCTGTGTTGATCTCAACTTCATCAACCTCAGCTTCCTCCACCGTGGAGTCATCTAGCCTTCTGTCCAACAACTGTGCTAGCTCCACAGCTGTCAGAGCGGCTAACCTAGCGGCCACCGCGCCTGATATGGCGACGGCCTCGTTGAACTTGAACGCTGGCCCGTAACGTGCGTCCGCCGTGTACCCACGACAGCTGTTCACGTCGGCCACCTTGTGCGTTCTCGTGGCCTCGTCCGCAAAGCGCACACCTGACGGCGGTGCGTCCATGCTCGGGACTGCGTCTGGCCACTGTTCGTCTGCTGGCTCCGTAGAGCGCTCAGCATCTAACTCTGCCTGCTGTGGCAGCCTGGATGGGGCATCAGCATTGGCATTCCTTTTGCCAGGCCTGTGCTGAATGGTAACGTCATACTCCTGTATGCGCATGGCCCATCTTAGTAGCTTGCCGTTGTAGTCTTGCAACGTCAACAGCCACCTGAGCGCAGCGGCATCTGTGACCACTGTAACGGGGTTACCCCAAATGTAAGGCCTGAAGTGGTTGAGCGCCAGCACTACTGCCAGACACTCTACTGCCGTCGCTCCTAACTTCGCGTCGGGTTCAGAGTTCAGCTTGCTGAAGTAGCCAACGACTACTTCTCTGACCTCCTCGCCTTCAGCTATGCGGCGCCTGCCCGTGTGAGCATATGGCTGTCCCGCTGTTGCCCTTTCGACCTCACTCACAGGTCTGAACTGTGTAAGCACACCTGCCGTCGCCGTCTTGGAGGCGTCGGTGTACAATACGAAAGGCAAACTGAAATCTGGGTGCATCACTATGCGACTGTCGCACATGGCACTCTTCAGCCGCTTGAAAGCCCGCTCTTGCGCAGACCCCCAAACCATGACTGCTTTGTTCTTGGTCAGGGCTACTATAGGCTCTGATATCGCCCCAAAGTCGGGTACATATCGCCTGTAATAGTTAAACACTCCCATAACCACTTGTACCAACTGCTTGTCTGGTACCCCGCCTTTCAGTGGGGGGCTCATGTCAAGCATGGCCTTGACCTTGTCAGGGTCTGGTCTTGTTCCAGCGGCGCCAACTATATGGCCTAGGAACTTGACTTCAGCTTGAAATAGCTGACACTTTGGGCGAGATACACTCATGCCCGCCGCGCCTATGCGGCCAAGAACATCATCTAACTGCTCGATGTGCTCCTCGATGTCCGTGCCATACACCAACACGTCATCTATGTACACTAGCGCGTGGGAGCCTAAGGCATCTCCCAGCACTTGGTGCATCAATCTCGTGAACTGCGCTGGCAAGTTCACCAGCCCGAATGGCGCCACCTTGTAGTGCCACAACGAGCCGTCTGGGGCTCTGAAGGCCGTCTTGGCCTTAGCCGTCTTCGCCAGCGGGATCTGATGGTAACCCGCTGCCAGATCTAACGAAGATAAAATCCTGGCACCTTGCACAGCCCGCATCATGTCATCCATGTTGCCTAAGCCATGACTATCACGCTTCGTGACCGCATTCAACTTCCTGAAGTCTATGCAGAAGCGGATCTTGTCGCCTTGAACCACTAGTACTGGGTTGCTTGCCCACGCACTAGCTGATGGCTCAATCTGTTGGCGCTTTGCCATCATCTGAATCTGTTTCATGATGTACTCGGCTTCTTTGAAAGCCCAATGGCGTGCCTTGTCCGCCACCGGCTCGGCCGTCTGAGTGTCAACATCAATCTCAAAATGCTGAGTGACTCGAGGGTTTTTAGGGTCCTTAGCAAAGACATTCCTGTGCTTTTTTAGCATGTCAAGTGCTTTTGTTTTTAAAAGTACCCCATCTTTCCCCCTTCCTTGCAAATGAGGCGCAAGCCTGCCATCTTTCACAAGGATTTCCTCCAGCTCTGCATCCGTGCAGTTTTCTAGCTGGTCCTTGTGGCGCTGGCTAAGGTCTGCCAGCCGTTGCACTTCTTGTGCAACCTCTTTGGCAGTCTTGCCTATGCTAGCAGCTAATTCTGCCACTAACTTAGCATTTTCAGAGTGCCTTTTGGCTGCTATTACTAGCAGTTTGGCTTCTAGAGCCTTCTGAGTAGCTGTCTGCACTTCTAGCAGATCATCAGCCTTAATTGGAGTCACTTTTCCCCAATACGTGTTGCGGCGCACGTAAACCGGGTACATTGAAGTGTTGCTCAATGTAGCGTATATCGTGCCGCTGGCATTTACGGTGAGAGCGGTGATATTTGCCTTAACACCTTTGCCTCTCATCATTTCTGTAGTCACTGTCTCTTCTGGTATGAGCAATGCCTCATAGGGCTGCACGCGCTTTGGCTTTGGTAGCAGCGTGAGTTCCACAATCGTCTCCGACGATGGTGCCAGTACAGTGTTATATGCCATCCTAGCTGAGCACTGCTGAGGCTTGTCTGGTGCCTCAGTGCTCTCAGCGCTGCCATTGCCCTTGCAACTGGCTAGTGCTGCCGCACGCGCGTTCGCGTTGTCTGCGCGATTCTTGTCGTGCATGGGGCGTATGGCCACACCTTTTAGTCCCCCTGGGAAGAAGGCTGGGCTACCGCCGTGATACGAGATGACTGAGCCATGCGGGGCAAAGAAATCCGTACCTAAGAGCACGTCCATGGGTGCGTTCACCACATAGAACTTGTGCAAGAACATCTTGTTCTTAAACCGCAGCCATGCATTGACCACACCACTGATCTGCAGCGACGTCTTGCCGTCTGCCAAGAGGATCTCAGTGTAGTCACCTTGCTGAGGTGTACATACATAGCTGTTGGGGAGCTTGTCTGCAATGCGCTTGCCCATGATGGTTACGGTCGCACCGCAGTCTACCATGGCGCGCACATAGAGTTCTTTGGGCGTCTGAGAGTTGCTTTGTACGCGTAACGACGCGGACACAAACATCTGCCCTGGAGGTACAACACCGGCTACTGGGCGTATGTACTCCACTGGAGCCTCCGACTTGGAGCGCTCTACCGAGCTAGGCTCAGGGGACCCTACTGCAAGGCCTACATGAGGTAACTTGACTGGTTCCTTCGGTTTTGTGATCTCTTCTGTGAGATTCTTAATTGTCTCTGCCATACTCACTGGTGGGGCTGTGTCTAACTTGCTGACACCTGGCACATGGTCTAATATGCCTAGAGACTGAGCATCAAGGCCAGCGCGCCTGAGCGCTGCCTTCAACTCACCTGGGGCAAGGCGCGGGTCTGTACCGCCGCCGAGCTTCTTGCGTGCCGCTGCGGCCGCAATGGGTGGAGCACTGATTTCTGTGTCAATGTCCATGTCGTCTGCGCTACTGCAAACGCTCATAACTGACTGTGAGTCCCACTCAGAGTCAGACCCTGAGTCAGAGTCATCGACTTCCACGATGTCAGCCATGCCGGGCTGCACCACAGCCAAGTCTACCTCTGGCTCTTCCCATGCACTGCGCATCGGAATTATGGGTATCTCTGCATACCCTGCATCATGCGCCTTTGCATGTATGCTACGCGCCACTGCTGCTGAGCAGTGTGCACTTGACGTGGGCGCTGCGTGTACCGCGGTAGCGGCCTGCACCAGCGAACCACTCTGACCAGCCAACCAAGATGGGGGCGGGCAGTCAACTGAATGCCTTAACGTAGAGTCTGACCTACGCGGCAAACGTACCTGTTGTTCTGGCAGTGTGCACAGGCCCGAGGCCTCAATTGCCACGAACAAGTGAAATGCCATCTCTGGGATGAACAAGTCTGCAATGTAACGCCGTACATCACTACTGCATGCACTCGCCGGTAATTCATGATAATACGTCATGAGCACTGCCATTTCCGCAAGCGACAGCAAGCGGGCAGATGCCACTGGACCAGCGTCTTTTGCATGTGCAACATAACTCGCAGTGGGCCTACCAGGCAGTCTGCGCACTGGGCTAGGCAACAAGCCATCAGCATCCAAAACACCAGGGTGCTGAGCACTGCGTGGTTGCAAGAAGAATGTGCGTTCGGGGCAGCGCAAGCGAGAGCGAACAGATGTGGGTCTGCTTTGTAAACGCTTGGTATTTATTACCGCACCGAACCTCTGGAGCGCCACACGTGAGGCCACCCCTGCTGGTACTATGACAATGTACACCCTCTGCCTCCTGCAAGGTACTTCAAACTCAGAAGCCTTTAACCTGGCAATGTACAGCATGTAACCAGCCGACTTGAGAATGCGTACTGCGCGTGCAAACGCGCGTGACACTAGCACTCCTGGCACATTCTCATACAACACCACCCGAAGCTTGGCCCGCACGATGAGCCGTGCGGCATGGACCGTGCACTCGGCAGCTTCGCCCTCGACCTTCTTGCCCTCTGCCGAAAAATCTGTGCAGGGCGGGGAGATAGTGGTGATGTCAGGTTTCTCGTCAAGAAGACGTGCAACAACCTTCGCATCAGTCATGCATGCAGTCATTGTGGGCACTTCTGGATGAACTTCATGCAGAGCCTCAATTGCCTTGACATTCTTGTCAACTGCAAGCACTGTGCGTGTTACAAAACCTGCTCTAGAGGTCAACTTACCCCCAGCTATGGCGCCTCCTAGCGCCCCACAGCAGATAGACGCGTGTTTGATAACTCTGGGTGGTGGCTCTGGCCCACCCTCAATTGCCGCCATCTGTGCGCGCAAAGAGACATCGTAAACAGCGTCAGTGGCATGCTCAGCTACCTGTGCCGAACATGCATCTGCTCTAACTACACCAGGCAATTCACTGATTGCTGATGCTGAACTTGCAGCAGGCAAGTCACTTCCTACCAAGGCAGCAGACAACTGCAAGTGTGATTCACCTTGGCGGTGCTTTTCTGCCATCCTCTTTCGGTGCGCAATGCACTGAGGGCAGGTAGTCTTGTGCCGCATAAGTGTGTCCCAGTCTCCCTGGTTCACTCTGCAGCCAAGACACTTGAAGTTGCTCTGGGGCTTGGCTCCGCCGCCGCCATTATCGCCTGCGGAGCTAGCCTTGCCCTGCGGCGCGCGGTCGCTGACTCCAAGCTGGCGACGCTCGTTAGCGCTCAGCCCCGCCAACACAGCGCGAACAGCCGAAAGCTTATTCTTCTTGTTATAGCGATGGTCGTTACTGACCACGCTCCACCCATCCTTGGCAGGGCGCTTGCCTGTGTCAGAGTAGGGGGGGGTTGAGATGTGTGCCGCGGCCATTGCAGACACAACATTTCGAGTCTCGCGCTCGTCAATAGGCGCTGCCTGCCACTTTTGCTGGGCAGTTGCCACGACCTTGGGAAAAGCGGTGTTCTTTAGATCCCAGGTCTCATACATGCCGTTTACTTCTTGACGGCAGCATAATGGCAGTTCATGAACGAACTTCATACGAACAATTTGCTGGTTGTCCGCGCAGCCGGCGTCGTGCGCGGCTGCAACTACCTCCCTGCCCCACACTTCGGGGCTGGTACCGGAGGTACGCGTGAGTTCATGATACTTTTGAAGTGCTATTTGCCTGGCAGATGTGCTATCGTACGCTGCCGTAAGGCATTGCACCATCTGCTCATAAGACAAATCACTAAACGCACGAGTTTCTAGCATTCCCGTGCGCTCATTGGTGACTGCGCTGGTCAGATCAGCGTACTGACTCTTGGTCAGACTCTGCAACAGCGCTTCTGAGTAGGCCGACTTGGGCACGCCACGCGTGTCGCAGCTACGCTCAAAAGCTCTAATGGAAGCTTCAAGCCTGCCTACTTGCGTTACAATGACGACGCCAGTGCCGCCGAAACCCCTCAAGTCAACTTTGGGTTTCCGCGCCGTCATGGCAACTGAGGAGTACGAGGGTTCTACTGCCCCCGCAGTCCTAATGCTCTCACCTAGAGCCGATGCGCTGGTGGCTACGCCGGCCACTGCGCCATCTTCACGCGGACTCGCAGCTGCGCCGGCTGCGTCGTCGTCCGACGTGTCGGAGTGCCCGTCAGTGTTGAGGAACGGGTGCGTCACCAAGCTGCGCGGGTAACTGTCCGCAGCTAGGCGCGCCTCCTCGGTGACCAGAGGCGTGTTCTCGAACTCCCTTAGCATTCGCCAGAGTTCCGCCTCCTCACCGTCGCCTGTGCCGAAGGCGAAGCGATGCCAACTATTGGACCGCTTACGGTGTTCACCTATGGTCAGCAGCTCGCCGAACTGGCTAGCTTTGAAGTCATGACCACGTTTTTCCAGAAGTGCAACATTATGCTTGCGCACCTCTTCGGCCTGCTCCGCAGCGAACGTCCGCGCCATCGGCAGCAGTGAGTTCTTCACCATGTTCTTGCTCTCACTAGGAGCTCTGGTGACGCGAAGCTGGAGCTCGCCAAGGCGTTCGTAAAGGGCACGCTCGTGAATTTCGGCGAACGTTGCAGCCGTTTTGGCGGCCTTGGCAGCTCGCTTATGTGCCTCGACGCGAGCTTCGATGCCCTCACGCCACTGGTCATAAGCCTCATCTGTGCCCTCAGGATCAAAGGGCACACCACCCTCATCACCAGATGACTCAGAAGACTCGAGCAGTTGCCTAACTGCCCTCCGTCGCTCTGCCGCTTGTTGCTCAACTGGCTTTCGCGGTATGACGGGCGCGCTACGTGGCACAACTGGCGAACTTTGCACGACTGGCACGCTACGTGGCACAACTGGCACACGCCGCGCCTTACCACTTGCACCCCGACGCGGCTGCGTCACAGGCGATTTATCTGAGGCTTCAGGGGCCCTCGCTGGTGCAGTATAGTATGTGGGAGCCACTAGCCTAGCTGATGGCTTGGAGCTCTGAGGCGTCGGAGCCGCCGGTGCTACTTCAGGCGCCGCAACTGGGACCCGTGCACCGCGCGTAACCGACGTCTTGGCCGGCTGACTGCGCGCGACCTTAGGTGGGGCCACCGCGGGCGCAACCAGTGCTGCAACTGGCACTGTGGACTTCGCAGGTGCTGGCGCCGCAGACTTCGCGGACGCTGCCGGCACAACTGGCGCGGCTACCGGCACAACTGGCGCGGTTGTTGCAGCTGCACGCGATGTCTTGCGTGGGCTTTTCGTTGGTGCGAGTTTTTTCTCAACAGCTGCACGTGCAAAAGCTTCCTCGCCTTCTGCTACCTGGGCTTCGCTAAGCATAATGCCCATTGCTGCAAGCTGTTCTCTTTTCTGCCTCAAACGTAACTGCCTTGCCACTATGGCTTCGGCTTCTGAGCCGCCACCGCCGGGCTCGTCGCTGGACTCAGCGAAATTACGTATAAAAGGAGGTGCGGCACCAGTGACTACTGATTCTGTGGACCGTACCGAGGCAGACGTGTCGGGCGCGCTGGCACCGACCTGGCTGGGTCTTGCGGACGCTGCCGCGGGCCGGGGAGGGGGGCTCGACGGCTTGTCACCCGAGCGTGGCGCGGGGCGCGTAGCGGAGCGCTGACCGCCCTTGTTGCTCTTAGCAGCAGTGCTGCCAGCAGGCCTAGCACCGCCACTAACACCTCCGCTGCGGCTTGACCCACTCGTTGGCTTCTTGGAGCCATGGTCAGTCTTGACCATTTATGGTGTATCCTGCACACGATTCACGCGCATGAAGCTGAGTGCGACGACAAAACCATGATTTTAAATTGTCAGCGCACGAGCCGTCTATGCCCCGCACGCCTCTGCACGAGGTCTGATGCTACTAGGGCACTCTGAACTGCAAGCCAGCCAGTTTGACATAGCAGTTGTACAGATCGACCGCGTTGTCAATTCTGCAACACAATTGCGGCCGTACAATCATGAAGCAAAATTGCATCGCTTTGCTCTTAAGCTAGACTCCTCTCCCCCTTCTTTGCAAAAAGCTAGTCATATCAGCTTTAGAGCAAATTACTAAGGAAGAGCATGCGGTAGGGTTTTTATTCTAGTCATAGGCAACCGTTACAGCCAGAAAAGTGGCAGCGCATGCCCCTTTGTGCGCTTTTTCTCGAGACTTCTCGAGTGCAACCACTTAACACTGTCTATGACAAGTCACTACCGTTTCTGTGACTTCTGATACACGAGCTATCACGTGTCCCCCCTAAAGGATCTCCGCGCGTTCTCCCGGGAGACTCTGGTGCGTTCGTGACGTGATAGTGTACGGCGCGCAAGCTGGTGTACACAGCGCGCTACCGCACGGGTCTACCCTCGATGCCCTATATGGGTCCACGTGACCACGTTCATCAACCACAGATGAGCCGCAGAATAAGGCCAGCTAAATGAAGTTGCATGTTCATTGCTGCTCAGACCCGTGCAGCACGCACTGCGTCGTTGACATCAAGGGGGCGGGTCACGACGTAGCGGTGCACCACTACGCCGCCCCGTCATAAGCATTCTAGTGCAGGAACCTAGCGTGATTAACGTTTAACTCGCTTCCCACGGCTGTTCTTTACGTATCGCTTTACGTAATCTGGGTCCTCGAAAGGCTTTGACACGATTCGAGCAGTGATACATTGAACAGCGATCACCACGCTGCTGCCCTTGCGGGCGGGGTTAGCACGAGGTAAGGACTGTCTTCGGGTGCCAAATTGAAGCGGCTTACCTTGTGATGCTGTCATGAATGCAAACAAGCAAGCTGGAAGAGCAAAACAAGTAGACACGCTTCAGAGAACTCAAATGAAATGTTATGCGAAAGGAAACGCGATGCGCTTACCGGATATTTTATTCTGCTGCTGAGAGACGGAAGGCTTGGGGCTGGACGATGGCTGGCACAGCAAGGTTCGGGCTTGCTGCTTGCAGGGGGGGTTCTGATGCTGTGCATGCTACTTTGATGTGCCCTTTGGCATGTGACCCAACTAGTTGCACCTGCCTTCAACTAAGGTCAGGCCAGCTCTCAATCACATGTCAAGGTCTACACCGACTACACAGGTCTACTGAGACCTGTGCCAACCTGTGAGGTGTAACTGCCTGTAACTGTCTGAATACACCCCCAAGCCGTATCACGAAACTGGTGCGGGAAGCAGGAGTATTCAAGCATTGGACCTTGCAGCAGCAGCCGCGGAGAGACAGGCAAGCAGCAACACACTTGCAGCGAACAGCAGAGCAGTAGCAGCAGCTGCTGCTGCTGCTGCTGCACTAGGTGCTAGTCCCGGGGATGTTGAGAAAGTCCATATTGTCAGCAGCAACTGTAGCCCTCAAGCTACGGTGAGTACAGCCGCAAGCCAGACGTGGGCAGCTTCCATGCCAACGGTCACAATGACGCCATTGGGAGCAGTAGCAACGGCAGCAGGCGCAGCAGCGGCAGATGACGAAACGGCTAAGCTCACTAGTCACAAGCGTGTCTGGTACAGACGCCTGCTATACGTACTGATGAACTGGCCGCAAAACTGCACCTGCTGAGGGTTGTTGATGCACCCAGACACTGCATGGAATCAAAAAACCTCTCAGCACACTTTCATGTTGTCGGCAGTTGCAGGGCATATGGTGGCAACTCTTGGCTGCAAATGTGTCCTTCGGCCCCTTGCTTAGCTATTCAAGTTGTTGGCACAGACTGTGCAACAGGGGGGGGCGGATTATGTTGTTTATACAGTCTACCTGTGACTTAAATGCATCCCTGTTGTGATGTGCACAATCGCCGTTCTTCTGCCTACCCTGTCACCCGTTTATTTCCAAGTTGTGCAGACCCTTGCTACACTATACCCAAGGCCCTGGCCAGTGCCTGTTTTGCTGCCTGTCTTGTATGAAGCTGCTCATATGTTGTACGGTATCAAATATGTACAGCTTTTGCCAAGTTGTCGCCAGATGATATATCCTAGTCTGCAAAGGCAACGCTGCACATGTGAGGTTTCCACCACTGGCAGCAACATATGTTGCACATGCGCATGACATGGCAAACCACCCTGCCAGACTGCCACATGCATTGCCGGTTCAACAGCGGGCATGTGTGTATGGTGATGATTTGCAAATTGGTCACGGTCTGGCGCATGTGTCTGGCACGCGTTGAAACAGAACTGCCATCTTTTCAACACACGTGTTGAGCACTTGCTCACATCCATCTGAGACCATGACGTCAAGCGCTACCCCCGTGATCGAGCTGCACTGCGATCCACTCATCAGCTTCTTAAATTAAAAGTGCTTCATACTGCATGGAGGAGCTGATGATGCAGCCCTAGAATGTTCCCTGAGTTCCATACATACCGCAAGGCTTGACGGTTGGAATTAGGGCTTGGCGGCGGTTGAGATTAGGGTACGCTGCATGTTGCCTTTGCTGTAATGGTGGGCAACGCCATAACCTCTAGACTTGCGGTCTGTGCACGAGCATGAAGCAGCGTTGCGGCCTTTACGCAGCTGTTGGCGGTGTTGGCGGTGCCTAACACCGGGCATTTGAAGTTACACGGGTCATGAACCACAGTCAAAGGCTAGTCGTAAGCCCAACGGTGCTGCTCGGCTCCGTCAGTAGGCCATGCTGCCTCACGCTTACAAATCCGTCTGGCGACATGCACGCTGTGTACAAGCTCCGTACCACAGCACCGAAAGCTCTGCGTATCGACGATGCAGCCGGCATCATCGCCCCTGGCGCCTCAAGAGATGTGGCAGTCAGCATCAGAGACACGCAGGGAGAAAGCTTCCAGCATCAGTACCGAGCAAAAACCCAGGAGAAGCTGCAGGTGACTTACCTGGCCTCCAGTTGCGCGGTGTGCTCATGTTAGAATTTTGAAAGCACCCATCTGATGCATCTTGTTGCGCCTGCTACTTTGCTGCCGCCACAGGTGAACCACATGCTGCTGACTGCAGCGCAGGCGGCGATGCTCACTGCCGCAGATGTCAAAACCCATGTGTGGAATGTGCAGAGTCTCAAGGCGCTTGTGCATCAGGAGGTCATTACAGTGCAATTACAGGTGTCTCCGCCTGATGGCGTGCAACCGCGACCACCACCGCCACAAGCACCAATGCAGCTGCCTCCTCAGCAGCAGCAGCAGCAGCAGCGGCACAGCAGTGCCAAACTTAGTCATGTAGGTGCCGTGCAGGCGCCAGCGCCGCCGCCATTACCGCCGGACCGGCAGGCACACAGCGATGACAGCACTCATGCAGTTGCTGCGCAGCCGCCAGCAGCGTCGGCGCCGCGCCTGCTGCTGCTGCACTCGCCGCTGCCGCCACCGCCGTGGCAGCACCACCAGCAGCCGCACAACGTCGAATGTGGGCCTCTGGGCGCTGAAAAGCCACCGCCGCCGCCGCCGCTTCCGCTGCCGCTGCAGCAGCAGCAGCCGTTGGCGGCGCCGCCGCTGCTGCCGCCACCCGAAGTGCTTGGCCTGCTGGTGAAGAACGTGTCGCGGAGAACGCCGCTGACGGATGAGGAGCTGGCGCGCCTGCGCTATGTGCGGGACGGACTCAGCAGTGCTCAGTGGCAGGTGGGTAGGTAGGGGGTATGAAGGTGCTCAAAAGTAGTGGTGATGCTGAACATTGCGGGCATGCGTGGATGCGAGCTAACGAGCTTGCGATATGTGCGCAACGGGCTCAGCGCCGCTCAGTGGCAGGTGGGTAGGTACTGTAGGGTATCGTGCTTGCGAGAAGTGGTGATGCTCGGTGTTGCTGGCATGTGTTGTTGCGAGCAGAGCACGGTGACTGCGATATGCACTGCTGCCGCGCATCGACGACCGTCATATTTTACTGCAGAGGCATGACCGTTGCACAGAGCATGCATGTTAATAATGATGTTATGCAGCGCGACACGCAGCACATAGGCGGTATGCCGTCCTTGTGAAAGTCCTCTCTGGCTACTGACTAGCATTGCGTATACGCTTTGAAACCTCAACAACAGTGCTCCGAGCGGCATGTCGCAGTCGCAGCAGCGCCGCAGACGGCACTCACCGACTGAGCGCTGCATTAGCGTCTGCACTTCCTCGAAGTGTTGAAACATCAACCGTTGACGCCCCACAACCCGCTCCGCATCGCTGCATCCCGAAACGTACCATCAGGCGTGGCTGGAGATTGCGCGTCGCGCCCGATCGCGCCAGAGCAGCCTGGCCAGCGGCTCGCGGGAGGCGGCGAGGCGTGCCATCTCTGCTTCGCCGCTGCGGCGCGCGGCGCACGCGTCTGCTGCCGGCAGCAGCAGCAGCAGCGCCGCCAACAGCGTGGGCTGCCTGAGTGGCGCAGCAGCGTGGCGCAGGCATGCAGACACTGCTGCTTTGCAGCAGTACACCGCTGCCGCGATGGCCACAGTCAGAATTGAAGTGATGTCGCCATCAGGCGCAGCGTTGAGCCACACCAGAGCAGCGGCATCGGGAGGGAGACATGTCACAGACGGCGGCGGCGGCAGCGGCGGCAGCAGCAGCAGCAGAGGTGGCAGCAGCGGCGGCGGCGCTCTTGCTGATGGTGGCGACAGCGGCAGCAGCAGCGGCGTCAGCGCCAGTGAACATGCGCCGCGGGCGGCGCACGCTCGGTACGCTGCCGCATCAGGTGCGCAGCAGGTGAACACGGCGGCACCGCTCAGCGTGGCAGCGCCTCTGCACCCAGCTGCAGCCGCAAGTGCGCCCGTGATTGGCTGTAATCATCAGAGCTCTGGTGGTGAGAGCAGCTGCTGCGGTGCCAGCGACAGCAGCGCGGCGCCGCCGCGCGCAGGCGGCGCGGGCGCTGCCGCCCTGAGTGGGCATGGCCACGCAGCGAGCGCTGACGCATTGCAGCGCTCAACGCGGCAGCCCTCAACAGCCTGGTATGAAGGCAGCGATGGCGACAGTGCAAACCAGACGCTGCAGGAGCCTGTTGCGGAGCATCTTGGTGCACTGGCAGGCGGTAGCAGCAGCGCCGGCGGCAGCGGTGGTGGCGGCGGCGGCGGCGGCAGCGGCAGCGGTGAAGGAGGTGACAGTGGCGGTAGCAGGAGGGGTGGCGCGGGTACAGCCACGCAACAAGCATGGGGCCAGGGTAGCAGCCACAGCAGCACTGCCAGTATTGTCGGCTCGCACAGCATCATGGTGCCAGTTCCTGCGGACACGGCGCACCAGGCGCCGCGGCTGGCGGCTCATGACGGCAGCGGCAGGAGTGCTGGTAACGCCACACGAACAGCGATCCGCCAGCAGCAGCAGCAGCGTACAGTCGCAGCCGCTGCGAGGGCAGCGCCGCCAGCAGCGAGTGTCGCGCACCGCGGCAGCGCGGCGAGTATCAGCGTGTCCCACAGCGTGATGGTGCCTGTAGACGCTGCAGTGGGGGCACAGGTGCTGCAGCAGTGGCTCGGCGGCGGCGGCGGCGGCAGCAGCGGCGGCATGGGCGGCGTTGCGCATGCCCCTGATGCTGCGGCTCGCCAGCAGCAGCAGCAGCAGCAGCCTGCTGCGCAGCTGCACAGCAGCAGCAATGTCGAGCGCACAACCACACCAGCACGTTTCCAGCAGCAAGGGCAGCAGCAGTCGCCTGCTGCGCCGCCGCTCAGCAGCAGCGGCGGCGGCGCTGCTGCGGCGGCAGCACGCACCGTCAGCGCTGCGACGCACAGCGCCGCGCATCAGGAGCCGTCACAAAGCAACACGCTGCACGCAGTGGCGGCCACCGCACCATGCGCTGCTGAGCACGACAACGGGCGCCACTGGCTGCCGCCTCGCGTCTGCGAGCGTCTGCAAGCGGTGCAGCGCGCGCTGGCCTGCGCAGAGGCGGTGGCGGCAACGGCCGCAGCAGAGCTGGTCGAAGCAGGCCTGTGGGGGACGGACGGCAGGAGCGGGGGGCGGGAGCAGGCGGCGGACCTGAAAGGCGCGCTGGGGAAGTTCGGCGCGGCGGCGCGGGGCGCGCGCGCAGCTCTGACAGCGCTGGCACAGTGCTCAGCAGCAGCTGGCAACGTTACTCAGGTGCTGAGAGACCTCTGCATATGTGCAAAGAGGACTGAATGCGTTGAGTTTTTGGGGGGCTCGCTTGCCTCAGGCCCTCCAAATGTTCAACAGCACTTGCCAACAGTGTGCGCGTCTCTCGCCTGTGCAGCAAGCGGAGGACACGAGGACACATTCGGTGGCGGCGGCGCGAGCCGCCAGCGGTGCAGCGGCAGCGCTCGCGCGCGAGACTCGCGCTCACACAGCTGCGATGCTGCACGACATGGCGCTGCTGCGCGGGGGCATCGAGCAGATGGCGCGGCGTGTGCGGCAACGCAGCAGCAGCAGCAGCGACGGCGGCGGCGGCGCGTATGCTGACGAGGTCCGGAGCACTGGTGCAGTCATGGAGCGCAAGCAGGGCACCGTGCGCCTGTGGTGCCACATTGCCGGAAGCGGCAGCGACGTAGCGGTGGCAGCTTTGAGTTGCAGCCTTGCACCAGCGCCGATTGACGGTGCTGCAGCGCCTGCAGCATCACGCAGCGTTGGCGGTCTCCATCATCAAATTGGCGCCTGTGACGACGATGGCAGCGAGCAAATGGTGCAGCTGACGGCGGGCGGCACGCCACTCGCATTCGCATTTGACGCGGTTTTTGTCGGCGGCGGCGGCGGCGGCGCCGCTGCGCTGGTCGCGGCGCGTGCGGCGCCGCTGCTGCTGCGCCACACAGCAACGCTCATCTCTTCTCTGCGCGCCGAGGCACCACCAGCCCCCTTTGCGATGATCAGCATGGCGGCTGCTGGCGCAGGTGCGCGCAGCGTGCTGCACGGCGGCGTCGGCGGCGTGCTGGATCGCGGCGCGCTGTCGCTGCTCATGGAAGCCGTTCTCTCAGTCCGCGCGCGTGATAGTGCGCAGCGCTGCGCGCCGCCGGTGCTGAGCGTCACCGCACTGGAGATCCTTGCAGGGCGGCGGCGCGACCTGCTGAGCCCTGCTGCGCCGACCTCAACTGGCAACAGCGGCGGCTGCAGCTGCGACGGTGCTGGCGGCGGCAGCGGCGGCGGCGCCGGCGGCGCCGGCGTCTGCGATGGCGGCGGGTGCAGCGTGTGCGGCAGCGCCACCAGCGTGTGCGTGCGCACTCTGGCGGAGTGGGAACGCGTCGCTGCAGCGATATCCGCGAGCAGGCTGATTGGTGTCGGCGGGCCCAGCAGCGCGCCGCACCCGCACGCGCACTGCGTCGTGCGTATCTGTGTTCAACGCAGCGGCGGCGGCGGCAGCGGCAGCACTGGTGGTGCCAGCACCAGCGGCGATGCCAGCTGCGCAAGGGAAAGCCGTGGTTGCAGCCCTCCTCTTGCGGGTGGCAGCAGCGGCTGTGGCAGCACGAGCAGCGCAGCGGTGCTGTTCTTTATAGACGTCGCAGCAGCGGCAGACGCCGCACTGCCGCCATATACTGCGGCCGATTGGGCGACACTGCAGGCGTCCGCAGCAGCGGCAGCAGCAGATCAGGTGGCGCTCGGCGAAGTGCTAGGCGAGCTGCGCGCGGGGCGGCCGCAGCGGCAGTTACACAGCAGCAGCGGCGGCGGCGGCGGCACTCTTGTTGATGTCTTGGCGGAGGCCCTGTTGCCGAGCGCTGACGTGATTGTGGTGGCGAGCGTGCGCGCCGATGACGCGGCGCAGGCGGCGCCGCTGCTGCTCTTCACGGAGACGGTGCGCGGACCTGCTGCCGCTGCAACTGCCGCCGCTGTCAGCGCTGCTGCCGCTGCCGCTGCTGCTCCTGCTGCTGCAGCTACGTTGTTGCCAGTGCCGTCAACCGCACTACCCAGAGAAGCGGTGGACGCTGGAGGCAGCGCGGAGACAGCGACACACGCATCGTCGGGTGCGGCAGCAGCAGCGCTCAACACGTGCGGCACGCCGCCTCTGCTGCAGCGTTCATCGCCTCGCCTGCCACTGGCTGCTGCTGCGAAGTCCAGCGATGGCAGTGTGCGCAACGGCATCCGACAGTCGCGCTGCTCAGACGTTGGTGCGTACAGCATCGGCACCAACGATGACTCAATCTCTGCAGCAGCGCGCATCCACAGTGCTCAACCGGGCGTAGTGCCGCGCGGCGCCGCGGGCGCAGCTTATGCCTCCGGCGGCACCAGCGCCGTTCCGCACCATGAGCGTCGGCATGATCCGCAATTGTACACACAACTGTTCACTGGGAGCGATGGCGATGCCGTGCCTCTAGCCATCCATCATGACGCGCAGGGCGCTGTACATACGGTATCGGGGAGGCTGGCCGGCTCGCCGCGCACGGTAGCTGGCGGCGGCCACAGCTTCAACAGAGCCCCACAGCAGATGCCGGCGCCATCGCCGCAACAACTACCCAGGAGCCTCAATGGCTCGCCCCATCGTTACGTCAACACTCGGGCCGCGGCGGTGCCGTCGCCAATGTCGCTGCGTGGGGTTTTTAGGGGTCATACAAGGGCGCAGAACAGGCGCGCCGCAGCACGGCCGCCGCCGCCCCAGGCGCTCAAACCATTTCGTTTTGGGTGAGCGATGGCGCAGTGCTCTCTTGCTTTGCTCTGCCTGCTCTCCCGCAACGACGCCTGTGCCGTGTGCGCTTGTGCCGCAAGTCCGCAGGTGCCATTCTGCGGAGCGAAGTCGACTGGTGCGCTCTCGCGGACAGTGATGCACCTGCTGGTCTGTATTATCTTGCAGAATGATTACCGTGTAGGCTGGGATCATTGACTGCATGCCATTGGGCTTCATGGACATGAAATGCTGTTGTAACTGCGGCACCTTGGCATGCAGAGGGTACTGACTGCCCTTGGGAGTGCCTGACATGCAGCAGCGCCGCCGAACTCACCGACGGGCATCTAAAGCCTACTGCAGCGGGCGGACCAACAAGCACTGCATGTATGCCGTGGGGCACTAGTAGTGTTGTTGGACGCAGGTGCTCTGACGTGTCTGAGGGCCGCATGCGCCATCGGCCTAGGGGTTAGGGTTAGGCAATGGCGCTTGTGATCACGTGCGCCCCCGCTGCAGCGGCCTGGTACCCTACGATGCTGAGGTGCGCGGACACTTCATAGCGCTGTCAGCAGCCGTGGTTAGTCAAACGCTTCACGCAACGGGCAGCTCGTGGCGCTGCACCGGGCCCTGGTGCGGTCATGAGCAGGTCGCATGCTGTGCGGGCGCATCCCAATGCGTGCTTGTCAAAGTGCCGCCCTGTGGATACGCGTGTGATGGGCCGATGCAGGTGGGGTGCGCGCACATGTGCTACTGCGTCTGCGCAGCGAAGTCACGCTGCAGGCACATTGAGATGCCGCAAGGGAGCGGCTGACTGCTCATCGCACCACATCCGGGTCATGGTGCTTTTGTGACGCCGGGTTGGCATGCCGTTGGCGCAGCAGTGCCCGGCAAATGTGCAGGATGATTTGCACCCCATGGCGGATGACTGTGGTCGGAGTTGCATTAGATTCGACCAACCAACTTGATCATCAGCCTAGACATGTCACGGTACCATCAGGGCCTTGATGATCACAAGTCCATGACTTGAATTTGTTCTTGGTAATCTAAGAGTCACTGTGCTGCCTCCTGATCTCATCAGGTCTGGCACTGCATGGTTGGCCAATGCTATCGCAGCACACGCAGTTAGGTGCCGCGAGCGCTTTCTCAAGTACTACAGCAGGCTTTGCACGCTGACCATGCGTATGCGTGTAGCTTCAAATTTGCATGCATTGGCCAGTGGACGAAGACAGTGAACAACGTCAGCATGGGTCGCTGGAAGACACTCCTGTGTGTGCCCTCACGGGGGCATTCTATCTGTGGAAAACTGAAAGGTGACCTGACGTACCGCATGCATGTGTGCAAAACTGCAAGGTGACCTGACGTACCGCATGCATGTGCGTAAAACCCAACTGGTTTTACTGGTCTGCCCCGCAAGCAGAGACTTTGCAGCAGTCCACAATCGTCGTGCACACTGTTGCTCATAGAGCCATAGTCAGAAATGCAAGATGAACGTCAGACCTTGGCAGCTGCAGGTTGACAGTGTGTCGAGCATTTGTCCGGATTGGTGCACGGTAACGCTTCAAGGTTTGCTGCTCATCTCTGGTAGATTATTGGCAGTGCACACACACGTGCAGGTATTGGCAGTGCGCGCAAGCATATAAGGCCATTGATGGCGCTTCAGATGTCATGAGTCATGAGTCATTGAGTCATGTACCACCCTCATTTGGGCCACTGCACAGCTGCGGCAACAGTTACTCTGCGGTGCGTGGGCGTTACGACAAGACAGCGAACCAGCAAGCAAACGACACAAGGGGCACGAAAGGGGAGCATTGTGCCAAAGAGGCCAGGCGGTCAAAAACTAAACATGCATTGAGTGCGGGGGGTAACGATAGTTACACGGTCGCGACATATCCGCCTTCATCCAGAAATAGCAATGGAGGGAGGCTCTGGTGCAGCGCGAAAATGTTATGTGCGATGTTCCCTTGTTTCCTGTGATGCCTGAGCTTGAAACACGCCTTGTCCATCCTGTGAGCAGCAGCAGCGAAGTGCAGAGATGCAAATGAGTTCGCTGCATGCATGGCAAACTGCAAGCGGCATGCGTGAGAGCGGTTGTGGGGCAAGTGGCCGACGAGACCTGTGATCGTTGGGTCGATCTACAGTGGCGTGCCGTGTACGCCAAAGTCATATCCCTAGCCTGACGGCAAACAGCTCAAGCAAACACGTCAAAACTGTGCTGTCACTGCTGTGTTGCCGCCAGAGCGGTCCATGCGGACAGCATGCATGCATACCAGTATGCCAAACTAGCCATCACAGCAGCGCTTTACTAGCCGGAAGCCACAGAAACAGGCCACGCAGCCGGCCCAACGCTTCCCCTTGGTACAAATCCACGCTACTGTATGCAGAATCCCGAACTGCTCGAAACGCCAGATTGGCTCAGCTGTTGGCCCAACACACAAGTGGCTGCAGTCTGAACTTGATGTACACTGTTGAACTTACCGCAAAATTGTTGACGTGGCCGATGCCGTAGATGTGCTCAATGATGCCCTGGCCCGTCAGGTTCTCCTGGACAAAGAAGGCCGCAAAGGCAATCATCGCCTAGGGGCCGTCTTGAGCTCAGTGACACGCAGCTGCGCCCTGTTGGCGCAAGAAGTACACATGCACGTGGGTGGTGTGAGAGATGCAGGCATTCATGCAATGATGAGTGGGCGGAAAGTGCAGTTAACCCGTTATAGTTACGGCCGCCGTTCACCGCGTTCACCGGGGTTTCAGCGCTTTTTCTCTAACTGACGCAGCTATTCGATTTGCTGCAAATAATGCATCAAAACCGGCTTGGATGATCTACATTTAAAATCACAGGTAATCAAAATAAAAAGTGGAATATGCACCATACCACGTGATCATAATGTGATTGCATTCATGTCTGCACGGGGTGGCATCAGGCATTGCCATGCTGAAGAAATTGAGCTGCGCTGGTGCCCAAGGCGAAGCGGTCCACCAAGCTAAACCCGAGCAGCCACTATCATAAGCATCACCAGCCACTACACCGCACTGCGCGGGCCGGTAGCTTGATGGCCAACTATTCGCGCAAGCAAGCCGCTCGCTACACACAGTTGCAGCATGTTCTCTCACTTCCCCCAAGTGTCAAAAGGGGCCAAGGATTGGAGGGAGGTTGAGGGGGGAGAACCAACCTCAAGTTGCAGTGTAGTCAATTAACTTCAACATTGCCCCTCCCCCTGATCCATGCCTACCCCACGCCACTGCACGGACACATCATGTTCACTCACTTCTCCCAGGTCTCGGGGTCCAGGTGTTTGAGGTTGAGAGGGTCCCAGTTGAGGTTGTCGGGGCCTGCCCAGGCTTGGCCTGCTGCGCCTCGCCGAGGGCCTCGCACGCAAGCCTAAGGGTTAGGTTAGGGTTAGGGTTAGGGCTAACCCTAACCCTAAGCCTAAGCCTAACCCTAATACTACCCTAAGGCCAGGGGTCTGGGTGATGGCCAGCCTGAGCCGGCGCTCCGCGTATGCCTGCCCACGACAACGCACAAATGGATGCATGAGTGTGAGAAATCCGTGCGTCTGAAGCTTCGAAAACGTGAAGGAAGGAGACTCAACTCGCTCCCCATAAATGGCCAGCAGGATCTGCGCAATGGTGAGCAGGCGCGCCGTTTGTACACGTAACCTGTTCACAATGCGTGATTTGTGTACATGCGAAATTAGAAAGAGAACCCAAAAGGATCATTAAGCCAAGCAGGCAGTACTGTACAGTGCGCACCTGCTGTCAACGAGTGGATGAACCCACATACACAAGGACTGGCCAAGAGGGCAGTGAAGACCAGTCATCTCCACAGCATCACGGGCGCGCCTACTGCCCGCACACCACATGTGAGCGAAGGGGGTGCCGGGCAACGCGCTTTCTCAACTTCCATCAACCTCACATGCGGCGTGCGCTGCCAGTCCGCAGACTGAGAGTGAAACGCCCTCCTTCGTGGTATCAAGGGTAGGTACCTGCTGCAGCGCACCGGCCACACTTTGCGGCGATGCGCAGCACCCCCTTCATCACAGTCTGCATCACCCATGCTGCACATTACTGCCCATGCTGCTTCATGGCAGCCCGGTGGCAACCCCCTGCCGCACTGCGGCACGCGTCTGCTGCAGCGCTCAGCAATGAGCAGCATGGCTCAGCGCAGCAACAGCGCGCGCCTCAGCTGTCGCAGACAGCCATGTCAACACACAATGCTGTCGCTCGCACTGCAGCTTCGACTGCCGCAGCGAGCGACCTCAGCACATACCGCCGCGGTGCTGACGCAACGGACGCGAGCATTGGTATTTCTTGTGTCTTGCGGCAAAGTCAGTTTACGCAGTGCGCAGGCATTCGGGTCTCTGTCCAGTGCACTGACGATGCAAGGTGGTGGTAACGTGCAAGCCTGTCAACCCAAACTGTATTGATAAGGCGTCTGGTCCGACCGCTACTTGCAAAAAGTCTTGATTTCACAAGCGGCAACTGTTCTCAACAAGCCAAACTGCTGGGGAAAGAACAGTCTGACAGCGGCGAACTGAACAGCAAGCGCACAGCAGTTGCAAACATCCCCTTCTCCGTCCGTGAAAGCACATGTATTCACATATGTCTGCAACACCTTGGAAGAAATCATTAAAATGTGCGTGTTCGTTGATGCCACTTGCCTTCTCATCAGGCCCCTGGAAGACGTGCTTCACTGCCGTGTTGGGCTTGTCGGCAGGCGCCCAAAGATGTCTCTTGCCCAAATCTGCGCAGTGCCTTTACAACAACGGAATCACAAGCTTAACAGCGTAAGCCATAATACCTACATACCACAGCGGCAACTGAAGAAGGCGGCGGTGACTTGCCGTGCGCAGTGTTTTTTTATTACGAACATACTATAGCGTCGGCCCCGCAGTGAGTACAACAATGTTGCGTCGCCTGCACCATTACGGGTGCATGCAGCAGCGGCGATGGCGCTGTGCCGCTGCGGCAGAAGACATCAATGACTTTGGAGCACAAGCCTTCTGCACACGCATGGTTAAAATGCCGAGATGGCGCCAGAGATATGGCCCATTTTTGGGTTAGGGTTAGGGTTACGGTTAGGGTTAGGGTCAGCCCTAACCATTTGAGGTTGAACCGCTCTTCCCTGCGCAGCACATTCACACAGAGGCATATTGAGTATGGCTTGCTTCCCAGACTCAGTCAAGCGATGCTTGCATGCATTCACTAACATGTCCCACCAAATACAAACCCTGTGTAAATCCAACTATCTGCCTCCAAGGCCATTGCTCAGCCGACGTGCAACCATGACCTCGACTGAGACTCTGACTGAGACTCAGCCGCATGCAAACCATACCGCGCAGACCGTCACAGTGCTATCCGCTGCACCACAGCAATGTTTCCTGTGCCTTGGGGCTCAACACCGGGGTCAGAAGGGGAAGCAAGTACACCTTGCCGTCATGACATTGCCACTAATGACAAAAACGTGGAAGCCAAAATAAGCAGTGTGTAGCAGTGCCCACTGCAGGACTGCAAGACCATAACAACATCAGCGAGTTTGCTCGGGCAGTGCGCCTCAAACACTGCTGTCAACCCTGACATGTGACCACACCTTTCACAGAGATCTAGTTCGCTGTACTTCATCACGAGTCGCTGCAGCATCCGCCGCCTTGACAGCTTGAAATTAGGGTTGGATGCAGAGCCAGGGTTTGGTCGCACCTTGCCTCTGTCACATCGACCACGGCGCACACGCCGTTTCTGCTCGTTTGCTGCGCGGCAGAACGGCGGCAAAAAGAAAACATTGATGAGCTCTGCCCCTAGCTGAACTTCGACATTGCAAGGAAGCCCACTGCTTGTTTGCAGCTCAACCGAATGGCGCCATCAAAAGCGTCGTGACGAGCTCTGCGCGCATTTGCAGCGCAGAACTTGAAGTGGCGGTGCCGAAGTGCACACAGCACCGCAGCACCAAGGGGAGTATCAGGTAGCTGAACTCCACCATTGTGAGCAAGCTGCTGTCAGACCATCACAGCAACGCATCAGTAAACAGCGCTGTTCGTGTTTGCGTCGGAACGCCAGAGCCGAGGTATGATGATGCACCAAGACGTTTATTTGAATCACTTCACTAAGCAACATGTAGATGTGTGGCACTGCTACCAAGTGGTACAGTCTGTGCTTCGAGTGGTCAAACCCAAAATCGAACAAAGTGAATTTGCACGCGCTGAGTCACCTGACACTGCCACTGCCGTCGCCGCTGCTGTGTGCTCCCCCTCCCCCCCCCCCCCCTTCCCCCCCTGGCACGCCTACGCCATCCTGGTTGTGGCTCAGCGCTATTCCGGGCACCCATGCGCGCACGCCCACTCCAGCACCTCCTGGTGCCCGCGCTCCTGAGCGGTGCTGCATGTGCGCTCGTCCCAGGGACACCCGTTCGCTCGGGCCCACTGCAGTATCTTGAGATGCCCGTTCCATGCAGCAAAAAAGCACGTGGACGCGTCCCAGGGGCACCCGTTGGCATGTGCCCACTGCAGCACATCTAGGTGCCCAAATTCTGCGGCACCGCAGCATGTGGAATCGTCCCAGGGACACCCGTTTGTTCGGGCCCACTGCAGTATCTCGAGATGCCCGCGGCTCGCAGCAGCACGGCACGTGAACGCATCCCAGGGGCACCCGTTGGTGTGTGCCCACCGCAGCACTTCAAAGTGCCCGTTCAGAGCAGCGCTGCTGCAAGTCTCCTCGTTCCAAAAGCAGCCGTTGGCGCGCGCCCACTGCCGCACGCCTAGGTGCCCGCCGCCTGCGGCTCGTCGGCAAGTTTCGTGCCATCGGTAGCCACTGGCCCGTGCCCATTGCAGCAACTCCAACTGCCCTCCTCGGGCAGCAGCGCTGCAGATATCGCCACTCCCTGGGCACTCATTTGCAAGTGCCCAGTGCAGCACCTCGAGATGTCCGCCCAGTGCAGCGTTGTAGCATGTCCATAGATCCCATGGGCAGCCATTGGCTCGCACCCACTGCAGCACAGCGAGGCTCCCGCAGCGCGCAGCGGCACTGCACGTGTTCAGGTCCCATGGGCACCCACTGGCACGCAGCCACTGCAAAACCTCCAAATGCCCTCCGCCAGCAGCTAGCCGGCAGTGGTCTGAAGGCAGAGACAGGTTGTATGTGGTGTGGACCAGACGCAGGCCCTTGAGCTCGCCTCGGCGTACGCACGACCTCTGGGCCACCTCGGGCTGCAAGCCTGCTGCTCGACTGCCCACCGAAGCAGGCTGGTGCTGGCGACAGCTTCGGCTGCCACGGTCAAACGCCGCTTCTCGGCCTTGTAGACTGTTCTGCGACGCCAAGGAAGGTGCGGCATGTGCTCCTGACCATGACGGAGGGAGGCAGGAAGGCAAGGATCTGCAAAGCCAGCGTGAGCACTGGGTGATCTGCTGCGCTGCTTCTCGCGCTTTTTGCTTTGCGCTCTGCCATCGTTTCGATGTGCGGGCTACTGCGTGCGGGTTGAATGACTGATGATCTGATCTTCGTCAGTTGAAGTTCACTCCAGAACTTCAACCCAGAACTTCGGTGAATTCAGCAGTTGTGATGTCGCTGTGAGTCGCTTGACTTGCGGTCAGGGCAGCCTGGTTGGCAGAAACTCAGGTGTGTCATGCTGCGGCGGCTATGAAATTGTCTTCCCAGCTTCTTTGTTGTCTGTGTCTTGCAGAACTTGAGCGTTCACGCTCACAACGCGCTCTGAGGCAACCTCTTTCTGTGTTCACTCTCCTGACTCGTACCCTGTCGTTTGCTGGCCCAGGTGCAGAATGCGAGATCGTCATGGCGGCGCCTGGAATGGGCGACTCCGAGTCGCTAGTAGACGTCATGGGTGTGCTCCTGCGACAAGAGTGTTTGCCGCTGCAAGCTGTGTACGCCAATAGGGCCCTCTATGAGTGCATCGCTGCCGGTGTGGAGGTGCGGCTAGATGCGGGGCACCAACGCGATTGCGTGGCGGCCATGGCGAGAACCTTTGTCCGCAAGCGCGTCTTGAAGCTCCATCTCTGTGGCCACTTTTCCGGAAGCCTTCAGCAGGCGCAGCCTCTTGGCTGGAGCGCCATCAGGAGCCTCACGCTGCACAAATTCAGCGGTGGCATCACGGCACTGCCCTCCAACCTCGAGGAGCTGCACGTCCAAAAGACGGTGCTGGATGCCGAAATGATGCACATTGTTGCCAACACAGCGCCAGCCAGCCTGCGCAGCCTTGAGCTGCTTTGGTGCCCGACGGCATGTACCACAGACGACTTCAATCTGCCCGCGACGCTGCACACGCTCGTGTACGCTCGCCCTTTCGAAGAGGCCGCCAGCGCGCAGCCCTGTGCGAAGGCCTTCCGACGTGCTCTCCCGGGAGGACTTCAGCGACTCCACCTCGTCAACTGGGGTGTGCCGGACGGCATGCCGTTCCCCGACAGCCTGGAGTCTCTTTTTCTGCAGAATTGCACCATTGGCGGCGCGCCAGGTGCTTTTGGTGGAACGGAAAGCATTCACGGCGGCCAGCTGCTGCGGGACGACAGGCGCGACGGCGTGCGCCTGCCGGCGGCGCTGCGAGCGCTGGCGCTCGCGCAGTGCGACTTCAACTTCGGCTTCGGCGACCTGCCGCCACGTCTCGTCAATTTCACCGCAGGCATGTGCTACGACACCACCTTACGCGAATTTACTTGGTCCGAGTATGACAGAAGCTCGTTGTGGGACACCTCCCTGCCTGTCCGTAGGCGCAAGTACTACATCTGGTCCCTCGCACCACTGCCGCCAGGCCTGGTGCGCCTGGACTTCAGCAATTTTTTCTTGTACAATGTTCCACTGGGGCTCCTCCCCTGCACGCTGGAGTACCTCCACATGGGGGATAGCTTCCGCAGCGAGCTAGGGCCGCTGCCCGCGTCGCTCAAAACGCTCAAAGTCGGAAAGGAGTATGCGACGCCCCTCGGCGCGCTGCCCACAGGCCTCGCGCACCTGCAGCTGGAGGGCGACTTCCACCGTTATTCCCACCCGCTCGGCCCGCTGCCGCATACCCTGCAGCACCTGCAGATAGACGGCAGCTTCGACCACGATCTTGGACCTCGGCCATCCAGCCTTCGCAGGCTGTACCTGCAGGGAGATCTTGCGCAGCCACTGCCGCACCTTCCCGAAGGTCTGAGGCAGCTCCGCCTGGGCAGCAACTTCAATGACCCCCTGGCCCCCCTCCTAAGCGCGCTAGAGACGCCATGCCTGCTGAACTGCGCGTATGCCCACCCCATCGAGCCCGTGCCTGTGAGCCTCACGCGTGTGTGGCGCTTGGACCCGAGCAGCCCCCGCGAATATATCATCCGCACTGAGTACAAGGATGGGGTAAGAGTGCGCGAGGTGCGCGATCACGCCTGGCGGATGAGGGACTGATGGAATTTGCGCAAGGATGTGTTTGAAGTCACCAGTAGTTGGAATGGTGTCACCAAAAACTGCCATCTCTTCCTACAGGAACCTTCCTGTGAATGCAAGCATTGCATCGATGCCCACTGCAGTGCATTAATGTACACTGGCACGGTTCTTCAGTTTGTCACACATCACTGTGTGCCACCGCCCCCTGCTTCTGGCGCCGGCCTTTCAGTTGGCGGTGACCGCTTCTCTCGTCAAGGCGATTCGCCAGCGTGCAGGTAGTCACTTTGGCTTGCAACAGAGTAATTTTGTTGGAGTGCAACTCATGGTGATCACTGCGGGCGCGTACATGTCCATAGCTTGAGCATGCATGCATGCACATATTATGCTGCAATAATGTTGTTTAGTATCAAACAGTTCTGCACTTCTAAGACTTTCACAATGTCACCCAAGCCCTTCCAGCACTCTGCTCAGAAGCAACGCTGTGTACCCAGCGCTGATGATTATGCACGAAATGGCAGCAGAACGGCATGCTCTCGATGGGAGCATCTAGGACCACCAACAGCTACTTCGGCGGCTGCGCAACGTGCAGCAGCAGCTTGTGTCAGCCTCAATAGCAACACAAGTCATCAGCGCGACATGCATGTTGACATTGGCCTCCTCATTGCACAGGATGGTAATTCTAGAAGCATGAGGCATGAGCGAGATGCACGCCACAGCTCGAACCTTGAATGTCTGGTGACCGTTTGCTCTCATCAACCTCCTTCTCAGAAGTCTTGGTCTACCTGACGTGCTAGCATCTGCCCCGATTGCGCGCCTTACCTGTACAAGAGCATAATACATGAGTCAACTTCAGACCCTCCCTTTACATGAAGCAGAAACGGAACCTACCGATGCGTGTGCGCTCACAGAACAGCTGGTCTGCGGCTACCTGCGATGTACATACACATTCATATACATGACGCCCGCCCAGCTCCTGTCAATTTCAACTTCAACCGCGCCGCCCCGCCGCCTTCGCGCGTTTCTTCTGCATCTCCAGCACGCGCTGCGTGCGGCTCGCGACCTTTGCCGTCGCCGCCTTGAGCTTCACATCCACCATGTTGCCGTAGTCAGCATTCGACAGGTTGACAAGCTCGGCGTCCGCGTCCGCGAGCGTCAGGTACCACGGCTCATCAGCGGGGCAGCGCAATGCGTCAACCCCCTGCTCCCCCTCCTCGGCACCGCCGTCTGCTGCGCGCAGCGCAGCCAGCGCCAGCGCCGAAACTGCGGCTGAGCTCTCGCTGACGCCGCCGCCGCCGCTGCCGCCATAATCACCACCGCCGCTGCCGCCGCCGCCATCACCGCTGCTGCCGCCGCCGCTGCCGCCGCCGTCCCTGATTTCGCGCAGCGTCGCGGCGCCCTCCTCTGACGCACTCTGCGCATACGCCGGGTTCTGCAGCACCGTCAGCCCATCCAGCAGCGCCTCCACCTGAATGGCGCGCTCTTCTGGCGGCATGCCGCGCATGTCGCGGATGAGCGCGGCGTCGGCGGCGCGCGCGGCGGCGCTGCGCGCGAGCTCCGCGACAAACCACCCCGTGCGCGGGTCGCGCGCGCGGACGACGAGCGCGCCGCGGACCTGCGGCAACGCTCAGAAGGTCAGCAGATTGCAGTGTAGGGATGAAATGAGAATCGTTGAAGTTGAGGTGGTGCCAACTTACAGGTATCCCCTGCAACTTGCAGCCAGCGGCAGCATTCCTGAGGCGCCACTTCAGACTTGAACTCAAACCGTAACAATCAAAGAAGGAGGCGCAGCACTCGGTGCGCGTGCCCTTGCGCGCTGGCTTGATGCCGCGCCAACACCTTCCTCTCTCAACTTAATTTGTCTCAATACTGTCACTCTCAGACTGCTGCTGTGGTATCTGGTCGAAGTTGCTGCAGTTGCGAAGGCGCTTGTGGCACAGTCCTCAAAGAGCCTGCATTGGCTGACATCCAGCAGCATCATTGGGCGCCACTTCGCACTTCAACCATGTCAAAACCAGTTGGCGGCCAGAAATAAGTGCCCGTGCCCATGCGCATTGGCCTGACGTCGCGCCGACACCTTCCCCTCCCAAATTTAGTTAATTTCGATACTGCCATTCTCAGACGGCTAGTGTAGTAGCTGGTGGCAAGTCGCTGCGACTGCAAAAGCCTTCTGTAGAGTAAGAGAGGAGGGCTTCGCGTGCCTTGTATTCAACAGCATGGCAACATCATTGCATGTCTGTCACTCACGCACCTGGCACACGGCCACGGACACCGCCATACGCGTGTGCTCCCACGCGTCGCCGACGCACGGCACCTCCATATCGCGAGCGAGCACGCACGTGTCCAGCGCCAGCTGCGGCAGTGGGCAAGCGCTGCCGCCGCCACTGCTGCTGCCATCGCTGCTGCTGCCGCTGCTGTTGTCAATGCTGCTGTCGCCGCTGCTGCTGCTGCCGCTGACGGTGCCGCCGCTGCTGCCAGTGCCGCTGCCGCCGCTGCTGCCACTGCCAGCGCCACTGCCGCTGCCGTCGCCGCTGCCGCTGCCGCCGACACCACTGTTGCTGCGGCTGCTGCCGCCGCTGTTGACTGCCAGAGCCGTTGAATTAACGCGTGGGGTGCTGTGGATGCCCGCAGCATTGCTGCCATCGCCGCTGCTGACGCCGCCGCAAGTGGCGGCCAAGATCAGGTGATTGCCGCCGTCATCACCTAGTGTGCTGGCGTCGGTGACGTCACAAACAGGCTTCATGCTGCTGCCATGATCAGCTCTTGTACCAACCGAGCCATTGCCTCTGGAGGCAGAGCCATCAGCAGCAGCGACACAAGCCATGCCGGTGGTGCTGCTGCCAGCGGCTTCAGGCTCAGCGTCGCCTGTTTCAGCCCGTTGAGATCTATGTGCAGCGGTGCCAATCTGTGCAGCAGCATCAGCGGCGGTGCCGCCATCAACATCAGGGCTCGAGCTGCCAATGGCAGTCAGGGCGGAGCTGTGAGCGCTGCTGCCGCCTGCATCGCCCTGCACGCTGGGTGTTGTTAGCACAGTGCTGCCAGTTGGTAAAGCAGCACTTTCACTGGTATTGGTGCTGCCACCAGTGACGATGCAACTAGAATCACTGGCGGCACCCTCCTCGATGGTGCAGGAGGCTTTGCTGCTTGTTATAGCGACAGCAGCAGCCGCGCCGCCACATGCATCAACTGCCATCCACTCATTGCCAGCATCGACATTTTTTTCGTGGCCAGTGCTGTGATTTGGGCTGCCTATGCCAATGGTACCACTGGCGCCGCCATCGCTGCCATTACTGCTGCCAGTGCCACTGCCGCCTCCAGCACTGTCACTGCTGCTGCCGCTGCCACCGTTGACACCGCCACAGATAGTGCTGCCGCCGCCGCCGCCACCACCGCTGCAACTGCTGACGTTGCCGCCGCTGCAGATGCGCGGCGCCGGCCGCACAGTGCTCAGCAGCGGCTGCAGCAGCGTGCGGCGCCCGCGTGCGCCGCCGTCGGCTTGCGCGCCATGAATATGCCACGTGCACTGCGAGATGAGGCTGCGGGCCAGCATGTCCCAAGCGGCGCGGTCGCCTGGCAGCGGCAGCGCGCTGCCACGTGTCAGCCGCAGCACGTCATCAGTGCTCAGCACCAGCATGAAGGTGTGGCCGCCGGGGCACTGCTGCGCTGCCGCCGCGGCGGCAGCGGAGGACGCGTCTGGCGGCAGCGGTGTCGCGGGGTCTGCCGGCGCTGCTTCTGCCGCTCCATGCGATGGCCCTGCTGCCGTAGCGGCTGCCGTAGCGGCTTTAGCCGCTACGGTGGTTTCCAGCGCAGCAATGGCTGCAGTGGGTGGTGGTGGTGCCAGAGCCTCCGCTGCCGCTGCTGATGCGGGCACCGGCAGTCGTGGCGCTGCCTCTGCGTCTTCTGCCACTGCTGCCGCTGCAGATGCTGCTGCATTGCCTTCCGCTGCGGAAGCGGCAGCGACATCAGCAGCACCAGCAGCGTCGCCGCCGCCAGCAGCAACGCGCGCAGCGGCGAAGGCCTCCGCAGCAGCAGCGCACACCTCAAAGGTGCGCGGCACGTACCAGTCCAGCTCAAAGTCATCCGTGCCACCCGCATAATTGCCACGCATCAGCGAGAACCGCCCGCGCACGCCGTGAAGAATTGTTACGCCCAATGCAACCTCCTCGCCCCTGCCCGCGCAGCGCCGCGGCCTGCAGCGGGCGCGCCAGTCGCCCCCCGCCGCGCGGGGCTGCCGCAGCAGCGGCGGCGCCTGCTGCAGCTGGTAGCGGCGCGGCGGCGCGCACGAGCGGAAGCGCGGTCTGGGGGGTGCGGGCCTGCGGGGGCAAGAAGTCGGTCACAGAGTGCAAGGTTTCAGTGCCAGTGACATTGAGTGCACTGTGCCTGGCTATGCTTGTGTTGCTGAGCACTGTGAGGCGCCGTCGGCGGCGCCGCCGCTGCCGCTGCGACACTCTTGTGCACACTGTTATTGAGCTCTGAGATGCTGTACAAGCACACATGTGACCACATACTGCAAAAACACTGAGTTACTCTACAGCATGCATCCGCAGTACATTTACGGCAACGGACATCAAGCCTGAGGCCAGCGCTGCCCAGTGCACCATACCTGGGTACGCCGCCATTGCCCAGCACTGACAAGCGCCACCACGGCCTTGCTGCCGGCACCGTCGCCGCTGCCGCTGCCGCTGCCGCTGCTGCGCCGTTCTCCTCCTGCCGCGGCGCCGCGCCGCTCGCGCCGTCTGGCAGCGCAATGAGGCGGTGCAGCACGTGCCGCGCCAGCGGCCGCCGCTCACCGCCCGCAGCAACAGCGCTCCCCGTACCCCCGCCAGTGTACTGTTGTTGTACTGCCAGTGGCCCCGCACGGGGTGCATCGGTGTACCCTCCTGAACTCTGTGAATCGCCGCTGTTGGGCACCCGGTTCATCGCTGAAGTTATGTGCGTGGAGTCTGAGGACCGTTCTTTGGCCCAGGGCGCCGGCGCCTCGGGAACGGGAACTCTCCGCAGGTCGCTGGGCTTGATGGTCACTGTCCATGCAATGCTGGTGGCAGGGTGGTAGACGCGCACAAAGAGGCTACCCGGCTGCTCCGCCAGCTCCTGCGTGACCGTAGATTTTCAGCACTGTTAGTAAAGGGTATGCTTCCAAAACCTGTAAGCAGTGACGGTTCGCAACTGTCACTGCGTGCGGAAAAGCTCTCTGCTGCCTGCCGGTGCGCGCATGTAGTTGGCCCGGGGTGAAATTGTCGTGCGCAGCTTCAGGCACCGAGAGCGATGACGTCACCGCTGCGTCTACACACTCTACCGCACGGAGCGCATTTGACGAGGTACCTGGCCCAGAGTCTCAACATTGAGCTACACATCATTGCATGTTGAAAAGCAAACCTGAGCTGTGACAGTGCACGTATGAAGACGTAACATGCGCACGCATGACTTCAGGCCGGCGAGTGAGCGCCTGCACTTGAGCACAGAGCGCAATGCTCTGAGCATCATGCGAGGTTCGCTGCCTCACTGCTGCGCCTTTGACCACATCACTGCTTCAAGCTTGAACCACAACATTACATTGTTGAAGCGCAAACCTGAGCGGTGACGATGCACATGTGCCCCCGCACGCGCACGACGTCGCCCGCCGCCAGCCCGCGCGTGCGCAGCGGCTTGGCGAGGTACGCCGCCATCGCCGCCTCCGCGCGCGCCCGCTGCCGCGCGCGCTCCGCCGCGCGCAGCTCGCGCCGCACCTCCAGCGCCGTCGACCGCAGCGCCGCCTCCTTCGCCAGCGATGCTCTGCGGTGGTTAGGCACCATGAGTTGATAATTCGAGCGCTGTTTCCTGGGTGAGCGACGCCCTCAGGCAGGTGAGCGCATGACACATGTGGGTAGGCACCGATTGCACAACATAGCGAGCGGTGAGGCTGTTGAGCTACTGTTGAAGTACCTGGAATTATGTGCCGCGCGCTGCCGTGTGGCGCAACTAATGCTGTTGGGGGCAGGATGGGGACAAGCCGATTGCGCATGCTTCAGGTTTGACGAGTCTATGCTTCTACTTCCTTTGCACCCGAACATGAGTGTCCATGCAGAAGTATGCACATTTTGCAGGTGCTGCTCTTGGCCTTACCTGAGAACGGCCGCGCGTTGTCGCTGTGCATCGCTGCTGCCGCCGCTGCCACTGCCGCCGCCGCCGCTGCCTGGCACGCCGCGCACGCGCGCGTCCATGCGCAGCTGCTGCGTGACCCACACCGTGACGGGCGCGCTGCCGGCAGCAGAACTGGCACTAGTTGTTGAAGTTGACGGGGGCCTGTCGCTGATGCTCAGCGGCAGGTCGAGCGATGGGGACGCCACCCAGACGAGCGTGCAGCCTGCAAGGTCACGTCGCCCCAGGCACGCCCACTCCTCTGTGTCCCTGTACGTCGCAGACAGAAAGGGCTGCTGAGGGTGATGCTGGTGGTGATGGTGCTGCTGCTGGTGCTGTGGGTGCTGCTGGTGCTGCGGGTGGTGCTGCTGCTGCTGCTGCTGGTGGTGCTGCTGCTCAGGCTGCTGCTGCTTCTGCTGCTGCTTCGACACTGAGTGCAAATGCTGCTGCTGCTGCGTCACCTGCAGCGATGACGCAGCCAGGCGCTGCTGCGGCGGCAGCAGCCCTGGCAGCGGCTGCGGCGGTGACGGCGGTGGGCCCTGTCGCTGAAGCTGCCCTTGGTCCTCCACTTTTTGCATAGTGGCTTCGCTGCCATTGTCCCCGCCACCCGCACTTGCTGCAGCAGAGCCTGCGATCGAAGTGCTGTCAGCTACTGCGCCTCGCTGCTGCGCCGCGCAACCGTCAGCAGCCGCCGCCGGTGTCCCCGCCGGCGCTGCCGCTGCCTCCCCGCTTCCCATACCTGCCGCTCCTGCGTCAGCTCCTGCACCATCAGCACGCAATGGCTGAGCTGTGCTCCCTCCAAGGTCAGCGCCACTGAGCCCTGCCGCACGCTGCTCTGGGTGCTCCCCAGCTGCACCCCCCGCCGCTGCTGGCCCAGCAACAGCATCAGCGCCGCCTGCGCTCGTGCTGCTGCCGCCAGCGGCAGCATCGCCGCCATCGCCGCCGGCGCCACCACCGCCAGCGTTAGCATCAACACTGCCTGCGCTGGCATCCTTTCCACCTCTGTCACCTATCGCAGAACTACCCATTGCGCTGCTGGTGCTGCTGCTGCCGCTGCAGCCAGCGCCACCATCTACACTGCCGGCGCGGCCGCTGTCGCCCCCCGCAGCACCGCTCCGCACGCGGCCGCCGCTGGCCGCAGCACCGCCGCGCGCACGGCTGCCGCCGCCGCCGCCCGCCCCTGCCGCCGGCGGCGCGTGCCAGTGCAGCGCGTAGTCGAACGTCAGCATGCGCAGCGCCTCCTGCAGCAGATCGCCGCGGACGCCGGCGCGCAGCAGCGGCGCGTCGGCGGCGGCGGCGAAGAGCGCGAGCAGCGCGGCGGGCGCGACGCGCAGCGCGTGCGCGCGGCGCGTGCGCGGGCAGTACGCCTCCAGCAGCAGCGCGCGCGGGTTGCGGCCGCCGCGCGCGATGACGCGCCCGCCGAAGCCGAGCGCGTAGACGCCCACGATGGCCTGCGTCCTGCGCGTTCGCCGCGGCGCCGCGAGCGGGGCGAGGGGGGGGGGAGGGTTCGGGTCGGTGCGGGGGCACTGGTAATGGCAGGCTGTGATCAAATCGCTGGCCTGCGTCCTGCGCATTCGCCGCAGGCGGGGTGTGTGCGTGTATGCGGGGGGGGGGGTAGGGGTTGGTGTGGCGGCGCTGGGAATGGCAGTGTGGGATCGATTCGCTGCACGCACTTTTCTGGTGTGGCGCCGGGATGGTGCAGCCGGCGCGTCGGCGCTGGGGAATGCCTGCGGTAACTGTCAAAGTTGCGCACGGGCTGCTGCTGCGGCGGGGTGTTGGGGTGATGCGGAATAAGGGCGCGCATCCGTCGCCACACACATTCTGTATTCCCCAGCAACTTGCAGAGGTGTGACCGGAAAAGGCAGCGCTGGCCAGGGCTGTGCAGCGCGGACACCAGGTGGGGATGCCGCCATCTCAGACAGTTGCTGCTTGTGAACTATGTGTTTTGCAACGGGCGTAGCGCCCCTGCCGTCAGAGTCAAGCACGTGGGCACGAGTGATGGTCTGAGCGTTGTGGCCGCCTGTGAGCCTCATGACGGTTACACCGCTCACGCGTAGCCAGGCCTCCGTGATCTCACGCGCACGCTTCACTCGTACAGACCTAGCACGCAAGACTGAGCGTCACCATCACCTGCTGATGACGCGCGCGCCGCGCCACAGCAGCTGCCGGGGCACCAGCGACCCGTCCTCCGCGCTCCACTCCCCGTGCCGTGTTCCCACGCCCGGCTCGCCGAACGCGCAGCGCCGCCACGGCCGCTCCGCCCACCAGGCCGCTGCACAGCCGCTGCCCCCGCCGCCGCCGCCGCCGCCGCCACCGCCGCCGCCGCCGCCACCGCCGCCGCCTCTGCCGCCGCTGCTACCGCCACCGCCAGCATCAGGCCACCGCGTGCGCAGCACGTCCGCCGGCGCTTTGGCGCGGTCGAGCGGCGGCGGGTCCATGAAGCGCAGCGCGTCGCCGGCGCCAGCGCCGCCGCGCCGCGCCGCCGCAGCGGCGTCGCCGCGGATGCGCGCGTCGCCATCGCGCGCGTGCATCGGCATGAGCGGGCGCGCGTCGGCAGCGCGGCGGCGGCGCGGCACGTCGAGGCGCAGCGGCGCGACGGCGCGCGGCACGTCGACCGGCCAGAGCTCGTCCAGTGCCAGTAGTTGCCGCATTGATAAGGCGAGCGCGCCGTCCGCGTTGAGCGTTGCCACGGGACTGAGGACGGGCTGCGCAGTGAGGACTTTCATGTCTCGCAGGCCTGCGGCGGCGGCGCGCGCGGAGGTGGACGGCGCGGCGGCGGCGGCGCGGCGGAAGAGCTGCCCCACGGGGAAGGTGAGGGGCAGGCGCAGCTTTCTGCGGCTGGTGGTGCCGTTCTGCTCCGCGTTTGGTGACAAAGTTGTATGCCTGTCGCTCGTGCCAAGCTCATTGCTGTGGTGGTGCTGCTGATCTGGACTGCGATGCTGGCGTGGCGGGGAAGATTGCGGGGCGCTGCGCACAGGCCACAGAGTCAGCGTCACCAGCGATCCGTCCAGGGCGAGCTGCGGCAGCTTGGTCGTAGGCGACTCAGGGACAGTGCCACAGGAAAGGTTGAATGCTGACAACATAGCCTTTTCTTGTTGGTTTGCAGCTGGGACGGCGCCAGGCGATTTGCTTCCTGGCGCAGTTGCAACTTCGACATCGTGGGCTGCACACGCGGGAAGCACATGAACTGGCGCGGTAGAAGCCACGGTAGAGATAGCAGCGTGCGCGTTTCCGTCCCCGTCAGCAAAGCACACATGGCGCTGACTCGCTTCCACACGCACTGTGACTGGTGAACGAACTGGTGAGTGCAACTCATGAGGCAAAAGGCGAGAGGTGGCTTGCTCCTGCAGCTGCTGTTGGTGCTGCCGCCGGCGCCAGATCAGAGCCTCCTCCTTGATGCTCAGCCCTGACCCTGGCGCTGCTGCTTCGAGCGCCTGGGACTGTGAGCGCACAGCATATCCTTTGGCTCCCAGGGTGCGCTTGACGGCGTCAACATCCAGCATTTCAGCAAGTGTTCAACTACATTAACTCGCGCGGAACGATGCCGCCATTTCCATTAAGCAAAAATTGAATATTCGCCAACATCGAAGTGAGAAGGCTGCTTCATCAGTGGTGTCACTTCATGCAGCTGCTGCTCGCTCACTGTGCATAGCATTCATGTACAGAGTGCAAAGTTTGACGTTTCATTTTCCTGGGAACGAACGAGGCTCGGAAAGAACGATGCTCTCTGATTCAACATGAGTTCACGTGCCTCGCTGTGTCTTTAGAATTGCTAGCTTCAGATGGCTCTGCGGGCTGTGTCATATCGAGCAGTCGGCAGTAATTTGATACGCAGAGCTCACGGATGCAGTGCGACTGCTGGACATAGGCCAGATCGCATGCTTCGATGTGCAAGCGCACAGCCATTCAGGCAGGAGCATCCAGACGAGGACGCCAGCGGCGAATGCCAAAGCGAGGTCAGCGATAGTTTAGATAGCAGCGCAAACACTGCTTCATCGAGGCATCAGGCTGCACGCAGCACCGGAATCCACAGCAGCGGCAGCGACATGGACAGCAAGCAGCAGCAGCAGCAGCAGCAGCATCAGCCTGGTGTGAACGGCAAATGGGCCTTCGATGGGCCTTTGAATGGCGACCATTCGCAGTTGCGAGGGCTGGAAGTAATGCGCGCATCAATTCCGGGCAGTGACGCTAGCCCGGAGCAGCAGCAGCAGATGTGCCAGTTCGAACTCAACCCTGCCTTTGTTCAACATTGGTCGTCCGTGCGTCCTCCCTTCGGCTTCAATGGCCTCGGCGAGCTAGTGTACCGGAGAACCTACTCCAGATACGTCAACGAGGACTCCGACGTCAAGGAGGAGTGGTACCAGACCGTTCAGCGCGTGGTCAACGGCACCTTCAGCATGCAGAAGGAGTGGACGCTCACAGGTGGCCTGCCCTGGAGCGAAGACGCCGCGCAGGCGGAGGCCCAGGACATGTACACACGCATCTTCAACATGAAGTTCTTGCCGCCGGGGCGCGGACTCTGGGCCATGGGCTCCAAGCTCACGACGGAGCGGCGGCTGTTCGCAGCGCTCAACAACTGCGCCTTCGTGTCCACTGCCAACATGGCGGAGGACCCCACTGGCCCCTTCTGCTTCCTCATGGACGCGTCGATGCTCGGCGTGGGCGTCGGCTTCGACACCAAGGGCGCCGGTGCCGTAGGCGTCCACAAACCCGGCAGCAAACTTCAACATCAACATCCCTCCACGCACGTCATAGCAGACTCGCGCGAGGGCTGGGTGGAGAGCCTCCGGGTGCTTCTCAACGCATACTTCACCGGCGCGCCGCTGCCGACATTCGACTCTAGCCTGGTTCGGCCTGCGGGGAGCCCGATAAGGGGGTTTGGGGGGGTGAGCCAGGGACCCGCGCCGCTGCTGGAGCTGCACAGGGACGTGATGGAGACTCTGGAGCCGCTAGCGGGGCGGGACCTTACGGTTACGGCGATCGTCGACGTGATGAACAAGATCGGCAAGTGCGTGGTGGCGGGCAACGTGCGGCGCACGGCGGAGATTGCGTTTGGTGACCCGGACAGCGCCGAGTACATTAACCTCAAGGTCAGTCGTCGCTTCATGTGGCAGCGCATGGGCAGTGTGTTTGGGTACATAGCAGCTGACAGCAGTGATTGCAAAAGACATCCTTCAAGTTGCGCCAGACGACAAACACTGCCTCGGTCTTGCAGTCAGCTGGGACCGCTCTCGCATGCCATGTGTACATGCTGGTCTGGTGTCGTCTGGTGTACATTTGTGACGCTGCAGGCATCGCCGTTGCATGCACAGCGCTCGCCACCGTTAACTTCACCAACCACACACCACTCTCAACGCACAGGACTACGACGTCAACCCCCACCGCGCGAGCTACGGCTGGACGTCCAACAACAGCGTCATGGCGACGCTCGGCATGGACTACACGGATGTGTGCAAGCGCGTCGCGGCGAATGGCGAGCCGGGGTTCGCATGGCTCGACAACATGCGCGCGTACTCACGAATGGACGACGCGCCAGACCATAAGGACGCACGAGCGCGCGGCGGGAACCCGTGCCTGGAGCAGACGCTGGAGTCGTATGAGATGTGCTGCCTGGTGGAGACGTTCCCTAACAGGTGAGTGCGTGCAGTGTACTTTGTGATTCCCGCTCAGGGCGCGATGAAGCTCAGGTTGTCAATGGCAGGCTTGCTACCAGAGTCTACACATATCCTGAGTGATATACCTCAAGTTGTATTCACCTTATCAGTGTCACACTGGTGAAGGGATGTGAGGCGCGTGGTGAATGGCCGTGACAGCTGTGTGAATTAGTATATATATGGTCATTGTGCTAGTTCAAGTACGTAGTTCAAGCGGCGGTATGGAGTCAGAGCTCAACCTGCATTGCTCCCCCACCAGAAGTCAATGCTACGGTGTTCATGGCATATCAGCATGGCTCGCGATGAACTCATAGGTCAATGCATGCTGGTTGCCACGGTATGCTCGCATGTCTTGCCACATACTTTTGACAAGGTCAATACGGCATTTTTTGTCAACTGAAATGCTTTGGTGTATATGGTGTATCCAGTCTGCACATCTTCGTGTTTGGAAGTTCAAACTAGTCTGCAGATGGTGGCATGAATGGTTTTCGCTACAAGCATGTCATTCCTGGGTGCGTGTGCTAACTATGTACCAACACCGATCTGTGGACGCGTTATTTCACCTCAGTCGACCATGTATGAACTTCAAGTGGCACACTTGAGTGACTTGAGAGAACCAATCGAATCGAGCTCAATGGTATACACAGGACACGCAGCCGTGAAGCAGGCAGCGCTCTGTGTTGAGTGCACGTGCAGCTTAGGATTAGGGTTAGGGTTAGGTATCAGCTTTCGAAAACCGTCTTAATCACATTATGCTGCATCATGTTCTGCAGTGTTATAGCCCTTCTCTGAAGTATTGTAACTACGGCGCAATCTGTCTGCGTCAACATAACCTTCAGCATGTGCGCACTGGACGGCTTTTGGAATGTGCAGATCTGGTACGCAATTTGTTGAAGTTGAAGTTGAAATTGCTGATATTTGCGACCTGACACATTCATACATGCGACCCAGTGTGAAGGTGCTGCACTGCTCAGCATGCAAAGCGCCAGTAGCTTCCCTCAAACGCTGACCGCGCCGCACGCACCCGCCGGCTGCGCAGGCACGAGAGCCTGGAGGACTTTGAGGCGACGCTGCGCTGCGCGTTTGCGTACGCCAAGACCGTCACCCTTGGCGTGACGCACTGGCCGCAGACGAACGTCATCATGGCGCGCAACCGCCGCATCGGCTGCAGCATGAGCGGCCTCGCGCAGTTCGTCGCGGCGCGCGGCCTCGGCGCCCTGCGCGCGTGGTGCGAGCACGGCTACGCCGCCGTACAGGCCGCAGACAGCGCTTTATCCACGCGCTTCGGCGTCCACCGCTCCATCAAGACGACGTCGATCAAGCCCTCGGGCACTGTGTCGCTGCTCGCGGGCGCGACCCCCGGCATGCACTACCCGGAGGCGCGCTTCTACGTGCGGCGCGTGCGCGTGGCGGCGGAGAGCGAGCTGCTGGCGCCGCTGCGCGCGGCGGGGCTGCCCGTGGAGCCGTGCGCGATGAACCCCGGGACGGTGGTGGTGGAGATACCGGTGGACGCGGGGGAGGGGGTGCGCACGTCGCGCGAGCTCACGCTGTGGGAGCAGCTGAGCTTCGCGGCGTTCCTGCAGCGGTACTGGGCGGACAATCAGGTGCGCGCCACGGCGCTGTGTGCAGATGTGCTATTACTGCCAACGTAGATAGAAGTAAGCCAACGCGCTGCCAAACATTTCCAATCTGTGATTGTGCTTTACGAGTTCGGAGGAGCAGCTGAGCTTTCCTGCAGCGGTGCTGGGCGGACAATCAGGTGCCCGCCGCGCTGTGTGTGGGAGCGTACGTATGTACTGCTGCTGATGTAGATAGAAGTAAGTCAACACGCTGCTGAAGATGTACTATCATGTGGTCGTGATTCACAAGTTTGGAGGAGCAGTTGAGCTCAGCGGCGGTACTGGGCGGACAATCAGATCCGAGCCGCGCTGTGTACAGAAATCTATAGTGTACGCTATGGATGCAACTACCTTGACACGGCGCTGCTGAAGGTGCCTCTGGCGGTTGTGCTTTGCAACCATTTGTGCTCTTTAAACGTATTGGAGCAGTTGAGCTCTAAACGTTATTGACGTAACCACTTGAACTTGAAGTTGAGAACGACTTTGCAGTTTGGAGTTGAATGAGCTGTTGCTCCAGCCCAGGGGGAGCAGCTGGCCGATTTGGTACACTGGAGACACTGTTGTGTCGACACCGATAACTGATTAATGAATGTACCCCAGAAGAAGCCATGCACGTTTGTAGTAGGTTTGTAAGTAAGAAGTTGCGCTGGGATGCTGCGCAGCAGCCGAGCTCTGCTGCAATTTCTGCAGTGACACCCGGCGGACAGCTTTGTCGGCATGCCGTTTGTGATGGCATGTGCGCTTTTCCAGTCGTTCATAGAAGTGCTTGGCGGTTTAAGGTATGAAGCACTTTGAACACATGACAAGTGTACCGTGATATTTCAGCGACATGTAGTAGTTTCGTTGTGCAACCCTCTGTTGAATGGCAGCTCCGCCCTGAAGCGTTTTAAATGCAGCAACAGTGCTCTGGCAATCGCGCAATTCCGCGGACACATCGCTGTTGAGCATGACCTCTTTGATCACGTCCCTCACGCATTCAGCAATCTGAAACTGACGTGCTCACATGACGGTGCAAGAGAGCTGAGCGCTGTGACATGTTATTCGAGCACTGATGTATCCTGGATGATCTTGAAGTCTATGCTCCTCTATGCTGAGCCATGCGCATGCACTGAAGAAAATGGCGGTCTCAGATTGACTGCATGCCACCACGCCACATGACATCATAACTCCTCACCGTGTGGACGCACACCGCGCAACGACGCCCATGTGCTGTCCATGTACTGTCCTGTACCATGTTGTATTGACTGGGTGCCGTGTGCATCATGACCTGACGCGCACCGCCGCTGTCGCTGCTGCCGCCGCCGCCGCTGCTGCGCAGGTGAGCTGCACCGTGACGTTCGACCCGGAGACGGAGGCGGCGCAGCTGCCGCACGCGCTCGACTACTTCCAGTACCAGCTCAAGGGCGTCTCCTTCCTGCCGCGCATCGCCGCGGGCGCGTACCCGCAGATGCCTTACGAGGCCATCAGCGCGGCGCAGTACGCGGAGCGCATGCGGAGCGTCTCGCCCGTGAACTTCGCCGCGCTGCGCGGGCGCCGCCAGCGCCGCGCCGCCGACGCCGACGAGGTCCCGGATAAGTTCTGCGACACGGACGCGTGCGCGACGCCGCCACTGCCGGAGGCGCAGGGGGAGGTGGCGACGGCGGTGCCGTCGCTGGAGGCGTCAATCGCGGCGCTGGCGGCTGCGCCGCCGCCGTTTCCGCCAGGGGCATAGGCTGCATTAGTCGTGGGGGGGAAGTGCCGCCGTTTCCGTCGGGGGCATAGGCTGGATTAGCTGTGCTGGGAAGCGCTGGAGGTGGCTGCTGCCGCCGGAAGTGCTACAGGCGGTAGCGACTGTAGGTTGTGCCCCTGATGCCAGTTCACAACAGGCGTTGCTGGTGTGGGGCGAGCAGTTATATTGGGGGGGCAGGGTAGGGGGCGCTGGCTACGGCGTTGGCGTTGCAGCAGTTGACACTGCGGTGCCGGGTTGCACGCTGGTGCTTTTGGCGGTCCTCCATGGCCGCAGTTCGACAAACATCACAGCGCTGCTGCCATGGTCCATCACACATCCAAGGGCAATGGTAACGGGTTCCTACTGCCATCAGCAGTGCCGGCGCGCAGCATGGCATCAAGTAGACGGCGACACCAGCTGTGCGGAGCACTGCAGCAGCAGCGGCTCGCGGGCGCAGGCACCAATTTTGTGTACAGTTGTAAAATCACATTACAGCAGATGGCTGTATGGCATCGCCCGCTTTACGAGAGGTCATCCTGGCTGGCCCCGTGTCTTGTAGATTGCGTTGCACGCCACAGGCGACTGTCTCACATGGCCCACACACAAATACAGACACAGAGCCTACAACATCAGCACGTCCGCTTTTGTGTCGTGTTTTGTTGTAGCATTTGTTGTGTATTTAAAAGTGCAGTACATTGTCGTCACGTTCAGCTTGCTCTCCCTCCGAGAAGAGGGTAACGACCTGGCAGCGGTGTTTGACCAACTCTCCCTTAGGGAACCGGTCGTTGCCAGGTCGCCTCGCCAGCCAGCCGGGAAACATGGCGAGTCAGACGTAACGCAGGCCGGTGATAACAGCACCCACGCAACAATGACCGAGACAGCATCTGTCACGGCTATGGTTGCCAGTGGAAAGCGCAGTCGACGCAGAGGTAAACACAGACGGCGGACGCAGGAGCGACAGGCCCAGTGCGACAATTCTCCTGCACCCCTAGGGCAGCTGGCACCAGCCACCACACCGCCAAGGGGCGGTGCCTCTGCCCCCTCAGCACCAATATCCGGGCCGGCGAAGGTCACCACCGTGACGGTGGCGACCCGGATACCCTCAACCGTGTGCCATACAGTCACCGTGGAGGAGCAGCAAGACGCGCTGGCAAAAGCCACCAACTATGGCTTTTCCACTTGGCACACGGGCCTGCAGGCACTCCACAAACAGGCGCTTGGGGAAAACACAGCGACGCTAGCACGTGGTGGGGAGCTTCGCCCCGTGAGCAACGTGGGCAACGGCAACTGCCTGATTCATACAGCTCTACACGGCATAGGCAGCGTCGCAGTTGAGCACGGACTGCCGGCCCCAGCGCTGGTGATTGCCATGCGAGAGGCACTGCTGGACGGGATGGTGGCATACGTCACGCAGGGGGCGGGCAAACAAGGGGCCAGCATGTCATCGATGCGTCAACTGACCGCGCATGCCGCAGCCCAACCTGCGTGTACACGTGAACAATTCGACACGTACGGGACACGCGCTCGCTGCCTCGCAATCGAGTACGGCACAAATGAAACGGATAGCAAGGACAGCGGGCACACGCTCCTGCTGCAACGCCTACAGGAAGAGGGCGTGTGGGGACGGCCCCTCGGTTTGTCTGTGTGGGCCATTGTTGCAGCGGTCTACGCGGTCTCGGTGACGGTGTGGCAGGCCAAGCCTCAGGCCACTGGCAGCACGCAAAAATCAACAGGGCTGGTGCTGGCACAACTGATGGGGCTGCCAGCGGTATTCGCACCGGCGACTCCAGCTCAGCCTGACTGCCATCTGGATGTGCTGTGGACGCCGCCTGGGCTATATACAAATGTGGGACACTTTGAACTGCTTGTCGCCCCTGCGGCAGCTCCGCCCTTGCCAACCACTATGACAGCGTCGGCGACCACTCAAGCTGACAGCACCCACATCACGGCTCCGAGTCGGACACAGCCCCGTACTGCGCTGCAGTTGCCACAGCAGCCTGAGCCACTGAGGTGTCCACTATGCACACTGGCATTTTGGCAGCTTGGTCAGAAAGAGGACAGCAAACAGCGAGGCAAACTGTCAGCTGCGAGCCGCATGGCACCGGTAGTGGCCCACTTCAACGGTGGTAGCTGCACGAGGTCGATGCTGAACCCTGAGGCGAGCACATCACACTGTCAGCAAAATCCGGCGGCAGCATACGCCAAGGGCATCCGGCAGCAGGTTGATCACGACCCATCCGGTGACCGTGCCCCTTCAGGCAGCAGTACCTGCAGCACTGGGGCACACCATGCCAAGCATGTGCAGGAGATGAGCACCATGTATGGTTGCACGGCAGAAGACTTCCTACGGGCGGTAAGGAAGCTGAGTGCATGCACAGGTGCCTGCGGCCTGGTCCATATGTCAGCCAGCGCGGGGCAGAGGCAATGCGCGCTGACCTCGCCATGCCACACGTGTCGACGGAATGGAAGCGCCCCCACGCGCGCACGCCCGGCAGTACCCCCGGGCCAGTCCGAGGGCGGGGGTGCGGGTAGCGACGGCGCGGCCGCGGCGGCGGGGGCTGCCGCAGCGACACCTCCAAAACTACCGGCGGTGCCGGCTAGTGGCGCTGCCAACTCAAAGTCTAGCAAGAAACGCCCGGCGGCCACGGCAACCGGCGCGCAACGCCGGCGCCGAACGGCAGCTGCTGCGGCACCGCCTAGCAGCGCCGGCAGCCGCACTCAGTCTGACAGCCTGAGGCTGCAGGACAGCAGCCCCCCCCGCGGGACGGCCGTGGGATGGGCGGACATGGACGTGGACCCGCCGGACGATGCCGCGTCACCGCCCCCCCCGACCACCACCACCAGTGGCAGGCCCTCAAAGCCCCAGGCACGAGCATCCCTGGCTTGGGACCTCTCGACGCCCTCGGTCGTCCACGCACTTGACCAGACCAATGAGGCGGATCTACTGCTGCTGCGGTTCACCACGACTGCCAACCCCTTCCGCACTCAGCTGCAGTGCACCCAGTGGGCACGGCTAGTGGAGCACGCCACACGACTACTGGCGGACGCCACAGACAGTGCACGTGAGGCGGCACGGGTGCGCCTCCACCATGGTGCCGGGGCGTTTGCTCATCAGGTTTCTCAGACTCTAGTGCAGCGCGGCTACAGGCTGCTGCACCTGCTAGCAGCGATGGCCTTTGGTAGGCAACCGGAGGGAACCGGTATGCCGCCTGCGGCCCGGCTGGCAGCGTTGCTGTCTGGCGACTTCGCGGAGCTACTGAGAAAGACGCTGTCAGCAGCAGCGGCGCTGCGGGCCCCCAAACCAAACAACGCAGCTATGGCGTCGGCACAAACGAACTTCGATGCCGACTGGACGGAGGCTGACTCCAGGCAGCAAACAGCATGCGCTGCCCTCTCAGGCAAGCGACGGGGGGTAGGCTTGGCTGCCGCACGACTAGAGGCGCGTGAAGCATGCGCCCCAGCAGACGAGGTCACGGCACAGGTGCTGGCAGCAAAGCACCCTGAAACTGGCACCCGGCCGGGGGTAGTCGATACGCCAATGGAGCAAGTGCGCGGCCTGGTACGCGACGCCCGGCGGCACTGCTTACACAGCGCAGGGGTGGCAACGACCACCGGGCCAGCTGGCAGCGGCAGTCCTGTCTTCGAATCGGGTCAGGCACATGATCACAGCGATAGGCCTGAGGATGCTGCCAGCGCAGCCGGACGGCGCCTCGAGGTGGAGGCGGCAGACATACTGTCGACCTTGTCCGCAGCAGGGGCGGGGAAGGCAGGAGGGCTGGACGGCCTACGCTATGAACACCTCTTGATGGCCGCTGGGCCTGGTGCACCAGTGAAAGCAGCCACCCGCCCCGTGAGCAGTGCCTCGCCAGGACTAGCTGGTGATTCAGAATCAGATGTGATGGAACCGGCATTCGCTCATCACCTGGCCAAGGTGTTCACGACGCTGCTTGTTGAGCCCGAACTGCTGCCGGAGCAATCGCAACGGCTTCTCCGCGCCGCGGCCCTCTCAGGCATAGGACAGAAGCGGCGTCCGATCGCCTGCTCCAGTGTCTGGCGCAGACTCCTCGGGTCCACAGCGGCACGGAGTGTCAAGGGCAAGATATCGGGGCTGCTGGCCTCCATGTCGCAGTTTGGCGTAGGATACCGGTCTGGCGTCGAGCATGTGGCAGCGCGCGCGCGCGTGTGGCACGAGCTGTATGGCACCACTATCCAACTGGACTGTGAGAACGCATTTAACAGTGTGGATCGCGCCGCCATTGTGCGGGGGCTTATGCTCTTCTGTCCGGAGCTGCTCCCGCACTTTGAGTCCGTATACTGTGGTGACACTGCCCCAGAGATGCGGGTGGAGGTGAACGGTGAAGCTCGCATTATCTGCTCCCACCTAGGGTGCCAGCAAGGGGACCCTCTAGGGCCGCTGTACTTTGCAGTGGCAGCGGCCTTCCTACTCTTCTACCCTGATGGAGTGAATGCGACGCCCGGCAGTATGCCGGCCTACGGCCACAGCACAGCGGAACCGCCAGCCCCGCACTGCGCTTTCCTGGATGACCTCAACGTGCTGCAAGCTGCCTACTTCGACGATGCAGCGGCCGCTGGGGTGGCAGAGGTGATCCGCCGGCTGGCGGCAGGGGGCCTACGCGTTCGACCAGACAAGTCGCTGGCCATCGCCATGCGCGGCACAGTGTTTGATGAAGCGGCCAGAGCACGCCTGCGCGCCCTTGACATACCGTTTGTGGACACCACCATGCCAGAATCCAGTCAGGGCTTTACATCGGTCGGGGTACCGGTAGGGCACCCAGCCTATGTGCACGCTGCCATGAGCAAGCATCTTGTCGACGCAGGGACATGGCGATTGTCGTGGCAGCTAGCTGGAATGGCGCGGCATCACCTACAGGCAGCACAGTTCATTCTACGCAGGTCACTGACGAAGCGCATGGGCTTCTTAGCTCGGGTCGTTGACACGGCTTTGAGTGAGACATGGTTGCACGCGTTTGACGGGTTCTGTGCATGGACGCTCGAACGCATGCTGCATCTGCACGGCTGCTCTACCGCGGCAGCCATGAAGTCACACCTGCTGGCCGCCTGCACTGCTGGTGACAATGAGGAAGCCAGCAGTGGCAGCGTGCTGGTATTGCCGCGCTTGGGCCCGCCAGAACTCACGGACATCGCAGTGCCACTGCGGGCGTCACGGTTGCCGGAGCGACGAGGCGGTCTGGGCATGCCGCTTTTGGGGCTACTGGCACCAGCCGCATACACGGCCCAGGCATGCACAACACTGAGGCCGGCAATAATTCATGCCACTGTGGCAGCAGGGGCCCTGAGGCTCGGCACTGACGAACACGGCGCAGTCACCTGGTTCGCGCAGCACTCATGCGCAATACGCGAGGACCAGGGACTGCCGCCAATCATCGAGGCCGTGCGACGCTCTACGCGAGCGCTGACAGCTGATGGCGGCGAAAAATCACGCACAGCTGTGGCCGAGCAGCTCCCAGCATCGTTGCTACGGTGGGCAGCAGATACGACGGCCGCAGCGTCGACGCTCCCCACTGCGGTGCAAGCGATCTACGCCGCAACTGCCGTCACGGAGACAGTGACCACTGAGCCAGCCCCACACACCCACGGCATTGTGCCTGGCGCCGAGGCGGCCGCTGCGGCGGCGACCGTACCTGGCCCTCAAGCCGCTGCCGCGGCTGCCCCTTCCACGCCCGCTAAAACACAAACTAGCGCGGAAGAAAGCAGCTGCAGCGGCGGGCAGGAGGACGACGACGACGACTGGGAGGCCTATGCTGATGAGATCTGCAGGAAGGTAGTGCCCCGCCGCCGGCGCGGTCACTTCACGCACGGACTACAAGCCGGCCTTTCAAATGTTCTTCGACGTCAATACGAGGATTGCCTGGTGGAGGACCTAGAGGCTGCCTCGGCTGGTGCCGTGGGCAAGCCGACGCAGGCTGCACCTATTGGTGACTCGCGCGACACCAGCCGCCGCCGCCAACAGGCTAGCGCACGGGTCCTGGCGCAGCTGCGCAGCCAGCGTGCGTCCGGGGCAATGGCGTGGATGAGCGTGCCACCCACTGCCAATGACCGCCCGGGTGCGGCGCCCATGTCCAGTATGGCAGCAGCCACGATGATTTTGATTGCGATCTTCATAGACGGGTGGGGCATACAGGGCGAGGTGTGCCCATGGCGGTGCAGTGATGTGAGCCCCACCTCCACGCATGCGATCAGCTGCCCCAGCCAGCACATACGGGGGCACAACGCGACACACACTGCCCAAAAGCGGTGCCTGCAGCGCATCTTGAGACAGCACCATGTCTCTATTGTCCGCAATGAGGACGCTAGCGTCTTCAAGGTACCGGGGTATCGGGCGGACACAGTCATTGACCCAGGGTGTCTGCACTTTAGCAGTGCATACCGTAACAAGGGAATAGTGCTAGACACAAGTGTGCGCGCGCCCACAGCGAGCTCGAACCTGACAGGCAGAACAAATGCCTCGAACACGGACGGCTATGCTGCTGGGGTGGGGGAGGACGCGAAGGTCAAGCACCACACCGGCACCTTGACGTCATCTTGGGCTTTTGTGCCATTCGTGCAGGAGTCGTACGGACGGCTGGGCAAGCAGACAAGCCTTTTTGTTAAGGAGTTGGCAATGCACTCAGCACTGTGCTCAGGGGGGGGGAAGGCAGATGTGTTACGCAAGGCCGGGTTAGCTAAGCGTCAGATCCTCATTGAGCTGAGCATATCGCTGGCGCGGGAGTTGGCGGAGCGCGTTATGGCGTACACACGTGGAGCGCGAATGCTGGGCTGTGTTGCGGCGCCGGTATCCAAGCTCCTAGGGCACAGCGCAGACTAGGCTGCTGCGTTGACGCAAGCTTTTCGATTGCATAGGCAACCCGGCCTCCCTTGGGCCTTTATAAATACAAGTCCATACGTACATTGTCGTAAAGGGTCACATTCTTGTGTGCAGCCCACCTTACAAGTGTTGACAGCGCTGACACATGATGAAGTGTCAACTACTTTCTGCATTCATTACCAAGTGATTTCTGCATGCAATGCACAGGCCATATGCGGGATGCATGGCTGCTGCTGTGTCCTCAAAACATCGCATCATATCGCACTACAATCACAATACAGAAGATGGCTGGTACAAGATCAAGGCAGCTTTCGTTTTTGTACATGGAACTGCATGTCACAGGCGATTTTACAGGGGGGTCACATAGGTACAGACACGAGATGCCATTTGTCGGCGGCGGCGTTTGAGTGGTTGTCGTTGAGACACTTTCAGAGTCACACGACATGCGGATTCCGTACAGCAGCATCAAGTTAGACCATCATCTGGGCTTTTTCGCGCCCTGAGCGAATTAAGACACAAAGCAAACAGGCTCAGATTGTCGTGCAGGTGTACAGTACATCGGCCGACAGCAGGTGGTGGCACTGGTGCGGATGCTGCTTGCGTACTTGACGCCAGTGCTCTGCAGTTGCAGTGTAGCCTGAAGCGCCCCAATCAGAGTGCACTTGCAGATGCCGTCGCTACCGAGCTTGCAGATAAGGTGGAGGCGGACCTGCAACAGCTGCCGCAGGGCACGCAACGCACGCAAGCACTTGCTCATTCCGGTCGCAGCGCCACATGCACTCGATCGGCATGGCATTCCTCAACGAGCCCATGTACTCCACAACGGCTTTGTTCGATGGCCTATCCTGGCAGCTGGCCGTCAAATGCGCCATCGGAGTAGAGGAGCAGATGGCAGGCTGCAAGCTGTGCGGGAAGTCGCCGGGCGGCACCCTGCATGCACGGCTGTGTCAAGCGCCACGCGTCAAGGCGCACGACACCATCGTCCACAATAGCGTCAAGAGGGCCACGCAGCGCATCCTGCGGCAATACCTCAAAAGGGGACTGGTGGACGAGGACTACACGCCGTTTCTGGGGTCCGCCGGGCCGCCGGGGAGTCGCAGGATGGACATCGTGCTGCCTGCCGACGCCTTCCTGGTGACCAGCTACGACGACCCGTCACGCCACCTACCGCTCATGGTGGACGTTACCTGCTTCGAGGCACAGGTGGCGTCACGGGCGGCGAAGACTGCAGCAGACCCCGAGCGATGCTGCCGCGACCAAGAGGCCGCCAAGACTACCCACTATTCTGGTCATTATGATCAGAATTGCTACAAACTTGCCACTTTGGCAATAGGGTCATTTGGCAGCATCGGGGAGCAGGGGCGGAAGCTGCTGAAGGCTGTGGCGACGGAGTATGCCAGCAGGATGTCAGTGCCCGGAGGAGCGCGCCCTAAAGCTCTCAAGGGCATCGCCCTGGCGCACTTACGCTCGGCACTGTCGGCAGCGCTCCACATGGCGTACTCTGGCCGTGTCATGACACACATGGCAGAATCAAGGGGGGGGGGGGCACATGGAGGAGGACGTAGGGGAGGACCCCGAAATGCCATTTGGCGGCGGCGGCGTTTGAGTGGTTGTCGTTGCGACACTTTCAGACTGTCATACGACATGTAGATTCCTTACAGCTAGATGCCAATCATCTGGGCTTTTTCGCGCCCTGAGCGAGAATTAGTAAAAAGTACAGTACATTTTGTGTACGTTTGTGTAGGTGTAGCGCAAATGAGTGTCATGTTGCTGCGTCCTTGCATGCCAACAGCAGCGCTTTGCAGTGCAGGCAACAAGAGCACAATGTATTCATGAGGAAACACAACTTGCAGCGCATCCTCATGAAGTGGCAGATACTTGCGCAGAGCAATTAGAGTCTACCTTGATACGGCGTTCACACAGCAGGGGCTACTGGCTGTCTCGACTGTCTCGTGGACAGCTTCATAGCGCGCCATCTCTTCATGCAACGAGCAGGCCATTGGCACATGCGGCGACCGCTTGCTGCCACATCACACCTCAGCGCACCCTATGCAGATGCGACTGCCGTGCTACGAGTACATTGGTGGCGTGGGGAGGTTTATGCGTGCCTTCTGCACGGAAGGCTGCCGCGGTGCCTGCAGCACGCTCCGCACAGGGTGTTGGCGCATTCTCTGGCGCACGGGTTGGTGCAGCCCCTCACGCGGCACCTATACCAGTGAGTCAACTCGTTTCGCGATTTCAGTTCGCGCTCGCCGCAGCAGCGGATGCGCTGCAGCGTTACCGTGTGTGGGAGGAGCGAGCGCAGGCGCCCCATCGGCGCTTTTTTCTGCGCACGCCTCCGCCAACTGCTGAAACTGGCTGCTGCGGAACACGGCACGCCACAGGCAACGGGGCACGTTGTCCCTCAGCCTCATGAACACCTGCGCGCGCAGCGTGGCGTTGTCGTAGCCCTCACTCACCGGCTTGTAGATGAAGTCCGGCAGCTCTCGCGTGACGGCCGCCCAGGACTTGAAGCGCAGCCGCCGCCGCGTTGCGATCACGAACTTGCGCCGATTGGCGTGGATCTTGCGGTTCCTGGACCTTGCTGTCGTCATAGTATCTTTGCGCTGGAGGCAACGCCGATTGGCGCCTGCATAGTTTTTCAGGCAGTGCTCGAGAGTCATGCGAGGCGGCACGGCGGGGTGCCTCTCTGTCCAGAAGTACCTCACATGTCTTGCGCCTTTGAACCAGAAGTGCGGTAGACACCGGATCAGGTGCTCCACAGGAACTTCGCTGTTCAATGCTGGCTCTTCAATGCAACACTGCAGGACACACGCGGGATAAGCCGGGATGGCGTAACTGAATGCAGCCCCTCCTCCCATCGCTGCTTGCTGACAACAAAGATCTTCTTGTAGACAGCGAAGGCGCTGGCACCGGTAGCGTCAGCTGGCAGTCGCGACCAATCTCGCCACGCCTGCCCATCGCAGCTGTCCTTCGCAAACTCCCAGAGTCGTTTCGTTGCCCGCTGGCGCTCTACTGCTCGTTGTCCTCCACGCCAGCAGTCCTCTCGGGTCTAGGAAGGTGTAAACGTGATCAAAAAGCTCGCTGGCGACGATTTGTGTGGTACGTCGTTTCGCCTTCTGCCGTTTGGGGTCGCGATTGTTGTCTCGATTATTACCGCGAGCTTTATCCATTCCTGATGCGAGGGAGCGTCACCAGACTTCACTGAACTTCAACATTCACCAACCTGGTGTCCTGCCTGAAGCGCGCTGAGTGCACCGCCAGCTCCTAAACAAACAGCTTAGTCTGCTTGTCCAGCTGTCTGAACCACACTACAGGATGAATGGTGAAAGAATGTACTTTTAGAGTAAAAGTATCCACACTTTTAGTTATTCTTCGCTAATTTGGGCGCAAAAAAGCCCAGATTGTGATTCTATAGATACCGTAAATGCCCGAGTACGCCCCCCCCGGCGTGCGGATCTGGGACTCTGGCAAGCACGCCCATGGGCGTATTCAGGGGGGAGGGGCCTGTACAAGGGGGGGGGGGCTTAGCTGCTCCATTTTGAATTGCCAGCTAGCAGGGGGCGTTTACAAGGGGGAGAGGGCGTTTACTAGGGCCCGGAGGGGGCGTTTACTAGGGTGCGAGCACAAAATTGTGTGGTGGCGATAACGGACATCTCTGGTTACAGCAATGGCGGTGCTGGCGAAGCCGCTGCAGCTACGACAGCTCTTGTCAAGAGCATTGTTGCTGTGTGACCATCGTCGGCAGTAGAGAAGTACAGAAGGACGCGTGCGCACCGGCGCTGGCGCGCGCGCCAGCAAACGGAGGCAGCGATCAACGCCTACGTCCTACAGTGCATGGGCATACGGGGGGGGCTACAGCAGGCAGCGCGTTTCCTTCAGCCCAAACCAGTGGCGATACCTGATGATGACTGCTTTGCCGCCATGCAGTCCAAACACCCCCCCGCTGCGCCAGGGGAACAACTCCATGAGCTATCCGGCATGGTTGATCAGCTTGTGGCGAAAGCAGCCGACATGCCAGCAGAACTCAGCCTGTTACAGGGGGAGGGAATTGAGCCAGAGACGGTTGCCAAGCTCATCCAGCGAGCAAGCCCTTACAGTGGAGCAGGCCCATCGGGGCTGCGCTACAGCCACCTGCAGGATGCGCTACGCACAAGCTGGGGACGGCATGAGTTTGCTGCTGTCCTCACACGGTGGCTTCAGACCGTTATGCGGGAGGCTGCGCGGCTGCTAAATGCCTTCTGGCAGTTGCATGGCGCGGGGCGCCTGACGCCACTTGCAGAACAACAGGAAGATGGTACAGCTAAGCAGCGGCCCATCGTTTGCGGCGAGGTGCTGCAGCGACTATGCACTTCGGTGTACGTGGCAGACCGCAAAGACTTCCTGGCGGAGCTCCTTGAGCCAGACGGGCAGTATGGGGTAGCCGTCTCAGCAGGAGCGGAGAAAGCGGCCATGGCCGGCAAACTCGCGTATGAGCTCGGTCACTGGCAGTTCATGCTGGACCTCAAGAATGCCTTCAACATGGTGTTCGTCCTGGCGGCAGCGGAATGGGTAGCAGCACAGCTGCCGGACTTCCTCGAATACTTCATCGGCACATACGTTCGCACTCGGCCACGCCTGCTGTTCCAGCACGTCGACGGCTCCACGCGCATCATCATGTCTCAGCGCGGGTTTAAGCAGGGGGACCCCGCGGCACCGATGCTCTTCTGCGGCGCCATTGCTCAGTGCTTGAAACGGTTCAATGAGGCGGCGGCCGCGCAGCGCGCGCGGAGGCGGATGGGCGCCTACATGGACGATGCCAACGTCCGAACAGGCGCTTGCACGCTGACTCAGGATGACATACAGGCGGTGGCGCAGCTCAAACAACACTTTGCGGAGGTGGGGCTGGAGCTAAACCTCACCAAGTCACGCGCGCTGCCTGGCAGGGGGCATGTGGTGACAGACCACGAGCGGCAACTGCTGCAGCAGCTGGGCGTTCAGCTAGTGGGGGATACGGATGAAAATCAGAACCGTGGAGCTGTGTTGCTGGGGGTGCCGGTGGGCCACAGCAGCTTTGTGGACGCATGGCTGCGCAGGGAAGCGGGTGCAGGCGGGGCAGGGGCTCGATTTGCAGAGCGATGCGCGCGCCTGACATCTCCGAGGGCTATGTTCAGGTTACTGCGCTACTGCGTGGTGCCTCGCATGACGTACTGCCTGCGCACCATTCCCACTACGCAGACAGCGCCAGCCGCCAAGGAGTGGGATCGGGTCACGCAGTGGGTGCTTGAGCACTCAATGGGCCTGCAGCCACCAGGCCAGACCTGGCGCCAGTTTGAGCAAAGTGGGGCCCACTTCCATCTGGCAGCGCACGGCCCAGCCTTACAGCAAGCGCGACTCCCAACACGGCATGGCGGCCTTGGCATTACCAGCGCCTGCGACATCGCTGATGCTGCGTATGTGGCGGGCACGTTGCAAGCGCTGCAACCAGCACTCTCTGGATGGGCGGGGGTGCTGCAGCAGGCGGCTCCTCAAGCGGCTGCAGACAACGCTGCTGAGGATGCGGCAACACAAGCGGCACCGGCAGCAGCGGCAGCAGCACCAGCACCAGCAGCATCAGCAGCGGCAACTGTTACAGCGGCAGCGGCGGTTGCCAGTGGAGGCGCGACCGCTCCGGCAGCGGCAACTGCATCAGCGGCTGGGCGCGCTTATGGCGCAGCCATTCCGGCAACACACGACGCAGCTGCCGCTGGATCAGGGGCCGCGGCGGCAGCACAGGCGGCACCAGCGGCAGCAGCAGCAGCGGCGGCGCACGGCGCAACTACTCCGGCGGCAGCAGCAGCGGCGGCAGCAGCAGCTGCTCCAGCATCAGAGGCTGCTGCAGCAGCGGCAGCACATGTTGCACCTCAAGTGGCCTCGGCGGCATCACTAACTGCAGCATCAACAGCAGCGGCTGCGGGCACAGGCAACACAGCTGCTACAAGCCCTACTAGCCTAAGGGCTGCTGCAGCACCTGCAACAGGAGCAGCGTCGGCAGGCGGCGCCGCAACCGTGCCGGCTGCGACAGCGGCAATGGCGGTGGCAGCGGCCAATGCGGCAGGTGCTGCACCAACACCTGCGGCAGCAGCAACACTACTGGCAGCAGCAGCAACGGCAGGCGGCACAGCTGCAGCACCAGCGCACGCAGCAGCGGCAGCCGTCAATGCAGGCGCTGCGCGTTCCACACCAGCAATGCTACAAGGCGCAGCAGCAGCAGAGGTGGCGCGCCTGCCCCTCATGCGGACGATCGCCACAGCTGCCACATCTCTACGTGCAGCAACAGGTGACAAGCTGGAACATATACTGCCACCAGCGCTAACGCCACTGCAGCAGCAACCACATACGCAGCAGCCGCCGCTGCGGCCGACAGCAGGTGGTGGCACTGGTGCGGATGCTGCTTGCGTACTTGACGCCAGTGCTCTGCAGTTGCAGTGTAGCCTGAAGCGCCCCAATCAGAGTGCGCTTGCAGATGCAGTCGCTACCGAGCTTGCAGATAAGGTGGAGGCGGACCTGCAACAGCTGCCGCAGGGCACGCAACGCACGCAAGCACTTGCTCGATTCCGGTCGCAGCGCCACATGCACTCGATCGGCATGGCATTCCTCAACGAGCCCATGTACTCCACAACGGCTTCGTTCGATGGCCTATCCTGGCAGCTGGCCGTCAAACGCGCCATCGGAGTAGAGGAGCAGACGGCAGGCTGCAAGCTGTGCGGGAAGTCGCCGGGCGGCACCCTGCATGCACGGCCGTGTCAAGCGCCACGCGTCAAGGCGCACGACACCATTGTCCACAATAGCGTCAAGAGGGCCACGCAGCGCCTCCTGCGGCAATACCTCAAAACGGGACTGGTGGACGAGGACTACACGCCGTTTCTGGGGTCCGCCGGGCCGCCGGGGAGTCGCAGGATGGACATCGTGCTGCCTGCCGACGCCTTCCCGGTGACCGGCTACGACGACCCAACACGCCACCTACCGCTCATGGTGGACGTTACCTGCTTCGAGGCACAGGTGGCGTCGCGGGCGGCGAAGACTGCAGCAGACCCCGAGCGATGCTGCCGCGACCAAGAGGCCGCCAAGACTACCCACTATTCTGGTCATTATGATAAGAATTGCTACAAACTTGCCACTTTGGCAATAGGGTCATTTGGCAGCATCGGGGAGCAGGGGCGGAAGCTGCTGGAGGCTGTGGCGACGGAGTATGCCAGCAGGATGTCAGTGCCCGGAGGAGCGCGCCCTAAAGCTCTCAAGGGCATCGCCCTGGCGCGCTTACGCTCGGCACTGTCGGCAGCGCTCCACATGGCGTACTCTGGCCGTGTCATGACACACATGGCAGAATCCAGGGGGGGGGGCACATGGAGGAGGACGTAGGGAGGACCCCGAGATGCCATTTGGCGGCGGCGGCGTTTGAGTGGTTGTCGTTGCGACACTTTCAGACTGTCATACGACATGTAGATTCCTTACAGCTAGATGCCAATCACCTGGGTTTTTCGCGCCCTGAGCGAGAATTAATACAAAGTACAGAAGGACAATGAGTTCAAGTTCGGCTTGAAGTTCGGCTAAATTCGGCTTTCGGGGGGTGTGTTTTTGCGACGCCGCGTGCGCACGCGTGCCAACCTGCAACCATTTTGGTTGCTAGGGGGCGTTCACAAGGGGGGGGTGGGCGTTGTTGCCCACTTTGCCCTGGCAAGCACGCCCATGGGCGTTTACGAGGGGGGGGGGGGGGGGGGGGTTTACTCGGGCATTTACGGTACTCTAGCTTGCTACCAGAGTCACATGTGTCTTGCGAAAGACAGGCAATGCCTCAGAGCATTGGACGATCAGTTCCTTGTATTGTCAAGCGGTAAGTTGAGGTGGTGATGTGCAGACGCCACCGCGTCGGGGTGATTCCGCGGATATGCCAGCGTGACGCTGGTCATCAGCTGTCTTTCCTGGTAGACATTAGACCTAGCGCGAAGGAGTGACGCGTCGTGTGTCTGATACACCCTACTGTAGTATCCTGACCCGCACCGATGCGCACATGGTGAAATGCGCGTTTCTTGAGTGCAGGTTCGAATTCTTCGTACGACAGGCAAGAGCTGTCCCCCTATGTCTGAAGGCAAGCGAGGGCAGTTCTGGCATGAACCCTATGGAGGCACATGGAGTGCGGTCGTCCATATGCGGCAGACATAAAGATTATGCAAAGAGCGAAGCCGTGTAGTCTGATCTCGGAGGCGAGATGTGAGCGTGCCACTGGCCAAGGGCTGAAATGCAAAAACTTCACTGCATGTGTCTTGTGCCGCTAGCACGTGATCTTCGATGCTTCAGCGCGAGGGGAGCGTCACAAGTTTGAGCAAAACCTTTTTGACGCAACTTCAGGTGGTGACGCGCTGCACGATTTTGACCAACTGGGATCAAAAGCATACCAGTGAGGGAACATGCAGCACACTCATTGCATTTCCCCGTCGTCTGTCGCTGTCTGCACATGACATGTACTGTGCCGTATCACCGGTGCAAACTCGAGCCTGCGTGAGAGTCGGATTTGCCGCCAAACTTCTGTCGTGGTTCTCGTAGGCATACTGTGATGGAGCTCGACAGCTCCAGCCCACAACAGCTGCAGCCGCTGGTCAGCGTCCGCATGGTCAATGTAGACACGTACATGGCAGGAGAACGCTGCCCACAGTTGCCACCAGACCGCAGCACTGCAAGTCATAGCAACAGCAATAGCACATCGAAGCAGCCTCAAACACCAGTCATACGCATATGGGGCAGCACCCCCGCGGGGCAGAAGGCTTGTTTACACCTCCATGGCATTTATCCGTACTTCTATGCGCGCCCGTGCGAGTACTCCAACGGGGGCATGGTCGCCAAGGCTTTCGACAGCGAGGACGATGCAGCCCTGCTGGAGCTGTTGCCACAGCTGGAGTCTGGCATTGAGACTGCAGTGGCTCTTGCCAGGAGCAGCAAGCGCCCAGCCACTGCAGCTGCTGCCGCAGGCGCCAATCACGGCAACGGAGCAGCGGGGGCGCCGGGGGAGGATGGCGCAGCGGAAGGCGGCGACCCCCCGGTGCCCCCTTGGCAGCAGCAGCAGCAGCAGCAGGGGACGAAGGTGGTGCGGCGGCTGACGGTTGCGAGGCGCACCAACTTCTACGGCTATCACCCCGACCCGCAGCTGTTCCTGCGCGTGGAGCTGTACAACCCCCGCGCCGTGGGGGAGGTGGCGTCGCTGCTGCAGGCGGGGGTGGTGCTGGGTCAGAAGCTGCAGCCGTTCGAGAGCCACATCAGCTACCTGCTGCAGGCGTTCGTGGACCACGGGCTGGCGGGCTACGAGTACGCGCACATGCGGCACGCGGTCTTCAGGGCGCCACTGCCGCAGGCGGCGAGCACCGGCGCGCAGGCAAGTTCAAGTACAAGTTGAAGTACACAGCTGATGGCCACAGGCAACTTGAAGAACACGGCTATTGGCCGTAAAGCCGGTGCGCGAAGGTGAATGTATGGCGCTGCGGAAGCGCAAACATTGGCCTTGGCAAGCTGCTTGCAGTGCTCGCTGCACACACCTCGCTCTGAGCCATGCCCGCTGCCGAAATCTCCTGCGCTTGCAGGGTGACGCCACCATAAACACCCCCCCGCAGCACCGCCTGTTCCTCGCGTCGACCACCCCGCCACACCTCATCGTCAGAACGCCGCCCACAAGAGCCGGCCCGCACGATCGCCGTAGCGACCCAGTGCCGCCGCCGCCGCCGCCACCGCGCCGCCATCCCTCGCCGCCAGCACAGCCTATGCCGCCGCCGCCGCTGCTGCCGCCACCGCCGCTGCCGCCGCCACCCGCAGCGCCACGACCATCCCCCAACCCAGCCGTTGTCAATCCGTACCTCAAGCCGGCGAAAGCTCCGCAGCAGCAGCAGCAGCACGCGCAGCAGCAGCAGGAGCCGCAGAAGCGGTACTTTGCGCTGCAGCCGCGCAACGACGGCAGCAGCGCCACTGGCGGCAGCGGCGCCGCCGCCGCCGCGCAGCGCCGCCCCCCCTCCGCGCTCCCCCACTGGCAGCGCCACACGGTGTGCGAGCTGGAGCTCGACGCGCACGTCGCCGACCTGCTCAACTCGCTGCGGCTGCGCGCGACCGCCCCCCCCCCAGACGACCCCCTCCCCCCCTCCCCCGCGCGCGCCCCCGCCGTGTGCGTGCCGAGCCTCGCCGCCATCTGGGAGGAGGAGCGCACGCGCCAGAGGGGGATGGGGGAGGGGTCGCAGCTCGCCCCCGCCCCCGGGCTGGCGCTGAGGGGGTCCCCCCCGGGGCCACTGAGGGGGAGGTTGGTGAGGCCGGAGCTGCAGGCGAAGTGGGAGCGCAGCATGGCGGCGATCGTGGCGCGGCACTGCGGCGGCGGCGCGCAGCGGCGGGGGGAGGGGGGTGAGGGGGAGCGGGGGGCGGAGGCGGCGGGGGGGAAGAAGCGGAGGGGGAGGACGGTTTCGCACCGCTGGAGATTGAGGTATGTCGTCGCGGATGTGCGTTGCTGTGCGCGGTGGCAGAGTCTGCTTGTGATGCTTAGTTGATGTGGAAGTAGTTGATGTTGAAGGTTATGCCAGAGCCACAGCAATGCTATTGTGCTGGCCTCTCCTGGCAGGCAATCCTCAGTGGCCTCATGAAGCAAACCTTTTTCTAGCATCGACACTGTTTCACTGGCAGCTTTCGGGTGAGCTGCTGACTCAGCCGGTGAAGTCTTCATACAATACGGCAACACCGGCAAGGAGGCCCACTGTTCAACTTTAGGCATGGCCCACGCATGCCGACTTGCAGCTCATCCATAGCCAAGGGTCAGGCATGTACACATGTTTCTTGCATGCAGTGTCACTCTGGCAGGCACCGGGCCAGCTGCTGCCTCAACCAGCAGACTTCCAGCAGTGCCGCAATTGCGTTGATGAACTTCGAACAGGCGCGTTCTCAGTGTCGGGCTCAGGCCGACCCACATATTTGTCATGCACGTTGTTCATTGGCAGATACCGGGCGAGCTGTTGGCTCTACCGGTGGGGTCACAGCGCAGCGCAGCAGTGCCGCAGTACGCTGACAATTGCATTGGTAAATATCAGGCAGGCGCTTTCTCAGTATTGTGCCCAGGCCAACCCCTGTATGTACCATGCATAGTGTGTTTACTGGCAGATACCGGGCGAGCTGCTGGCTCAGTCGGTGGGGTCGCAGCGCGAGGCAGCGCTCAGCTCTGGGTGGAGCCAGCTCAGCGACTCACTCACGCCGCAGCAGTGCCGCAGTAAGGCGCTGATTACGTCAGTGACTTTCAGGCAGGCGCAGTCTCAGTGTCGTGCCCAAACCAACCCCCGTATTCGTCATGTACGCTCTTTCATGAACGGATACCTGGCGAGCTGCTGGCTCAGCCTGTGGGGTCGCAGCTCAGCACAGTGCCGCAGTACGCTGACAGTCGCATTGGTGAACTCCAGGCAGGCTCATCATCAGTATTGTGCCCAGGCCAACCCCTGTATGTACCATGCACGGTGTGTTTACTGGCAGATACCGGGCGAGCTGCTGGCTCAGCCGATGGGGTCGCAGCGTGAGGCAGCGCTCGGCACTGGGTGGAGCCAGCTCAGCGACTCGCTCACGCCCGGCGACAGGGAGGCGCTGGAGGACCTGCGCAGTCTGGCCGTGGACACAGGCGCTGCCGCAAGAGACCAGGTATGTGCGCACTTCAAGTTGCCTTCAGAAAACTTCAGCTTTAATGTGTGCACGCGTGAACTGCAAGGTTTTGAAACACTGTGCTGGAGGACCTGCGCAGTCTGGCCGTGGACACAGGCGCTGCCGCAAGAGACCAGGTATGCGCGCACTTCAAGCTGCCTTCAAAGAAACTTCAACTTCAATATAACGACTGCGAATGCACATCGTGATCTGAATGCATGCATGCACATGGAATGTGCGTTTCAACAGCAGTCTGGCCGTTGACGCGACCGCTGCTGCTGCCATGTGGATCAGGCTTGAATGAACTGCGCTGAGCAGCTGGATTGAATGAGATTTCAACTTCAATTCAAACTTCAACTTCATTGAGACACATCGAGCAATCACGAAAGCGTAGGTAACGCGAGTGCATCATGGCGCATCAGCTTCAGCGCATGCGCTTGCCACATAGTGTGTGACATACTGCATGTACTGCGTGCTTGTCATGACAGCACAAACCTGTGTTCTACATGCACCCATGCCTGTTGGTGCAAGGACTCGAGCCTACGCACGAGTGCAAACATACACACTTTCCAGCAGTGATTCTCCTCTCTGCCGCACCGCATTGTCGCCCCCAGGCACCGTCCTCGCCCTTCCCGCCGCCGCCGCCGCCCTCGTGGCAAGACGCCGCCGAAACGACAATTGAGCTCGACCGCATCGCCGCGACGCAGGCGCAGCTCGCAGCGGACACGCGCGAGCAGGAGGCGGCAGAGGCGCGCGAAGCCGAGCGCTCGCGACTCTACTCGGACGACGGCGGCGCAGAGTCGGAGTCGGAGTCAGGGGGCAGCGGCGCGGAGGAGGCGGGCGACGGCGGCGGCAGCGACGGCCGCGGCAGCGACGGCGGCAGCGACGCTGGCGTCGAATTGGGTGGCGGCGGCAGGCAGCAAGGCCGTGATAGCGCGGGCGGCGACAGCTTTGGCCTGCTGTCGCAAGAGGAGCTCCCGCCTTGTCATTTGCGGCGCGGCGGCAGCGCAGCGGCGGCGGCAGCAGCAGCCAGCGCAGCAGCGGCGGCGGCGGCCTGCGGCGGCGGCGCAGCGAGGGCGCCGACGTGCTGAGCTCGCAGCGGGAGCAGGAGCTGGCGTGGTCGGCGTCGCAGGCGCTGCCGCCGTCGCCGTTGCCGCAGCGGCAGAAGCAGCAGCAGCGCGCAGGGTGGAGCGCTGATGCAGGGGGCAGGGGGGCTGCGGGGGCCGGGGAGGGCCCAGACGATGGGGAGGAGGAAGAGGAGAACATCTTTTACTCACAGCCTGTCCGCCTGCAGTACGACGAAGAAGAAGAAGATGCGTATGCGGACGGTGGCGGCGACAGTGGCGGCGATGACGGCGGCGATGGCGGCAGCGGCGGCGCGGGCGGCGGCAGCGCTGACAGCAGCAGCGATCATATCCTCAGGCTGCGCGGCGGCGGGCGGTTTCGGCCGCCGCGCCCAGCCGCTGCGAGCGCTAGCGTTACTTCAGCCAGTGACAGCTGCTCAGAGCACGGACAGCGCAACAGCGTCGCAGCAGCGCGTATGCGCTCAGGTGCCGGCGCATCGCACGCCGGCGGCGGCCGCAGCGACGACGGTTTCAGCGATGCTGACAGCATTGGAGGCGAGGACAGCGGGGGCATTGGAGCGACCGCTGCGCGCGCGCTGCGCTGCGGCGGCCGCGGCAGCGGCAGCCATGGCAGCAGCGGCAGCAGCAGCAGCAGCGGCGGTGGAGTAACGCAGACCACAGAGGCAGCACGCGTGCCCTCGCCGCTGCCGCTTGAGCTGAACTCCGAGGACGCGTTTATGCGATGCGCCTCAGCTCCTGCAGCGCGCTGCACGGCTGCTGCTGCGGGCACTACTGCAGTTCACGCCGGCGCTTCGCAAGCTGCCAATGACGCAATGCAGGGGGCGGACGCGTCCTTCCCCGTGGGGGCCAGCGTCCGGCGCCACTTCCCGGGGGCGGGCTACTTCAATGGTGAAGTTATAGCGTGCTGGACGTGCACCAGCGGCGGCGCGCGAGAGGAGCTGCGGCGCGTGCGCTACACGGACGGCGATGAGGAGGACGTGGAGGTGGCGCACATGCCGACGCTGGCGGCGGCGCACGGCGAGTGGCTGCAGGAGCAGCGGCGGCAGCGGCGGCGGCGGGAGGAGGAGGAGGCGGAGCTGATGCGGCAGCAGCAGCAGCATCAGCAGGAGCAACTGGTGAAGCAGAAGCAGCAGCAGCAGCAGCACTTGCTGCAGCAGCAGCAGCAGCAGCACGAGCGCTGCCAACGGCGGCAGCAGGGGATGCGCAAACGCCCGCGCGCCAGTGGCAATGGCCACAGCGCTGCCACTGCTGCTGCCAGCACGGACAGCGCTACTGCCGCTGCTGCCAGCAATGTGCCAGCGAACGGCGACAGCGGCAGTTTGGGCACTGGCGATGCAAACGCACCCGCAACAGACACCACTGGCATGGACATCGAAAACGCACACAAAGCCAGTGACACTGCCACTGCAGATGAAGTGGCGCGCAACACCAAGCGAATAAAAGCCAGCGGCAGCGCTCACGCTGCTGCTGCCGCCACGCCTGCGCCGGACAGCGCTGCGCCACCGCAGCCGCCGCTGCTGCTGCTGCTGCCCCGGCCGCACGCCCCCTGGGCCGCAGCGGCTGCGTCGCCAATGGACACGGAGGAGCGTCCCCAGCAGCATGCCAGCGCAGCAGATGCGTCACCCCTTGAAGTTGGGTGCTACGGAGCGCAACAGCTGCTGCCAGGCGCTCATGGCGCGCGCACGCAGCATGGCAGCGGCTCCCCGCAGCACGAGCACGTGTCGCCAATGCAGCAAGCGTCGCCATACAACGCCGCCGCCAGCGCAGACACGGAGCCGTCGCCATCGCAGCGCGCTGCAGCCGCCGCCGCCGCAGCAGCACCAGCAGCAGCAGGCGGCGCGCAAGCGCATCTGCCATCGCCGGCGCCGTCTGACGGTGTGCTGAGCGCTCTCCACAGCAGCACGCCGCCCGCCACCACCACGCCGCCACCGCCGACCCCCACCGCCGCCGACGCGACGCCCAAGCACGGCAGCGCGGCGGCGTGCGCCAGCGCGAGCGCGCCGGCGCACCGGCTGCCGTTCTCTCCGCAGCAGCCGCCGCCGCCGCAGGTGCTGCGCGCTGAGGCGGCGGCGCCGCCGCGTGAGCGCGCGCACACGCCGCTCGGCACGCATGACAGCGCTGATGCGGGGCCGCGCAGAGGCACCGCGCTGTGCGCCGGCGGCGGCACTGGCGGGTCGCCGTTGTCGCCGCTGTCGCCGCCGCTGCTTTCGCCGCCGACGGAGAACGCGGCCCTGCGGGTCCATGTTGACCATGCGGCAACACCCGACCCTGGGTCATCGTCATCACACCTTGCCTCTGGCGATTCACGCGCCACCGCACCAGCGCGTCGGCTGTTCGAGCGATCGCCGCCGCAGCAGGAACGCAGCGGCTGGACCGCGCCATTGCCACGCGCGGCGGCGGCGGGCGGGACGGCAGCGCACGATGCGCCGGCAGCGCCTCTCGGTCACAGCGGTGACGGCCAGCTGCAGGCCGCGCACGGAGGTGTGTTGGCCGCGGCGCAGCGCGCTGCAGGTGCTACGGCACTTGCAAACAGCGTCACCGCTGCTGCAGATGCTCGCGCCGCGTCTGTGCACGACATGGCTCCTGCAGAAGCAGCGGCGGCAGCTGCGCTGTCTGCGGACGCAGCAGCAGCGGCGGCGGCGGCGGCGGCGGCGGCCACTACGGCAGCGGCGCCGGCGCGAGGTGCTGGCACTGCGACGCCAGCAGCCTGGATGCAGGTGCAGAGCAGCGACAGCACGCCTGCAACTGAGACTGCGAAGCAGCGGCATCAGGACAGCCATGCGCGCAGCAGCGGTGTTCCGTCAGCGGCGTCCGCAGCGCTGCGCGCGAGCAGCGGCTCAGCACCCCCGTCGCCGCCGCCACTGCCGCCGCCGCCACTGCCGCCGCCGCCACTGTTGCCGCCGCCACTGTCGCCGCCGCCGCTGTCGCCGCCACCATCGCTGCCGCCGCGCGCTGTCGCGGATGTCGCTGCTGTTGTCGACGGGCCGCATGGCAGGAAGGGCGACAGTCCTTTTGTGAACACATACATACCTACATGTGACGCCGCGCCCGACTCAGCAGCCAGCGCTAGCAGCGCTTCTCAGCGTACCGCGGGCGCTGACTCCGCCGCCGCCGCCGCCGCTGCAGCCGCGGCACGGAGTCGCGGCGCTTCGGCGGCGCCTGATGCCAGCGCTGCTGCAGCGCAATATCGCGAAGCGTTCCCGCTGCACAATACTCCGCTCGCGGATCCAAGCCCCATGGACGTCGACGATACGCACCGGAGCCACGAGGAACCGCCGCCGCATGCGCAGCGCTTGGCATCGCCGGCTCCCGCCGCCGCAGCCGCTGCCGCCGCCGAGGTGCTGCTGCGCCCGCGCCTCGCGGCGCCGCCGCCGCGCGAGTGGCGCGCCGCGCTGCGCCGCTGCGGCGTCCCCGAGGTCGTCAACACGCCGGCGCACTGGTCCAATGCCGCCGACGCGCCGCGCCGCGCGCACGAGTTCGCTGGCGCCGCCGTGCGCCTTCCGTGCTCCACGGCGCCGCCGCCGTTCGACACGCTGCCGTCGCGGCGGCTGCTGCGTGCGGCGCTGCTGCAGCAGCGGCAGCAGCAGCGCTCGGCGCCACCGTCGCTCGGCGACAGCGACCCCGATGGCGGCGGCGGCGGCGGCGGCAGCAGCCCCCTGGACTGGGCCCCCTCTTCTGGGGGGCAGGAGCCTGCCATGGCGCCCATGTGGGATTCGCAGCAAGTCGACCCCCCTTCCGAGCAGCTGTCGGGGGGGTCAGCGGGGCGGGGGCTTGGGCTGCAGGTGCTCAGCCCCGCATCCCCCCCTGCGAGGGGCGGCGGCAGGGGGGGCGCGGGCGGCGGCGGCGGCAGCAGCAGCAGCGCTCAGAAGCACCCGCCGCAGTCCACGGGGTCCGGCTCGAGCCTCACGTCGCCGTCGCTGCCGACGGTGCCATCGCCCGCACCGCTGCCGCCGCCGGCGCCGCTCTGCAGGGGGCTCGTATACTGGCGGCAGCGCGCTGCGGCAGCGGCGGCGGCGGCGGGCGCAGCCTCCGCAGCAGTGCCTCCTCAGACAAAAGGGCTGTTGTGGCTGGAGCCGGCGCGCAATCCACCGAGCCTGCAGGCGGCGCGCGCGTGGCTGGCGGAGGAGGCGTCGCACACGGCAGCAGCAGCGGCGGCGGCAGCGGCGGAGGCGGCGTGCGAGCCGCAGGCGCTGCAGCGGCACGTCAACATGGCGCGCTCGGAGGCTGTTGACGAGGTGTTGGCGATGGACGCCAACACCGGAGCGCTGCTGCCTGCCGAGCCGCTGCCACCGCCAGCGCCGCCGCTCGCAAAGAAGGTGAATGCTGTCCAGTGGCACTGCGCGTTGGTGATGCGCGCTTGTTGCGCGGTTCATGCTGTTTTGACACACATGGTCAATCAGCACACCATCTTAAAAGCAGTGTGCTGCCGCTGTGTGCCATGGGGCGTGCGCAAGTGTACAACCTCGACTGCGTAACGCCCCTTCCCTTCTCTGCTGGGGCTTGGCCTGTGCATGGCAGACGTGTCACCGGTCATGCGTTCATGCTAACCCTCGGAGTAGGAGTTGGGGCAAGTGGAACCCTAATTTGCCGTTGCGCGCATGTGCGCCGCACCATGTCACCGCCTTCCGCCTGAACATCTCCCCCCAACCCCTCACTGCCTGCACGCCCATCGCCGCTCGCACACTCCTGCAACTGATAATATGCAGGCCCAACGCGTCGTCAACATCGCAACAACGCCGCTGCCCCACGTGCGCATCCCCCAGACCTTGCCCCCCGTTCGCAGCAGCGCCGCCGCCACCAGCACGCGTACGTCACGCTACAGCTCAGTGCATGCTGCTGCTGTGATGCTGCGTCGAAGCGCGTAACGATCCTCACACCCTGCCAGAGCCTCATCAACCCCGCGCCGCCGCCGCTGCTGCGCCGCCCGCACCCCCCCCCCCCCCGCCCACCGCAGCACCACCGCCAGCAGCACGCGCACTTCACATCTGAGCGATAGTCACCCTCATGCACTGCAGAGCCTCATCGCTCATCCACGACATGCTGCTGCACCGCGTATGCATCCCCCTGCCTGTGCCCCCCCCCCCCCCATTGCAGCACTGACGCCAGCAGCAACACGCGCACATCACGCTACGGCTCAGTGCATGGTGCTGTGATGTTATATTGAAGCGCGTAGCGATCCTCACGCACTGCAGCGCCTGATCGACACCACGCCGCGCGGCCCGCGCCCCCCCCCGCCCACTGCAGCACTGCCACCACCGCCACGCGCACGTCACATCTGAGCGTTAATCATGATCATGCGCTGCAGAGCCTCATTGCTCTTCCACGACACGCTGCTGCGCCGCGTGTGCATCCCCCTGACCGTGCCCCCCACCCAATCGCAGCAGCACCGCCGCCAGCAGCAGCACGCGCTTGTCACGCTACGGCTCAGTGCATGCCGCCTGTGCTGCTGTGCCTACTCGCACAGTGATCCTCACACGCTGCAGCGCCACGTCAACACCGCGCCGCCGCCGCTACGCCGCCCCCCTGCCCATTGCAGCACCGCCGCCAGCAGCAGCACGCGCACTTCACGCCCCCCACGCAGACCCCCGCCTCCGCCGCCACCCCCTTGAAGCCCCCCCCCGCAAACCCCCCCAACAACCACACCACCACCAGCAGCAGCGCTCAGCACCACGCAGAGCACCGCGTCTCGTACCTCTCCCTCGAGGTCTTTGGCGCATCGCGCAACGGCCTCACGCCGGATCCGCGCCGCGACGCCGCGCTCGCCGTCGCCTGGAGCGCGCGCGACGAGTGGGGCACGGCCGACAGCGAGAGGGTCGTGGAGGCGGCGGGCGTCGTCTTTGTGGCGGACGCCGCGGCGGCGGCGGCGGCGGCGGCAGCGGCGGCGGCAGGTGCGCGCAACGGCGGTGTGTGTCATTGCGGCACGGGTGTGTGTGTTGGTATATGTGTGTTTGTGTGTGTGTGTGTGTGTGTGTGTGTGTGGCCGACAGCGAGAGGGTCGTGGAGACGGCGGGCGTCGTCTTAATGGCGGACGTGGCCGCAGCCGCGGCTGGCGCGCAATGCTGCGGCGGTGCCGTTGCGGCACGGCGTGTGTGAGTGTGTGTGTGCGTGTGTGTGTGTGTGTGTGTATGTGTGTGCCGCGGTGGCAGCAGGTGCGCGACAGAGGCGGTCGCGTTACGCGGCGCGCGCGTTGCATGATATTTCAACATGTATTTGAACAAATGACGGTGACGCACGGAGGTCGTCGTGGTCGTGGTATCCGCGGCGGCGGCGGCGGCGGCGGCGGCTGCGGCGGCGGTGCGCAAGAGATGTTTGTGACACGCAGACGTGGCACGTTTCGCACCACTGCTGTGCTGCTATGGACTCCAGCCCCAGACTTCAATCATGTACAGCAGGCACGGCAGCCCTGGGAGCGCAAGGTCCGCATTCATTTCCCCGCCCCGCCCCGCTCCTCTCTTCATTTGCAATTCAATGTAGGAACCTCCCCAGCATCCATTTTAACAGAACAGTCCAGGTTGCCTTGAAGAACATCTGTACATCAGCACGCGACATCTATGCATCTGCATTCCGACGGTGCCGGCCTGGGCCTATGAGACGACGCAAATGCCCAATTGCTTTGCTGCGCGCCCTGGCTGCAGGTGCGAGTGTGCCGCCATCGCGCCCGCCGGAGACGGCGTCGTGGTGCGAAGCATGCGGCACGCGCTACGGCGGCCGTTTCTGCCTGTGCAGCGACACGGGCGCGGGGTTCGTGCGCGGCGCCAAGTTCAGCTGCAGCCCGTCGTCGCAGGTGCGTGTGATCTGAACTGCAAACTTGAAGTACTACTTCAGTATATAACATATATGTTAGAATGTTCTGCCCGTGCAGCGACACGGGTGCGGGGTTTGTGCGCGGCACAAAGTTCAGCTGCAGCCCGATGCAGTGGCGTTCGACTTTGAACTTCACAATTGAAGTAATACTTCAAGTTTTTATGGCGGCTGTGCCTGTGCAGCGACACGGGCAAGGGGCTCGTGCGCGGCGCAAAGGTCAGCTGCAGCCCGTCGCAGGTGTGCCCTTTGAACTTGAAACTACTACCTCGAGATTTACATATCTCTTGTACCTACGTGCCGTACCGCAGGCCGATCAGCAGCTGGACCTCGAGATGCCCGGCCGCCGCGCCTCCTTTGCAGTTGCATATAAATACCAAGTATGCATCTCTCGTTTACTTAACTTACTACTTGAAGTACATCTCTTGTACCTACGTGCCATACCGCAGGCCAATCAGCAGCTGGACCCCGAGATGCCCGGCCGCCGCGCCTCCGGCCTCGGGCTGGGCCCGCACATCGAGGCGGTGGTCGTGTCGTGCGAGCAGGACCTGCTGGGCGCCGTGACAGTGCTCTTCCGCCGATTCGACCCGGACATCGTCGTGGGCTGGGACGTACAGGTATGTAAGGAGTGACTTTTAAACCAGTCAGTCGTTGATTTTTGATCTATGTTAGGGTTAGGTTTAGGGCTACTGGGCGATTCATGTTAGGGTTAGGGTTGGGGCCTGCTGAGCGCTGTGTGACAGTGCTTGTCCGCCGATTCGACCCGGACATCATTGTGGGCTGGGATGTCCAAGTAAGTACGGCTAAGGGTCAGCGATAGAATTGGGTAGTTACGTTAGGGTTAGGGTTAGGGTTAGGGTTAGGACCTGCTGGGCGCGTTGACAGTGCTCGTTTGACGCTTCGAGCCGATGTTGTCGGGGGCTGGGACGTCCAGATATGTACGTGAAAGTTCAATTCAAGGGGAGTGATTGATTCTGGGGTTTGGGCTAGCAGTAGGATTGGGGTAGGCGCCCACTCAGGCGCAGCGCTCGCGCATTCATCTTAAAAACGGCACAACGAGACAGTCCTGCATGTGCGCACGACATCGTTGTGGGCTGAGGTGCCCAGGTGACCGATGCCCACCGATGCAAGTGCAGCAGGCGCTGCCGTAGATGTTGCGGACGTTTCAACCAAGGGGCTGTTGTGCAGACACGGGGGGTGATGGCACAGGAGCCGCTGGGCAGAACAACCATGAGAACTATGATTTAGAAGTGAAAAGTTGCCGTGTCAGCAGGATTTGCGAGGCGCCGTGGCAGTGCTCTGCCGCCGCTTCGACCTGTGGGGTGGGATGTCCAAGTAAGTGAGTCAATGGGTCAGTGATAGATTTTGGATTTAAGGTCAGAGTCAAGGTGAGGGTGAGCGCACAGCGAGTCGCAGTGTCATCTATGTCCACCGCGGCACATGCGTCGTGCACGTGTGCTAGTTTCTCTTGTAGGCGGTCGCACCTTCAAGCATGTTTGTACCGCGAATTAGGATTAAGGTTGGGGTCAGGTAACCTACAGGAGTGTGACGAAGTGCATGGAGCTTGGCCCAGGCGCTGGCTCTGTCCGCCCATCAACCGTGCAACGCCAATTTGAAATGTGTCGGTGATATGATGGCGATGTGTGCCAGCCGCATGACCAACACGTTCATCTCCATGCATTGCGACAGGGCGGCTCCGTGGGCTACCTGCTACAGCGCTCAGCAATCCTCGACGCCGCGGCAGCGCGCAGCAGCGACGCCGCCGCCGCTGCCAACCCCTCCTTCTCCACCAACAACAGCAGCGGCAGCAGCGGCAGCGGGGGAGCGCTGCTGCGGCTGCTGTCGCGCGCGCCGCGCCTAGATGCGGACCCTCGTAACGGCCGCGACAGCTACGGCGACGACCACGCCTCGGGGCTGTGGCTGTGGGGGCGCACAGTGCTCAACCTGTGGCGCGTCCTGCGCTCAGAGCTCAAGCTGCAGTCGTACGCGCAGCCGGCGGTCGCGGCACGCGTGCTGCGGCGCCGGCTCGCCGCGTACCCGCACGCCGCGCTGGCGGAGTGGTGAGCGCCCTGAGCGTAGCGTCTGCGAGGGCTGTGGAATTGGAATTGCTCAGTGTCATATACTTGAAGAATATATATTACGTCAAAGTAGAAGTAATATCTATGGTGTATTGTTGCGGCGCGCGTGCTGCGGCGCCGCCTCGCCGCGTACCCGCACGCCGCGCTGGCGGAGCGGTGAGAGAACTGACGCGTGGGGTCTGCGACAGCCGTGGCATTGCTCAGTACCATACTTCAAAAAGGTTTTGCTTGAACAACAAACTTCGAAATTTCACTAACTTCCATACTGTTTACAGCGCGCGTGCTGCGGCGGCGGCTAGCCGGTACCCACGCGTCGCGCTGGCAGAGTGGTGAGCACCGTGACGCATGGCCGCGGCGTTGCGCAGTTTTGTACTTCAGTTCCTGCTGGAAGCATAAAACACTCTTTATGGATTATTGGCGGCGGCGCGCGTGGTGCGGCACCAGCTCGCCGCGTACGCAGCGCTGGCAGAGTGGTGAGAAGGGCCCTGAGCGTAGGATGGCCGTGGCCCTGTTCAGAATTATACTTCAAAGGAGGCTTGCTGCCATTGCAGGTATGCGAAACCTGCGCGCGGAGCGGTGCTGTTGCACGTCCTCTGTCGTACGCTTGAACCCTCTACTCGTCAAAGCGCCATATGCGTATACCACAATCAAGTCAACTTCGAAGCACGTCTGTTCATAATACGGGAGGACTGCTGCTCCCAATCATCGCATCATTGAGCTACACCACCGCGTCGCCGTCATTGCAGGTATACAGGGCCGGCGCGCGGAGCGGTGCTGTCGCACGTTCTCGAGCGCGCGCGCGTCAACCTGGACCTGCTTGGGCGCCTCGGCCTCGTGCAGCGCACCGCGGAGATGGCGCGGCTGTTTGGCATCAGCTTCTTCGATGTGCTCAGGTGCGTCACGAGCGCAAATGCACGTGTTTTTTTTTGCATGTACTGCCATCGAAAGACGCTTCTGTCTTTTTTCTGGCGACAAGTTCGCACAACCTTATTTACAAGCGAACAAAGACTCATACTTCATAATGTTATCAGTGAATTTGTGTGCGAGGTTTAAGGGTGCAAAGACTGAAAGGCGCCCGAAACGCTGTCACAGTGGCTGGCGCTGCCTGCTTGCGAGTGCATTACCGGTTGCGCCTGCTGTCGCTTGCACCAAGTACATCTGCGAGGGTGTCTTCACCCTACAACCTCGGGCCAGCTTCAGTAGCGAGAGAGGGGGCACAATGTTGCCGATCCTGGTTCTTGGCAGTCTCCTTGTCTGACTTGCTGTCCGTCCATGATATCAATGGTGAGCTTGCGTTCTACTGTTGAACTCTTGCAGCTGCGGCTGGCAGTTCTCAAATTCCCATTTATGACAGCTGCGGTGCTGAGAGCGTTCTTCTGACGCGCTGCTCGTTCACTGCCACTTTTGAACTTGCTTTATTATGTTGAACTTGCGTTCTGTTGTTGAACCTGCGCAGCCGCGGCTCTCAGTTCAGAGTGGAGGCCGTGATGCTCAAGGTGCTCAAGCCGCTGGGGTACCTGGCGGTCAGCGCCAGCAGGCAGCAGGTGGGCCAAACTTAAATATCACACTGAAGCTGAACCACAACGTTTCAAAAGTGCAAATGGTCTGGGCGCTGCAGGCTTGACTTTCAAAACGACGAGGCACAGGCTTGGAGCGCACTGTGTACTTCAAGTTGACATGAATGTTGCCAGGCTTACGCCAGCCGCGGCGCATTTCCTCACGGCCTGCGCATTTTCTCACAGGAGCCGAGTGCTTCCACACTGGTGTTGTGTGCACTTCCTGACATTCCTTGGGTTCACTGCCGACGCTGCTCGCTCGATAGCCTGTTCACTTTCTCATTTCGCCTTCGCCACGCTGCGCAAGCGCGCTGCCGCGGCCAGCGGAATTAAAAATTGTACTCAATTAAAGTATACCTAAGTAGAGCTCTACAGTCTTTTGATTCATTTCCACACAAAATGAAAATGGCATTATCTTACAGCATTACTTCTTGTAACCAATAAAGTTTCTCTGCACACGCCCGCTTGTGCCTGATGTCATCATTGTGTGCGTCGGACTGAATTCGTTGCGGACCCCCGAGTGCCATGCTGGCGCCGCGCGTGCACATGCTGCCAATGATACTAGCAGAGTAGACCGTACCACCTCAAAGTACTCAAGTCTTGAACACAAACCGAATCATGCGCACAGCCTGTGTGTCACCTGACACCATCACATGTTGTGTGCAATACACTGAGCCCGGGTGTACGCTGTGCAACCATTTATCACTCTGGCACTCCTTGAATTCAACGATGCTCGCTCTGTGTCATTGCTCTGCACACGATGTGTGCGCATGCATTATTGTGCGTGCACTACGGTGATTACAGATCGACGCTGTGCAACCATGTGTGACATTGTACACTACACTAAACCTGGGTCGACGCTGTGGGGCCATACAACTTTGTCACTTCAGGTGGCAAGGCAGGCCGCCATGGAGTGCATACCTCTCGTGATGGAGCCTCGCAGCAAGTTTTATGCGGACCCCGTGGTGGTCTTGGACTTTCAGGTATGTAGGCATATGTGTATGTGTGCGTGCATGCATGCGCAGCGCGTTACACAACCGTCAGGGGCTGCGTGCCTACTTAGTGCCCACCGAATACTCTGCAAACGGTCATGTCGATGCTTCAGCACTGCGTAGCTGTGCAACTGATGATGTTGTGCTTCAACAGTGCGTATTTTTGCAGTCCGCTGATGGTGCGTGTGAACAGCTGGCCTTGGCGCTTGCGCTGAGCCTGTGATCCGCCGCGATTACATCCACAAATTTTATCGTGCTGGTTCGCTCAGGGCTTTGAGAAGAAGCCCTTGACATGAAACATTGACTTGTACCGGCATGCAACCCTATGACGCCCTTTTCGTGCGCACCTGCAGCGCCTGCACTCACATCCACAAACTTTCTCGGTAGTGCTGGGGCGCTCAGGTCATTGAGAAGCAGCCCACAAAATTGACACATTGACTCGTAAGGGTATGCAGCCCCCTGACGCCCTTTCTGTGCGCACGCGCAGCGCCTGTACACCTCCACGGCGATGCTGCTCACGAGCCTCTTTGTGGTGCCGAGCTGTCCGCCTCTTTTAGGTCAGACAGATCCGCAAGGATAGATGGCAATGCTCAAGCCACCCACAGCCCTATAGTTCATGAATTATGCTCATGAACCCCCATCGCCCTTGCACTTATGCAGAGCCTGTACCCTGCATAATGATGGCGTATAACGCCTGCATGGCGATACCTGCTCACAAATTGAGCCTCTTCATGACGCCAAGGTGCCTTGTTCTTACAGAAAGAGTTGGTGATGTTCAAACCACCCTTTTTACCTCATAACCCCCTTTGCCCTTGCACCGGTGCAGAGCCTGTACCCCTCCATGGTGATCGCGTGTAGTGTGTAGGTTGAAGTAGTATCTAGTGTGTAGTATCCCGCACCACTGCATGGCAATACCTGCTCGCAAATTGAGCCTCTTCATGCCGCTGAGGTGCCTTGTTCTTACAGAATTGACGGTGATGCTCAGAGCACCCGCAGCCCTACATGTCACTGAAAATGCTCACAATCCCCTTCGCACTTGCATGCGTGCAGAGCCTCTACCCCTCTATGGTGATCGCATACAACCTCTGCTTCTCCACCATCATGGGGCGCCTGGACCTGTCTGATGCAGGCCACACCACAACCGACAGGGCAGGTATCGGGCGCGTTGGCATCATACCCTACCCTGAGGCGCAGGCGGCGGATGGCTTCAGGTATGGCGCTAATGAATCTAGTTGCATCGCTAACATTATTGCTATGATGGGGGCCACACCACGTCCGACAGGGTAGGTATCGGCCGCGTTGGCGCGATACCCTACCCGGAGGCGCAGGCGGCGGATGGCTTCAGGTATGACGCTAATTAGAAGTACTTTAGTTGCATCGCTGACATTATTGCTATGATGGGAGCCACACCACAACCGACAGGGCTGGTATCGGCAGCGTGAGCGTGATACCCTACCCAGAGGCGCAGGCGGCGGATGGCTTCAGGTACATGTGACGGTGATGAATTTCGTCGCGTCGATGATAATTGGTGCTGTGGGTCATCGTTACTTTGGTCAGCATGGGCCGCTTCTGAAAAACGTGCGACGTCACTTCACAACATGACGACTTCAAAGTACATGTATTTAGATTATTATTGTTTGTACTTCCAGGTATTTTAATCATGAATGTTGTGACACTGTGCTTGTATATATATGTATGTTATCACAACGTCTCCCTGACTAGCGTCAAATTGATGTCATACCATCTTCATTTTCACAGTCAGGCCGTGCCTGGCACCAAACTGTGGTAAACAGTGGTGTGAGCTCGAAGCCGGCTTGCACATACCCCATGCATATACTTAACATGTACAAGTGCATGGCGGGGGCGCTGCGGCGTACAATGCCGCTTGCATCTCACCCCTTTGTCTGTAAGTATACAGTGTTCAGCAGGTCGCACCGCGCCCCTCATAAGCTCCGCGAGTGTACGACGAAACAGCACCTTGCGCCACTTGCACTATCTCCAACTACCCCCATACCTTTCTTGCATTATGTAGTCCGCTCTGAATACATCAACGACCCTGCCGAGACAGTGCATCTGACTTGACGAGCGCGCAAGTACGACTACGTGCTTTGCACCGCGCGCAATATCGCCAAATATGCATTCGCCTAGACGGCGCATCTGACTGACGAGCCCAACTCACTTCTCACATGTACCCCCAGGCGGGCAGGTGTGGACCCAGCTGGCACATCGCCGCCCTCGTCGGAGGGCACTTCGGAGGGGGGACCCTACGTGTCGCCGAATGGCGCCGTGTTCTGCTCCACCGATCAGAGGGTGGGCGTGCTGCCGCGCATGCTGCGCGAGCTGCTGGAGACGCGCATCATGGTCAAGGTATGTATGCATGTGTACATCATGGTCAAGGTATATATGTGTACATGTTTTCGCCATGAAGCATGTTGCGCGAGCTGCTGGAGATGCGCATCACGGTCAAGGTATGTATGTATGTATACGTGTTTTTGCCATGAAGCATGCTGCACGAGACGCGCATCATGGTCAAGGTATGCATTTATATGTGTGCTTCAGCGTATGCTACATTCATATACGTTGTGGAGTACATATGATGTAATTTGAATTACACCATTATGTTTTTTTTTTAAATCACACCATATACATTGTGAAGTACATATGATGTACTGTATCGATGTCGCTGTGATACACTTTGACGTACACCATATATGTAGATCTATCACCATTTATAAGCATTCACATGCGTTTTTTCACTTTGAAGGAAGTATATACATACGGTGTACTTCGAAGTACACCATATATACCTCAACGTTTATCAGCGTACGCTGAAGGGCTTTTTATGCATGTATGGCGATATTATCTGGTGATGTGCGTGCGCAGGCCAAGTACGTGCCAAGCGCGCGCTTTACCGTCTGTGAGCACCTTTGAGCAGCTACCGCGCGGCTGCATGCGCATACGATTGCGCTGAGTGTTGCCTCACACCCTTGCTGATCATTGCCTCCCAGGGCGCCATGAAGCGCGCGCGCGACCGCGGCGAGCGCGCGTCCTCTCCTGTTTGCTGAGCACTGCCTCACACTGAGCGTTGCCCCACACACCTGCTGATCGCTGCGTTTCAGGGCACCCTGAAGCGCGCGCGCGACCGCCGCAAGCATGTCCTGCCTGTGTGCTGAGCATTGCCTTACAGACTGAGCGTTGCCTCACACACTTGCTGATCGCTGCTGCCTATGCTGTGCCAGGGCGCCATGAAGCGCGTGCGCGACTGCGGCGAGCGCGCATCCTGCCCTCTTTGCTGAGCACTGCCTTACACACTCCCTGATCGCTGCTGCCTACGCTGCCTTCCAGGGCGCCATGAAGCGCGCGCGCGACCGCGGCGGCGAGCGCGTCCTGCCCTCTTTGCTGAGCACTGCCTCGCACACTTGCTGATCGCTGCTGCCTATGCGCGACCGCGGTGAGCGCGCGTCCTGTCTTGTTTGCAGAACACTGCCTCACGCACTCGCTGATCGCTGCTGCCTACGCTGTGCCAGGGCGCGATGAAGCGCGCGCGCGACCGCGGCGAGCGCGTCCTCGAGCGCACGCTCGACGCGCGCCAGTTTGCGCTCAAGATGATCTCCAACGTCACCTACGGCTACACTGCGGCGGGCTACAGCGGCCGCATGCCCATGGCGGAGCTCGCGGACGCCATCGTGGAGTGCGGCCGCGCGACGCTGGAGGCAGCGATCAGGTAGTGTGGCGGCAGCGCTCACTCCGCTCGTGTGATTGTTGGGGCCACCGTGTGACTTGAACCAATCGTGTAGTGGTTGTTGGGGCCACCGTGGAGTGCGGCCGCGCGATGCTGGAGGCAGCTTGAAAGTTTGTAGACAGTACTCTAGGTCAATATCTGGGGTGCGCCATGCAGTGCTGACGGCAGCGATCAGGTAGTGCGGAGGCAGCGCTGCGTGGTGTAAGCTACGCACTTGTGGGGCTGCTAAGGCCTTGAACGCGAGTTCAATTCCTACGGGAAGCACAATGTGAACAGTACAAAACAACTAGCTTAAACAACCTAAGAAAATAAATTGTCTTAGTCGTTTGATACTTGTGCAATTGCTGCTTGCATGATGCGGCCGAGCGGGCGATCAGGTAGCGTAGGGGCAGCGCTCAGAGGGTAAGGAATTGTTCACCAGTGAATAATTGCGTGCGTGGATGCGGTGATCTTGCTGTAGGAAATGCTCCTCTGTACAGTCTAGTTGTGAATCATTGCTTGCATAATCTGAGGACACTGTGGGAAGTGGTTCATGTTGTCGTACCTGCGACACCGGAGCCGCGCTGCAGAGGGTATGCCAGCGGACTTCACAGCATCAATCAGCCCGCCACACGGTTATAGCACATACTTCGGAGTACTGCACACGTTCTCGATTTTTGGTTGGTGCTGCCCCACTCTTTGCATTATTCTGCACGGCAGAAAGGCGGAGAGGCACCCTCCATGGGGGCGCCCGCATGGTGTCGAGGAATCACGCCCTCCTGTCACAAGCGTCGTGCATTTTCCTTTTTGGGTACTGACTGGGCCCCCGCCATTATTCTCCCGCTATCTGCACCATTCCGCATGGCAGAATGGTGGAGAGTCACCCTCCGTGGGGCGCCCGCGTGGTCTACGGCGACACCGACTCACTCTTTGTGCTCCTGGAAGGCCGGTCCACAGAGGAGGCTTTCAGAGTGGGCAAGGAGATTGCCGCCGCGGTCACGCGGTCCAACCCGCCGGCCGTTGTGCTCAAGCTTGAGAAGGTACAACTACTGCTTTGGAGGGCACATTGCCACAACGGTAGGGTGGAGGTTAGGTTTTCACCTCGTCATCGATTTATCATTGATGGGAGGCATCCAGAGTGGGCAAGGAGATTGTTGCCGCCGTCACGAGGTCCAATCCGCCGACCGTGGTGCTCAAGCTTGAGAAGGTACTGCTCGATAAAACCCATTGGTTCAATTATAGGGGTAGGTTTTAGTCTCGTGTTCTCATTTTGGGGTCCAAGTGTTGAATTTTGATGCTACATGCTACATTGCGCGCCTGTGCAGAGACTCCTTGTTATGCTCGAGACCACCTGTAGCCTGTTCGTACAAGCGCCTGCCGCCATCTTCACTGGTCACCCCAACTCACGTTGCGTCCAGAGAGCCCTGGCGCATGCTACAATGGCAAATGTGCAAGAGTGCAGCAGTTGTGAATGTGCCAAGTGCAGCAGTTGTGACACTCAGGAATCTCAATCTTCAAGTCTTTTTGACAGGATCTCACAGCCATGTCCTTGCCAAAAAGCCAGGCGCCCAATCCGTGGCAGCCGCGCTCAGCCTGTGCTTGACACTGTAGCCACACACAGGCTAGCATGCACAACATGTCAATGATATCATGCGGACATCAGGATATGTACACGTGCATATTTGAGGTACATGATGATATAACGATGATGGAAGAAATAGCAATGAAAGTAGTGCAGCGTGTACAGTACACACTGACAGCAGCGCTCACCTGGTGCCTCGGCGACCCCCCCCCCTCAGGTGTACACGTCGTTGCTGCTGGTGTCGAAGAAGCGCTATGTTGAAGATATGCGATCATAACGATATATATACCATTTTCACGAAAAGTTATAATATGTACAACGTACACACTGACAGCAGCACTCACCCGGTGCCTCGGCGACCCCCCCCCCCTCAGGTGTACACTTCGTTGCTGCTGGTGTCGAAGAAGCGCCATGTTGAAGATATGCGATCATAACGATATATATTACATTTTCACGAAAAGTTATAATATGTATAACGTACACACTGACAGCAGCGCTCAACCGGTGCCTCGGCGACCCCCCCCCCTCAGGTGTACACGTCGTCGCTGCTGGTGTCCAAGAAGCGCTATGTAGGCCATTCCATAGAGGACCCGCGCCCGCCCTACAACCCTAGGCTAGATGCCAAGGGCATTGAGCTTGTGAGGAGGGACCAGTGCCCGTTCGTCAACAAGATGCAGGTGCGCAACATGAAGCCAATGAGTGCAGCAGCCGCGACCACGGTTATTGGTGGAAGGCACTTGCGGCTAACCATCCCTTGTCACCTAGAGCTCTTGGGTTATGCTTGTGGCTAGGGAGGTTTGTCAAACCAAGTGAATTCTAAAATGCAGGTGCGCAATGCGGAGCACGGTGGCCTGCACGCGCCATTGCTCACTTAGGGCTACGTTTGGGGTTATGCTTATGGGTAGGTTTAGGGTTGTTGAACAAAAGGTAAAAAGCAGTTAGTTGCGCAATGCAGAGCACAATGGCAGGCATGCGACATTGCGCTGTCAGGGCTAGTTTTTAGGGTTATGGTGATGGCTAGGGTTAAGTTCGTCAACAAAATGCAGGCGCACAATGCAGAGCTTGATGGCATGCATGCGCCATTATTGCGTGGTGCGGGTTCGCAGACGTTGTGGGTAGGCGTACAGCAGTACTTTGGTTACAAGTGTTATCCTTAACATCCGCTGTTTTTTCACCATTCGAGAAGCTGATCAGATTCTCCTTTAGGGGTTACTTTACCTACTAAAACATCCCCCGATTCTACGTACTTCAAAGTACTTTGATTTATAAAGCACTTGAAGTATACACTTTTTTTGTGTGTAGGTAGGCTAGTTGCCAGGAGCGTCAAGCTGGTCAAAAGGGATCAGTGCCCCCGTCTGATCAGTGCCCCCGTCTGTCAACAAGATGCAGGTTTGAGATGCAGAAAAAAATGCACCAGTCATAGTCATGTCATGTTTAAGGTGCCCATTCCAAGGCAATGTGGTAGATGCGCAGCAGCCTCAAATCAAATGCAGTTATTGTTTGTGTAAGCCAGCCTTGCAGCCCTGTACACACCTGCAGAGTAGGCACGGCCACCCGCACCGACACGCACTGTAGCATGCCTCCTCGAGTAGCGATCACCTCGGCAGAACAGGGGTGTCAGGCGGACCCAATGCAGAAGTACAGACACCACACTTGTCCCAGCACAGACTGGTCTCAGAAGAGGTCATGATCGTGCAAGCCAAGAAACAACCCTGACTCAGGGCACACGGGACCAGTACTGAATTGGCACCGCCGCTACCGCCGTTCGCGCTCCCCAATGCGCAGGAGCAGTGCGTTCCGGGTGCTGTCCTGTGACACCGTACATATAGAATCATACATGCCCAGCAATGCCCATAGGTACGTAGGTATCACCACCCGCCTCAGTACGCACTGACGCATCCTCCGCTTGCTGCCGCCGCCGCCCCCGCCCCTTCTGCGCAGGAGAAGTGCATCCGCGTGCTGTCTGGGATACTACATGTATATTATCAAACACACCCATCATTCCCCATAGGTAGGTATCGATATCCGCCCCATTACGCGCTGACGCATCCTCCTGCTGCCGCCGCCGCTGCCGCCCTGTCTGCGCAGGAGAAGTGCATCCGCGTGCTGTTCACTACGCGCGACCTCAGCGCCGTCAAGGCGTACTGCATACGCCAGTGGACGCGCGCGCTCGCGGGGCGCGCCGGCATCCAAGACTTCATCTTCCAAAAAGAAGTG
>JAFCMP010000518.1:600000-782867 GCA_017506865.1 Tribonema minus | reverse complement strand
CCTAACCCTAACCCTAACCCTAACCCTAACCCTAACCCTAACCCTAACCCTAACCCTAACCCTAACCCTAACCCTAACCCTAACCCTAACCCTAACCCCCTAAACCTAACCTAACCCTAACCCTAACCCTAACCCTAACCCTAACCCTAACCCTAACCCTAACCCTAACCCTAACCCTAACCCTAACCCTAACCCTAACCCTAACCCTAACCCTAACCCTAACCTAACCCTAACCCTAACCCTAACCCTAACCCTAACCCTAACCCTAACCCTAACCCTAACCCTAACCCTAACCCTAACCCTAACCCTAACCCTAACCCTAACCCTAACCCTAACCCTAACCCTAACCCTAACCCTAACCCTAACCCTAACCCTAACCCTAACCCTAACCCTAACCCTAACCCTAACCCTAACCCTAACCCTAACCCTAACCCTAACCCTAACCCTAACCCTAACCCTAACCCTAACCCTAACCCTAACCCTAACCCTAACCCTAACCCTAACCCTAACCCTAACCCTAACCCTAACCCTAACCCTACCCCTAACCCTAACCCTAACCCTAACCCTAACCCTAACCCTAACCCTAACCCTAACCCTAACCCTAACCCTAACCCTAACCCTAACCCTGAGGACCTACTCAGGCTCAGACTATGACTACCATGCCCTGCTATGAGTGTTCCTTGCGCAGTGGTCTTGTTCACAGTGAGGTGACAGTAAAATACAGTGATACTTTAGAAAAGTGCGGTGAGGCGACCTTAGTGCAGGTTCCCAGACTGGGGATGTGTGTACGAGTTGCCTGACGCTAATCAAATCTGGCCCGCTGCAGCGCAAGCGCTGGCGGGACAGTCGATGGCTGTGCGTATTGCAACAGGCTATCAGCAGCCGCCAACAGCGTGATATTTCACTTACTGACAGTGTTGCTGTATCCCTAGGCCTGTTCCTTAACGTGTTTAGCAGTAACTATCATAGTGCAAATATGCCAAGTGAGGTGCCCAGCAGTCCTAAGGCTTACATGCTGCAATTTTCAGCTTTTTACTTGTGGTCAAAGTATTGCCAAGTACAGTGAAGTACCATATACTTGCACATGTGGCATATGGGCTGCTCCCTGATACTTGCAGAGCAACACTGTGATGTGCTATGCAGGTACACTTGCAAATAATAGCTGGCGCACTTGTCAGTGGCCTGAACGAGTCTTGGGTAGTTTTGTGCATCTCACATGTACATGTACTTCACTGTTTTGTAGGGGTGTTGTCTGTGCATCACACAGTGCTACAACAGTGGCCTGAACGAGTCTCGCGTAGCTTTAAGCATCTCATATGTACATACGCTTCACTGATTTCGGTGGGGTATTGTCTGTGCATCACACAGCGCTAAAAGCATGCACTGACGAGAAGGCTTACCTCCAGGGTTAGTGTAACCCTGATCTTAAACTTGCACGATGCGTGCGCCGCCTGCCCCTCACTTACCCAGGAGTACGGTTTAGGCAGTGTTGCCAAGTCAGCATAGCCCTACCATTGCACTATACCCCCCCCCCCCCCCCCCCCCCCGCGCGCGACAGCTGCGCCCTACCCGCCGATGGTTGAAGGCACCCCGTCACTTTACTTCTGCATACTCTTTCTGTATTTGTCAGGCATTCGGGCTTTCCGAGAGTGCCAGTGACAAGGTTGTGTGCCATTTCAAGCACCGCAGCGACTGCCTCAACAAGGAGCTGAACCAGTGGGGGGGGGATGCGGCATACCACCGCGAACGAGGAAGATGCTATTTCCATAGAAGGTCAACGGCGAGTGGCCTGACCTCACCAAGCTGGACATGGTGCCGCGCCAAGTGCGGAGAAGCTGGCGAGCATGAGGAGATACCTCAACAGCACAGACGCCCAGATCCACATTCTGCGCTTGGACCCAGAGCGGGGGCGCCGGCACATCCGCTGTCTGCTGAAGGACCTGCGTCGTTTGCAGGTAATGCGTGCGCTAGAGCGCTCATGCACCAATTTTAAAGCCGACAGAATGCCCTCTTCAGACTGGAAGCGCAGAGCGTGTGTTGATATCAGCATCTATTACTAGTATCAGCTTGAAGTTGTGCCATGCTGAGCTGTGCATTTGAAGCTTGCCTCACCCCAGTGCTTGAGCCTATTGTGATAGGAAGTCCAACTTGACCCGCATCTACTTGCAGTAGCACTTGATCACAACAAGTGGTTTGTTAGCTACCTCCGCTTGATGTACAGTAGGGCATCAGGGACCTCATCTCTGAGATTTACTGTCTATGATGCCACAGTGCACTGTACTAATTGCCACATGAGTATGCAGTTGCATGCATGCATTGATGTGGTTAGGGTTAGGGTTAGGTTACAGCCCATGCTGCCAGTGCAGCCACAGTGCACTGTAAATACTGGGCCTCGCTACACTACATGGCACAACAAAGTAGTAAAAACCTACGGTATTACATGTACGGCGGTATACAACAAAGTTTAACCTACAGTATTTCATGTAGGGCGGCACAAGCCTACGGTATTACATGTAGGGCGGTTCATATAGTTGTGAGCACGTCTCCACTACAATGTACAAGTTACCTTGTAATTGAAGTTAACAATTGATGCACATGCTGTTGTTAGTCTGCGCTGGTGCAGGGCTTGCACACATACTCTGCTGTAAGCTTTGCTTCAGAAATACATGTCCTCTGAATTGAACTTGCCAAGCATAATCTACATCTAGTCTACTTCACGAAGTATCACATTGCATACACACGGCAGCAATCCATGATCACTGCCCAAGCGTTGCTCTCAACGCTGAAGCCGTGTGTGCTGCCTACCCAGGCTTTCCTTTGTGGATAAATGATGATGCCAATTGCTTTGTCATGTCATGAACACGCGTGGCACTTCAAATATGCAATGCACCAGGCACAGCAGGTGGTGCATGCTGCTCTTAACCATATTGTGGATGGTGTACCTTTTCAAACAACACTCGTACATGCATGCTCATTACTCACACGTTATTATGCAGCTGTGGCGTAACCCAGACTTGACTATCATGATTTTGCCTGCTTATTGTCTCAAGTAGATACCGCGTCAGATATTGTATGCTATGTGTGCTTGGTTAAAGTTTGCAACTGACGCAGCAAAATAGACACAATATCCGATATTGTATGACTCGTGGCCAATGACTGCAGCAGCGGCGACCACGGTTATTGGTGGAAGGCACTCGCGGCTAACCATCCCTTGTCACCTAGAGCTCGACGATCTTTTTGATTCGTTTATCATTGTATGCTACAGGGAGTTGATGCTGAAATGTCATCCCTCGTCTGATGATTTGCTCAGGCTGCAGGAGGACCCAATGATAGATGACAGCAGCACATGCGGGCTCAGCCTCTTCGCAGATAGCGGCGGGGAGAAATCCGATGAGCCAGATGGGGAGGAGGACAGAAACGCTGCTGCTTTCAGACAAATTGTATTATCCCCAACTTGCCGCAACTAGAAACCAGCAAAATTTCAAGTCCAAAAAGGTGTCATCACTGGAAACAGATGATAGCTACAAGGTGGGGAAGTTTGTGATTGCCAAGTTTGATGGCAGCGACGGGTGTCCTTGGTGGCTAGGCAAGGTTGTTCGTGCTGGTTACTGGGCGGACAGGGAGCTAATCACTGCGTTTGTGCATGTGTAGTGGTACCAGCTTGATGGGTATGACCCCCACAAGTGCATTGGAAAGTTCCCTTTCAGGCCATGCCACACAAATGATCATGGTCCAGGACTCCCATGGTGGACGCACTTGACATTTTGTTGATTCAGACAGAGCGGTTGACTGTCTTTCAGCTCGACGTAGTGGTTAGGGTGCCAAGTGCTTGGGGCTAGCTGGGGCCCCCGGGACTCAGCATGCCTCACGTTTGTCAGTTGAGGCGAGGGATCACATGGCTGACTCGCTATCACGAGTGTGCTGCACACTCTGTCTGCTTTAATGTCAATGACATGTACTTTCCACGATAAGCGTGCACTCATAGGTTGCAATCGCAATCAGGATGTTGTCAAACACGACACAAGACACATGTTTTGTGCTTCTGTTGTTTGCCTCGCAATTTAGATAGCACTGCACCGCATCATGAGTCTGCTGCCTGCATAAAATTTGTGCATGCTTTTACTCAACTCGAAGTTGCAGCTCTTGCTTTCATGCCATGCACAGTGTGTGCTCTGTCAGTGCTGTGCTGCTATGACTATGATGTGACATTTAATTGAGCGTTCCATCGCTCCACCTGGTGCTGCTACATACAGTATCAACTGCTGGTGTTCATTCTGCACAAATTATGTTTCATCTACGTTGCATTGCACTGTGTACAAGTACACAACACGTAGGGGGGGATCTCGAAGTGCCATTTGGCGGCGGCGTCACTTGAGTGGTTTTCACTGAGACACTTTCAGACTGTCACACGACATGTAGATTCCGCACAGCAAGCTTTAAGTTAGATGCCATTTATGTGGGCTTTTTTGCGCCCTGAGCGAGAATTAATCAAAAGAACATAACCTGATGCCTGACAAAGTAGTTGCAACCAATTTGAAAGGTTGGGGTGAAGACACTGTGTTTGCTCAGTGTATGTAGACAATTGTAACTCAAGTAGCTTGAAGCGCGAGTTGTTCGCAATTTTTGGTGTGTAGTAGGCCTTGAGTGCGTGTCCACCGGCACCAATTTGATATCGGCTCACGGCACCTGTTGGCCATGAACAGACGCTGTTACATGGCACGCTGCTCCACCGGCACGTACTTAACACCATATCGCTGATGACATGGGTCGATTATCTTTCTTGCCGTCCAAGTTGGCCGGCCCCAAAGTCGCCATGTATGGGGCTGCGGCAGTTGTTGCGAACAGAATGACCCTCCGCTTCAAGCAGCGCTATGTAAGCTGCAGCACCTAATTACCGCACGCGCGCACAGTTGTCCACCTTCAGCATATCGTTCAGCAGTGTAGTAGCAGCGCCATCAGGCTGTGCTTTCGCTGCGCTCTATCGTAGCCGCTATGTCGCCAGAGCACGTTTGTCTAAGCTGCAGATTGCAACAGCAGCGGCACGAAGTGATAAAGCTGGCTTGACACGTTGCGACGGCGGTCCTGCAAGCAACATTGCTGGGCAGCAGCAAGCGCAGCTGGTGCAGAGTTTTCTGGGAAGCGTGTTATGCTAGTAGCCGCCAGTGGAAGCTTGCCGACCAGTTACTGATACTACTAGGGGGACACGTCAATTCTCGGGCATCCAAGGGGTCGCCATAGACGGCAATTGATTAGCTGCCGGTGGACATGCTTTAAACTTAGAGTCTAAAGATGTCACTTCAGGTGAAGGCCCCAAGAATCCAAAAAATCCCCTTTTCTTTGTGCACGTAGTAAGGAGGAACCTAACCCTAACCCCCCACCGGAAGTGGCTCGTTTCTAGGCCTGATCCAGCTCTAGTGCCGCAACGCTCAGCTTGCATGCAGAAGCGCATCTAGGGCTTTCTGAAAAGAAAGACAGAGCTGCCATTGTGTTTACCTCCTCGGCTGTTCAAACAATATTGTACCTTGTTCTGAGCTCGTCTTGGTCTCGTCAGATCCACTGGGCTGCTGCTGCTCTCGATTTAACCGACAACGCAGGAACGTCAAGATGCTGCGCGAGCTCGCAATTGCAAGGCGTCACGTCATGACTTGAGAATTTTTAAAAAAGAACCTCAAGTTTGAGTTGCAGTTCACGGACAAAGTTGGAGCAAAGCGAGCACACGTGAACATGATGCAGCCCAAGCTTGCAAAGATGGCGATGGCAGCTACGAATCCGCTCTCCGATCCACCACTCGCTCAGTACATCCTGGCCTTCATTCGCCCATCTCTCATGATCAGAAGCACCTGCCGCCTCTTTCTCAGCAGCGTCATCACCGAGGCTCACGAACGGGAGCAGCTACATACTCTGGCTGCAGATGCTGTCGCAAGCCCACAGCTGATCGAATGGGCGCAGCGCCACGGTATGTCTCCGGAGCTAGCGCAGGAATCGTGCATACGCTACGGTGACCTCGAAGGCCTACTCCGGCTTCGCTCACAGTTCGACCTGCTAATGAGAGTGGAACACAGTCGGCTTGCTGCCCGAGGCGGGCACTTGGAGATGCTACAGTGGCTGCAGCAGAACGGCTGCCCCTGGGACGAGCTGACGTGCTCACATGCTGTGGCCGGAGGGCACCTGCCCGTGCTGCAGTGGGCTCGTGCAAACGGCTGTCCTTGGAACGAGGAGACTTGCTCGTCTGCTGCACTCGAAGGGCACTTAGAGGTGCTACAGTGTGGGCCCGCGCCAACAGGTGCCACTGGACTACCACTGTGTGCAGCAATGCCGCATATGGCGGGCATCTGCACGTGCTACAGTGGGCTCGTGCCAACGGGTGCCCCTGCAACGACGAGGTTTGCTCATCTGCTGCACGTAGAGGGCACCTGGAGGTGCTGCAGTGGGCTCGCGCCAACGGATGCCCGTGGGACGAGATGACCCCCTTATGTGCGGCAAGCCGAGGGCATTTGGAGGTGCTGCAGTGGGCTCGTGCAAATGGCTGCCCGTGGGACAGCAATGTGTTCTCCAATGCTGCAAACGGCGGGCATCTGCATGTGCTGGAGTGGGCGTACGCAAACGGGTGCCCCTACTCTAAGAACGTGTGCTACTGTGCTGCCTCCGGCGGCTATCTGCACGTGCTTTAGTGGGTCCGAGCCATCGGGCGCCCTCTGCAAATGCAGGCATGCCAAGGTGCTGCAGCGCGCGGATACCTCGAGGTGCTGCAGTGGTTACGCCAAAACGGCTGCCTCTGGAACGAGTGGACATGCGCATATGCTGCGGAAGGAGGACAGTTGGAGGTGCTGCAGTGGGCTCGAGAAAACCGCTGCCCATGAAATGAGTGGACATGCACTTATGCCGCAAAGAACGGCCATTTGGCAATTCTTCAGTGGGCTCGAGCCAACGGGTGCCCGTGGAATTCAGACACAAGCGAATGGGCGGCGCGCAATGGCCACCTTGAGGTGCTGCACTGGGCGCTAGCCAATGGGTGCCCACCACATGATACATGACACAGGTGAGCAATTGCAAGTTTGATTCAGCAGTCACTCATCGCTAGTCACAGCTTGAAAATTGTGCAGTGGATGTTAGAAGTTAAAGAACAGGCCATCTCACTGTGACAGAGCGCTCGTAGACTGCGCAAGCATGGTTTGCGGCTGCATGCGTGGGTGCGCCATTTACGAGGTCCCTGTCTTACTTTGATGTTCCTAGTAGGTTTAAGTTTAAGTTACAGGATTAGCGTCAGTCGCTTTGCTACTATCTCCATGGACAGCTTGGGGCTGCATTTGTGAGCTCACCATGCGGCTGTCGAGTCTGGATTTCAAGTTAGAGATGCAGTTTTAAAAGTCCTCCCACATTTCAAATCGAAGGAAGTGAATTACTGTATGTTTGCCATAGCATTGTGCCATTGCAACGCTCAACGCCGTCCCAACTTCGTTGTGGCAGCATATCTATCGACGTCAATTTTACGCATCTATTTCACTGACTGCCCCTGCGCAGTACAGCTGGATGCATGTTGCCGCTGTCAAACCCTCACTCTGCACCTCACACTGACCCCTGCAATCCTCTGTCAACCTTATCATTCCTGCTGAAACAGTCGACACAGTCGCGTGGGAGCTTCGTGACGAGTGCAAGGAGAGGGGGGCAGGGGAGTTGGCCTTCGCTGACAGGACTGCAGCTGCGCCTGGCGTCACTGCAGCAGTGCTCAGCTCGGGAGTTTGCAGCAGCGCTCAAGTGGCAAGTGAGCAGGAGAGCCCAGCTGACGAGACTGCAACAAACTCGCGTCACCAGTCAAAGTTTGAGAGTGCAACTACCACATGGAGCCGCACCGGCCAGCTCTGATGCAGCTGCTTGAAATGGTGTGCTGGGTGGTCAAGTTGGTCAGGGAGCAGGTAAGATGATCCGATAGGTGTACGTGCGAAACAGTTCTCTGGTTTCACTCACTAGCATGTGAGAAACACTTTTAAGGTCCTGTTATGTCCACAGTTTGAAGCACACAAACAGCACACCATGCAAGCTTAGACAGGCATTAATCCTTGTGCACAACGCTGCACAAGCACACATACATACAACGTAGTAATGTGCTGTTGGGCATAATCATGCCCACGATCAGCGTCGGCAATGAGTGGCTTAGTAAGGTCTTTACTTCTATGGTATGCTGTCAATTGTGATAGAAGTACCATGCAACGTGACCTGCTGGCTTTGCCACTTTTCACTGTTCAGTACACTTTAGGCAATGCTGACTCCTCCACTACTATACGCAGTTTATGACAAGTGCTCAAGATGATATCATGATGGGTGGTTATCCCTGGCATTCGGGCGCGCATGTTCTGACCATCTCAGGAAGTATGTGGTGGAACCTAATGAATGAAGCAAGCCTCGTATATCATCTGTGTACATCATAGGCTCTACAGCTTGGCTACAATGATATGCATTTGCTTCGCAGTTTTACTGTACGAAAATGAATCAAAAGATCGTAGAGCTCTAGGTGACAAGGCATGTTTAGCCGCAAGTGCCTTCCACCAATAACCGTGGTCGCCGCTGCTGCAGCAATTGGCCACGAGTCAAACAGTACCACCGTATCCACCAGTCAAAAGACTTTGTGTGCAAGCTTTTAGCGTTCGAGGCATGTATAATGCTTTGAAGACTGGCTTGGTACCGAATGGCCCATAATTCTACATTCCTGTATTTTATCGTACTGAAGTATTATATCTTAAAAAGCACACACGCGTTATCATGTGAGATCATGTCATGTGACTCGCCATGGTGTGCACATCACACGGCCCAGCATGTCACATCGACACTCAACAATGCAGGCATACAAAGCTCATTTGTGACACTGCTGCAAACGGTCTTGAGAGATTAGCACGCTTTGCACCAATACGTTTCATACTGTGCTCATTGCAGGCGCCAAATGCCACACCATAAACTTGTAACTCTCTGTGCTACACCCTAGCAAGCTTTCAGCTTAACGCTCAGCCTCTGCTATAGAAGTAGCACGTGCTTCATGATCCACACGTCAAATTGAGTCAAGGTATCGTGCTTCACATTAAAACACACTGTTTGGTTGTTCATCTGCAGGGGCCACATCAGGGGGGGCATCAAGACTGCAGCAACGTTCATCAGGGGGACCAACCACTTTTCAAATTCCATGGCCACAGTGCTGTCACCACCTACATATATAGATGTGTGTGCAGCAGCCTATGCCTGCACTGTTGTGTTGCAGAGGTGGCATGACCGGCTGCCAGCATTGTGCATATGCTATGCATGCGCAATCAGGATACGGTCACTGCTACGTGCACATGTGATGATGCCGGTTTGCTTCAATGATGATGCTCAGAGCATGAAGTGCTTGTGTAAGGGGCCTTGATTTACGGTGCAGCAGTGGCAGCACCTATGTTTGCGTCGGTTTTGCCTGCCTTCCACTTGAGGAGGCTGCATCTTCAGGGAACCTTTGATGACAGGTAAGATATACATGGTCGCACCAAGTATGATGCAGTAGTATGTCAGCGCATGCAGCAAATACTTCATGATGTCCACAGTGCTGCCCATTGGGGCGTACACATCAGACCCCATGGCGCGCTTCCAGTCAGCAGCTGAAACACTTGCAACATGCAGCAGACGTCCACCTTTGCACTTGCATGGGGCAGAGCATGCTTTGCAAAGCTTTCTATATGTCTGTGACTCCGTAGCATGTAACCACAGTCAGGATAGCACTGCATACTTCAAGTATGTTGATGCTACAAAAGCGCTTTCTGTTGGACACAAAGCTGCATTTGGCAAATTGTGCACCGTGCTGCATTGGATGCATCATCACTATGCTGTGGAGCGGCGTGTCAGCGTGCATTAGGATGATAGTTGCATGTCTTGGTGGTAGCAAGCCTTGGGCGGTCATGGCACGTATTTGTGTGCAGGCTTCGGTATTTGAGCACGGTTGGTACGGTTTCGTTGTGGTCATGCTCGCTGTTGTTTGGGCCGCGATCTATGTTCTGTCGTGGAGATTCCTGCAGAGGCTCCCAGATACGTTTTGACAGGCAGATTCAAGTTGGCAACGTTTTCGGTGCAGCTTGGACTCTGTGTTGCCTTGTCCTCTATGCTCATCGCCTGCGATATTCCTTGGCTGTTAGAATATTATGTGTGTCATATGCTGTTGTGATGGCAGGGCCTGTACATGAGGCATTTATGTGCACCATATGTGATGGCGCACTCAACGCAGTATGCGGCATGCGGCACTTGCAAATGGTGTTGTAATTGCATTGCCTGTGCATGGGCACTTGCTGGATCATGAACTGCTGGTGCATACCTCTGTGCTGTTGCGGCTACATTCCCTGCATGTAAGTTGTTGTGTGGAGTAATGATATAGTCGGATTGTACCTCAGCTAGTGTGCAATTGTGACTTTTGCAACTTCGGATTTTCAGAAAAGACAGGTCTGTCTCTATCATGCTGCATGTTCAAATCAGAGCACATGTGTCGTTCCCCGATTGTGCCAAGGCAGATGCTTGCTTGGGCTTTTGACGCAAGTTTCAGCTCGTCTCACGCAACCATTCGGTGGATTTTGAAGCACGCTGGTTGATGTTGCAAGCAAGGCAGTTTAAAGTCAGGCAGTTTAAATTGCTCGTGTGCTCTATAGCAGACATGGGTTAGCACTGCAGATCCCCACGTCATTCACTGGTTTATACATACGTGCGTCATGAGGCCGCGGTGGTCATAGAGCATCACTGTGCATCTACTGGTTTATACATACGTGCGCCATGAGGCCGCAGTGGTCATAGAGCATCACTGTGCAAAATCACAACAAGCATGGCATGCAAGCACGCATGACCCTCAGGGCTGATGCTTTTCTTTGCGTTGCACCACTTAGTCAGGAGAAAAAACGAGACCTGTTCGCCGCGCTCTGGTCATGTACATGCAGTAAGCAGCAACCAGGAACATTCACAACGCTGCTGAGTGCTGCTGCAATGGCACAAATTGAGTCCGCAAGGCACAGGGCCACCATATGTTGGCATAGAGGTCCCAACCCGCTGCGACAGACGCGCCCAAGTCTTGTGCCACCAGGACAAGAACATGATCGTTGACAAGCCAAACAACACCTCCTGGAGCCTATGGTCATGCAATAGTTGTAGAACTGGCACCTGAAATGCGAGTCCTTGTGCCACCTGACTGATGAAGGTGCAACACCACTGCGCTCTGTGTCTGCCATAAAGCTGTTGTGCATCGCAAGCATCAAATGACACACATTTGAATCAGCCTAGCACTTCCACACATGCAGCCCGGCGATTGAAGTACAGTGTACCCTGGCATCGCTGACACGAGTCAGCACGTGCCTGAGGACATTATTGGATGTGAAGGTCACAGGCCACCTGGAGCCAGCACGTGGTGCATTTGCGCTGCCATCGTGATTCATGTGTTGCGGCAGCGGCGAGCCCACATCTTTTATGCTGTCAGCACCCATAGCAGCTAGTAGGCCCATGACACGCAGCTGGGTGCCTGCGCAGCGCGGCAGCCCGACGAGAAGCACGCTGCATTGAACGGCGACGGGTGGTGGGCAGGGCATCCGCAGCATGCGCCGTTCCCCACGCGGTGCTCCATGGGATTCAGTTCAGCTGTCGCTCAGTGCGGCGCCATACGCGCTCGTCAAGCACTGCCAGGCCTGAATCTGCTGCTGCAGGCCCATGATGGTTGTGTCGCATTCGCAGAATTCCTGCTGGTGCGCCTGCTACACACCGCGCAGCTGTGCATCTACAGTGCCCTGCAGCTGCTGCTGGTGATGCTGCTGTACTTCGTCCCGGGCATCAGCCAAAGCAGCTCCGAGGAACTGTTGCCAATATACAGAAGCTGCATCCACCACAGCTGAGAAACTCTATGTCCAATGAGCGCGCTCTGCTGTTGAACTGGCTGAACAGGCCGCAAGGCAAGATCATGGGCTTGCCATGCGCTGTCCGTCCATTGCACAAACCAGCCCTCGTGTCTGCTGCAAATGCCAGGAGCTCCACCAATCAATCTCTGCGTCCAGGGCTTCGGACAGAGACATTGGGGGCCTGACCACTGCTGACTTCAATTGCAGAACTGCATGAAGTAGAAGTAGTGATTGTTCGGGCCAGCGTTACGTAGGGAGAATGCGCTGCCTCCCTCGCAGTTTTTTGGTGAGCTGCAGAGGAATTCAGAGCCACCATGTGAGCCCATCATCTTGCAGAGCCAAGGACCCGTCCCAAACAGCGACCAGCTGAAAGGCGTAATTCAGGTTTTTGCTGGATGAACTCGTGTACATTGTCATCGTCAAGCCAGAATGGCCAGCGGCTGAGGGATATAGCACGTGGGAGGCGTAGATGTGCTGCACCTCAATCCATCTTGCTACGCCGCCAGCCGCCGTACCTCGCTAATTTGATCACTTCGCCGGTCCAATCCGCGTTCAAGGTCGACCTGGCTGCAGCTGCACCGCCCGGCCGCTGACTTGCATGTAGGTCTCTGCTCCTCCTCCTGCTCCTGCTCCTGCTCTAGCTGCGTTCATGTCGATTCAGATAACGTCAAGGGCGCGCCGCCGCCGCCGCCGCGTAACTTCAAAATGTATTGTTGAAGTTTGAGTGTCAGAGTGGTGTAGGCGTACGTGCTCCCAGAGTAATCAGAGACGCAGGGCATCACGAGCTGCTGTATTCTGGCTTATGCTGGCTGCGCTGCGGAGCTTGGCTGTACTTCTTACCGCCGTGGGCGTCGCTCTGTCAGTCAGCACTTCCGACTCAGCTCGACGCATCAGCAGCTGTGCAGGGAGGTCCATCGTCTCAGCCCGCGGTAGCCGCAATAGCAGCGCAGACGCCGCTGGCCGGCACTTGGGCGCACTGCAAAGGGCAGTGGCACCCACCACTAAGGCATTTTGCCTTCCCTGCAGGATTGCTCTAGACCGACGGTACTATACCCGAGCCGCCACAGCTACGTTCACCCGCAGCAGCACCGGCGCTGATGCCAGCAGCAGCAACAGCAATACCCCGGCAGAAGCAGGACTGTCCACCGAGCCCGCGGTCAGACGCAAGACGAAGAGATCACCTCGCAGCGTCAAAAAGCCTCCTGCAGCAGCACTGCAGCCCTCCCCTCGACGCAAACTACTGCGCACACGGCGTCCTAGCGGCTACTGGCTGGACTCCAACAATGTGCGGAAGGAGCTGGACAGGTTCTGGCAAAGCAAAGGCGTTGAATCCAGCTGCGTGCCAAGCTACCTGCTCCTGCAGTACTTCGAGGAGGGGGGCCTCGCCTGGGGCATCTCGCAGTGGGGGGGAGGGCAGAGAGTGGGGCAGCGGCTGGGGGTACCGGTGATGCCATCACGGTGGGCGCAGGCCGTAAACACTACAGAGGTGCAGGCGCTCATGGCCAACGGTCACCTCAGCGCAGACAGCGCCACCACAGGCCCCTACGGGGGGGCTGCAGGCCTGGTGAAGCACGGCACCGCGCGCTTCAAGAGCGTGCGTCTGCAGCTGCTGGCGCGGGACGTGCGGCAGCGCTTCGTAAAGCCGGGGAGCGTGCTGGAGGGCCGGCCGAAAGTCGGCTACAAGCCGCGGAACTACTGGCGCGACTTCACCAACCTCGAGCGCCAGATCTTCGACTTCCTGCGCGTGTACCAGCCTGCGATCGGGCAACCCATGGTCTGGCTGCCGCGCAGAGTTGAGTTTGAGCGCGCAGGTCGCGCCGACATTGCGCAGGCAATTACGCGGTTGGGCGGGCCGGATATGGTGGCGGGGCGCCACGCTCTGGTGCCGCATTCGCAGTGGGCCTACTTCGACAAGCACCTGTCAGTGCTCAAAGACCTCCAGTCGTACATCGAGCAGTTTGGCGTGTCCGGTTACATGCCACCACTCAAAGAGCTAGACGCCAATGGCTTCAGCCGCTTGCGCGACGGCATCGCCTGGGCCGGCGGCGCCAAGCTTCTCGCCGCTAAACTGGACATGCAGTTGACCCCGCGCAACCACCGCCCAACGGAGCCGCCGCCGAAAGTGAAGGGGCTCACAGCGATGGTGGCGACCGATCCAGAGGCAATGGCGGCAGCAGCGGCGGCAGCGGCGGATTCGGGGCAGCTGTGGGGGGGCGTGGTGTGGGGGGACTTTGACTTGGACTTTGCCGTGGATCTCATGGAGTACGTCAAGAGTCAGTCGTACAGGCGTGAGCTGGGGGAGGCTTCGCCTGCGGTGCGCCGAGGCGAGGCATTTCCGTGGTGGGACAGCGAAATTACAATGCCGTTCCGCACCGACCTGCTGGCGGATAGGCAGACGAAGCTAGTGCTCAAGATAGAGGAGTACGGGGGGTTTGAGAACGTGGCGCGGCGGCTGCAGCTGGTCTACGAGGACAGGGATCTAAAGGAGCTGAGGAGGCTGCACGCGAGCGCGGCGATACAGTATCGCGCGGCGCGCGCGAGGCAGCTGAGCATTGGCATGCAGCAGGCGAACGGCGTCAGCAGCAGCGGCAGCAGCAACAGCAGCAGCAGTTTCAGGAGCAGCTGATGGTTTCAAAGGCAGGTGTGCGCGTAGGATTACTCTGTAGAGGTACAGCTATAGTTTGTGCATACTACCCTGCTCAGTGCAGTCAAGAGCTGTAGTCAGGCGGGTGCTGGGCCCATTTTGCGCACACAAGCCTGTCTAGGCACATCACATGTGAATACGCCTGTGGTGATGATCATGATTGCACACTTTTATGTGGCGAGAAATCACAAACCTCGGTGCTCTTTCTTTGACCAGGACCGTTATGTGCATCGAGTCTGTTTGTTGCCCTGTTGCTCATCGTGATAACTGTGCCGTTGAGTTGAGCTGCTTCATTGCTTTGCTATCAATGACAAGGGACTCTGTCACGTTCACCTTGCTAATTGATTTGACACTGCGAGCACTTGCCACTTGCACGTTTGGCACTGCATGGCATTTGATACGCAAGCATTCAAGTCTTGGTAGTTTCGTTGCGCGGCGATGCACAGAATGATACGTCAGCATGGTACTAGTGGTGATCGATGAAGTCGCTGGACATGTTTTAACGACCATGCTTGGAACACGCCTGCTGTCTTATGACGCTATTGCAGCTTTGTGTTGACTGTACAATCAAATTCAACATTGTGGCTTGCGACGCTGTGTATAGCATTGCTTTGAACGTGACTGAGCAGTGATGTTGAGAGGTTTTGAACTGGTGGAGTGATGACATGTTTTTAGCACCTTGTGACCCGTACACTTAGGGTTTGGGATGAGGATTGAGATTGGAGCTGTTGCTTTCATGAATATTATACGTACTTGTGGAAGGTATGGCGGCACATGCCATGCACGGTGACCGAAAGTGCGCATTGCTCAGAACATGCATGCAGCAAGCAGTTGGCGCATCTGACGCTTCATGAGAAGCCTGGTTTTCTTCATTGATGATTTCATTGTAGCGACAGAGACGCAGCTGCAGCTGCCTTGAAATTGAAAGCACAGTTCAGTTCCCGATTTTTCCCCACAGCAGGTGCCACGTGGCGACTTTCGCAACTTCAAAGCGCAAACTTCAAAGCTGAGATTTGACCTTGTCGCGGGGGAGCAGCAGTAGCCTTGAGCTTGTCTGCAGAGCTTTCTGCTTGGTTTTCTGCTCGGGTCTCGTGGTCGCTGTTGGCGTGGTGCCGGTGCTTCAGCAGCGACGGAGAGCGAGAGTGGCCGAAGGATACGCTTGCGAGAGCTGCGCTCAGTGACGGTACGACATTACATCCACCTACTGATGTCGAAGATGACATGTTGTTGCGCTGCCGACGTGGAACATATTGCCTGTGGGATTCAAATTGTTTCGTGTCCGATGTGTTGGTCTCACACATCATCATTCCCCATTTCGTGCCGCAAGGCAGATACTGTGCAACATCGGTGGCCTCCCCCGCAGTGTTATTTCCAATGCTTCCAGCATCGACGCGTGCTGAGGTCTTGTTCAAGCTCTTAAAGCCCGTAGCACGACTGCAATAAGTGAGCATGACGTGCTTCCACGTATACTGAAACCAGACGCTCTCTCCAAGCATCATGTGACAAGAGCTCGAAGTGACCTGATGCACATATCGGCATGCGACTGTCATGTTTTCGTGTCAGAGCCCGCCTTTTCAGCCAGTGCCTCGTGATTCATGCGCCGATCAAGCCAGCTGACTTAGTGACGCCGCAGAGCTCTAGATAACATACGGAACCAGCCTTTCCAATTTGTTGTTTTCATGCCTCTCTTGCTGGAGCCCGCAGCATGATTTAGAACCCAAACCATCAGCTGAACTGCAATAGGTTCGCATGCCCTGCCGTGTTACGCTAGTTGAGCCTTGTCATTGGCAGCTGGCCTGGTAGTAGTCAGAATTGTATGGCAATTGTGACCTGACGCTTGCAATGGATCATGCATCTGTGGAATAGCTAAGCCGAAGATATGCCTGAGCCCGTCTATCTCAATTAACGTTTGTACATGATTACTGACGCTATACGCTGATCAACTATTCAACCATAATAAATATCACAACTATGTTGCGCATGAGAGCGTCGCATTCGTTGCTGTATTGAACACAACTTTCAACGTGTGACGCTGCTTTGCGCCCTGTGTAAGCCAGGCGTGAATCAAAAGCATGTGACAAGAACATATATCATCACCTCATGTAGAGACCTTGTGGCTGACGGTGCCAGCTGCTGTATGCTGCGCCAGGCTTTGCGTGAGGACGCACACAATCACTGCCTTACCAGCAGCGTCACATACACCCCTGTCCTAGTGCATTATGCACTGGATACCGCGGCCTTTGCACTAGTGTAGCCAAATCTGTAATGACCGCGTTGCTCACTTGCAGCTTACGAACAACATCACAGCAGAAGCCTGGTCACCGCATGATTGTACAAGCATGCTGTTTCCCTTTTACTTGGGGCAACGGCTAACACTGCTGCTCTGTGCTGTTTTGCGCCAGGCCTTGCAGATGGACAGTGGCGTGGAGCCACCACTGCCACCAACACCGCTGGCAGCGGGTGTGGTGCTAGCCAAAGACGTATGGCCCGCTAGCATGGACCATATACTTAGCCCAGGAGAGGAGAGCAGCGGCAGCGAAAGCGAAACGGATAGCGAGCCAGAGAGGTTCAATAGCGGTGGTGAGGATGGTGTGGAAGGACGAGAACTTGCTGCAGAGCGTGCGCCGCTGTTGCAGCCGCTTGGTGTGAGCTTTGCCACGGACCTGTTGATAGATTACGAGGTGAGTCACCAGTCTGAGTCACAAGTCACTAAACATGAACTTTTGTGCACGTTTAACAATGATCTTGGGGGCCAGGAAAGCGCAAGCATTGCTGTGAGTGCCAGTGCTTTGTGTGAGCAACATCAGGAGCTGACATTGAACTGCCATAGGTCCAGTGGTCTGTCAATATCTAGATCTCAGTGCGACGGCAGCAGCGCCGAGGATGCAGGTTAGGGTTTCTTAGGGTTACGCATGCCCATCAACGCATTGTCAAATTTGCAAAGCAGGTGCAAGTGGTTGGTTGACCCCAAGTTTGTTGCATTGGTCCAACTTCAACTTCCCGCTCCAGTTACAGCATGCATCTGATGATGGCCTAGATGACACTGACACATTGTCTGAGAGGTGTGCACCAGTACTGCGCTTGGCGTACACGCGTGGAGCTCAAATTGCTGGGCTGTGTTGCAGCTCCGGTGCTCACACCTTTAGGGCACTGTGTGCTGCATAGGATCTTCAACTCTAGGAATACACTGGACCCGCCTTTATTGAAAGCCTTGATGCATACAAGTGCATCCGCATCCGTATTGCGATTGGTCATCTGGTCCTGCATTAGCTGAGTGCACGAGAACAGAACTGTTGCAGCTGGTCCCTTGCGCTGGTGACGGTTACTTACCCCTACACTTCAGTCCCCGCCGGGAGGAGCACCCACAATGAGGCATACAGTGTAGAAGCAACGACCGCCGCCGATGTGCTGCTGGCTGAGAAGAGGAGGGAACCCATCGTGTGTGCATACCTAGTAACTATCAGAGGTGTGGAACCCGGACAGCAACTCACCACCTACTAGGGCCTGGACTATGTGCGCACTGGATACAAGATCAGGAGGAGAACGCATGTCCCCCGCACGGCAGAGGAAATTGTCAATGCAGTGCATTACCATGTGCTGAAGCCCCCCCCACCAGCATGGCAAGAAGCTTATCCATCCCACACCACTGGCGTACACACTATACTCTTTCGACCGAAAACACACGTCGGCCTCACCCAGTTTGAGGCACAGCACCGACATAAGCACAGGGCCGTAGTAGGTGGTGAGTTCCTGCCCGGGTTCCACATCTCTGACGGTCACTAGGTATGCACACACGATGGGCTCTCTCCTCTTCTCAGCCAGCAGCACATCAGATGCAGGGGTTGGTGAGCCACTCGCAGTTCGGAGAGGTGGATTCGTTGACCATGGGGGCATATGCCCAGGAGGGGTGCACCTTCAAGTCGGTCAGTTCCAGAGATTGAGGATTTGCCGTCATGAATGATAATCTGTAACGTACAGGTCAGCTCTGATGACCTCATGGCCTGAAGGCTAAAAGAAGGACAGTCCCTGATGTGATTGGTATGTGAGAATATGTGAGAATCACGAGCAGGTGTAGGGTCAGGGGACGCACCTCCTCTTCACTGCTTTTCGCAGAGCGGTGAAGCTTTACAACAAACTAAAGATTACCGCGCACAGACCTTGTCTCAAGGGTGGTGGTTAGTGTTCACATGTCAGGCGTGTTGGAGGCAAATGTGGGAGTCAGCAGGTACTTCTCTTACCCAACTTCAAGTTTGACCCCGCCCTGGTTTTATAATCTACCCTAATCCCGGCGCTCATCCTACCTCTACATAGTCCCAACCCTAATCCTAGCTTTCCTCGCACACCAGCATGCTCGTTTTGTCAGCAGCAAAGTCTGGATCCAATCCTTGCGCTATGGCAACGCTTCGCCGCCGAAATTGTCTAAAACTCGAAAAGAAGGGCGAACCCAAGTCCTGTGTTCCGAGTTTAGTGCATCTCACGACACCGTGGCACCACCATTGCCCACTTGACGCTTCAAAACCATAATTTGAGCTCACACCGACAGTGGAGGGCAAGGCCACATAGCACACAACTAGTGGACAACCGGGTTAGGAGTAAGCGTGAGTCCGCTACACTTGTAGCTGTCTACGCGGTTGCGCATTCGTACAATGGCAGATCAGCTCTCACTACAGTGTAGGCTATTCATTGGAGATGGGACAATGTGACTATTGGTAAGCTGCCAGCATGCTCTGGCATGTGTGTTAGGGCTTGAGATCAGCAGTCAGATAGACTATGTTGAGGTGCAGTTTCTGTCATGGTGGGGAAAACCTTGGCGCTCCTGAATGCAACTTCAATGGTGGTACAGTATCACGTACCACTGTTTAATTCAAGTGCCTCGCATGACTGTTGTATGGAACTCTGTCACGAAGAGCGTGCAATATTTCAACATGCTAATGACACGACGAGTCAAGTTCATACCAATACCATCTGTCACTGTCTAGACCTGAACGAACGCTTTTCAAGTGTGTACCAACACCTTCGGCGATTCATTGCTGTTACACAATTCAAGTTCTCACCCACATTGTGCCGCTGGTTGTGATGCCATGGCAGGCCGTGAGGCAACGCAGCAGTGCCAATGTCAAAGCGCTTGAAGAGCTGGAAAGCCTACTCAGAGCGAGGGCTGCTGTGGAGGAGACATATGCCAAGTACGTGCGCGTTTGGCTTGTACATATGGTATGTAGGTATGTGCACCTGTAGTGCGTGCGTGTATGCATTATGCTTACGTCATGTCCTTGCTGAGGGGTGTTTGCAACCCCTCAGCACGCAAAAAAGCAGGTTGCCAACGTCAAGCAAGAGGGTTTGGCAATGCTTGGCAGCGCATGTGAGGACACAGCGGCAATGCCTGCATGATCGCAGTCTACGCTTGCTGATGCATCACCGTCAGTCGGCAAGACTGATGGCAGCTGAATGGAGCGAAGTGGTCATGCATGTCATGCAGGTGCACCTCAGTAGGCATGTGGGTTGTTGAAGTTGAGGTGAAGTGCACAAAAGCGGTACTGTGCACACTCAAGATCAGGAAAAGAGTAGACCAAGGGGGAAAGCAGCTCGTTCTGTCATGAACTGCCTTGATGGAATGCCAGCGCGAAATGCGCAGTGCACCACCAACTGTGCCTCGGCAACATGACGACGAAATGCGGTGCGCACCACTACAGACGTGCCCCCAACAGCAATGGGTTGGATTCAGGCCTAGGGCTAGGGTAACGTGCGGGTGATGCCATCACATGTTGCGCAAAGTCTTGACCACACTTTTTGCGTTCAATTGTGTCTGTTCGGTAGTGTACACTGGCCTAAATTGGTCACAACAGGACATATGAACTAGACTACAGTCATGAACAAGAGCGGTGCCGCATGGCAGTAGGGAAATTGCCGTGTGCTGCAATCATGTACTCTGTAGTACTTCAGTTGCATATGCCTTGATGGGTACGTGTTGTCTATCTAGCTCTGTGGCAGTGTTCTTTGTTCACTGTGATGCTATGGGTAAAACTATTATTCTCTGTGTCAGCCTGTGGCATGCTGTCACCCTCATGTGACCTGTTGTCATGTGCGCTGAATAGACAAGCGCCATGCTTTTGCAGACTTGGATTCGGGTTAGGGTAAGGGCTAGGGTTAGAGTTAGGGTCGTTTCTTCCGTCTTACGCCGTGGGCTCATGTTGAGCCAGTATCAGTACTTGCCAACCTCACCCGACGCATGTTTTCTGGCCTGTCGCTGCTGGCACACAGGGGCCTAGAGCGCGTTGCCAACAACTTCAAACATGAAGTTCTGCACAGCGGCAGCGCTCAAGCCGCCTTGTCAGCGCTTAGAGCTGACCTCCACAACAAGGCGGACCAGCACAGGAACCTTGCCGGCCAGCTGATGACAGAGGTGAGCGAGCCTGGCCCAACCTCACGACTCAGGGCTGAATTTCGACTTTAGAGTTTCATTATATGTTGAAACAAGGCCTCTCTGGGCCAGCAGAACTGCTGTACGCTGTGCGAGCAGCAGCACACCACACACCACCAGATCTATGCAAAGGTGATCCATTCATGAGTGACAAGCGATGCAGTGACACGCCATCTTCACTGCTTCACACCCTAACCCTAGGGTAACAGGCAATGCACTACCACATATATTAAATCAAGTTATGGTCCGATATATACGCAAACTTCCAACCAACACACCAACTCTAAGTCAATACAAGTTGTGGTGAGACTTTTTGCCAGCCAGTTCATGCTCAAGTGAGCCAGCTGCAAGCGGTGAGTGCAGGTCTGGCGCCAACCCCGCGGATGATGATACAAGCTGATGCATGTCTCCAGACACAACAGCTAACACATCAGCCTGATACTACACTAAGCGATGATTTCCTTACTTTGTATATTTTCCCTGTGTAGCTCCTGCTGTGACTGTTTTATGTTGCTGGCGACTCCAGTCTGCCTTGGAATGCGGGGCTTTTAACTATTACATACAATTAGAACTCATGACTGCCAAAAAACGTTCATAAAACTCATTGTAAACATCAAGAGCTCACTGTGGGCCCAGACCAATCAGTGGAGCACTGGGAGCTCTCTCGTGATGGCCATGCCAGAGATGGACACCCGTGGGACCCAGGCGGACACAAGCCTCGCGCCTATGTAGTGCATGTGTTCCTAGCCGCGAACATCGAGAAGCAGGAGGCAGAACATGAACAGCCACGTCAGTGCTCAACAGCACTCAACCTCAACTTGAGCTGTGTGCTGTCAGTGCTTGAGCATGAGTACACAGTGTCACTGCTCCACAACGTAGATGCACATGAATTGCATGTTGCTCATCTTGTGTTGCGATGGTGTCTGTCGCAACACGTCACTGAAAGCCGTGTCTCTGCTGTTGATGGTTCTAAGTGCCAAATGACCTTCCAATCCTGTCCCATGAACAGGTGCAGGCACCTCTAGCAGAGCTCAGGGCTCTCATGGCCGCGCGCATGAAAGCAGTGGTGAGTACACACATCATATCTTCGAGTGCATGTCAACAAACCATGTTGTTGCATCATGGTTCATGAATCATCGTCATCATCAAATTTGAGTTCATGGTGTCTTTCCAAACGGCATTGCAGCATGTGTCATTTTGTGCTTGTTGCGATAGTGTTCATGAAAGCAGTGGGCAGTTTGTGCTGGCTGCTTCGAAGCATCACCAATGGCAAAGTGCCGCTGTATCGCATTGAGAACTAGACCTCTTGACTGGTGATGGTGATTGTGATGACTAAACATTCAGCGTAAGCAGTTGCTGTGTAGCTACATCACAAAAGAACGCAACACTGGCAGTTGCTAGTTTGTGTGCTGCACAAGTACAAGCCAACCTGAACCACGCGCCATGGGTCCACAGTAACACATGCAAGCTCATGTGCCCCTTTGTTGTCTGCCTGTAATGCTTGTTCTTTGTACTGCGCAGAATGCACGTGTGTTGAAGGCACACAAAGAGTGCCGCAGCTTGGAAGACAAGTACAGGCGCGCCCATAGTAAGGCAAGTCACCTTTAACATGAAGTTATGCCTGAGAATATGAACATTAGGGCACTGAGAATGTTTGGAGCTGCAACCTTGGGAACCCAACCGCTGACAAGTGTGAATGTGGCAAGGCAAGTTGCTGTGTAACGTATGCGGTACTGACATCGACAAATATCGAGTTACAATAGAAGTACACTTAAGCCAAACCTGGAAGCACTTGCCCGTTAAAGTCAAACCATGCAGCACTTACCCACGCTGCTGCCAGAGTACTTGCAACATGCAGCTTGTTGCATTCTGTGTTAGAGATGCCTCCAGCCCATGTATGCTTGTGAAATACTGTATAGTTTTCTGTCTTGGCTGCAACTGTTGGAGAAGGTATGTCTAATACATCACGATTCGCAGTCTTCACATCTCATTGCTTATTGCTGTCGACGCTGTGAATTGGAAGCCAGCAGCTGCCGTCACAAAAGGGGCCATGCAAGACAAACCTTCGCCTTATCCAGACCCTTACCTTAACTCTCACCTACAGTAGTGGGGGTTAGGCATTACATCCTTAGTCTCTCTCAGCCTGAATACAGTCATAAGCATGAACACACATGCATACTTCTGCACTATCAACGTCGCTGTACACACCACTTCCACTGCGCAACCCTTCCGTATGACTCACAAGGTTCAAAAGCAAGCTGTGATGCAAGCTCTGTGCGAGTTGAGTTGACCAACACTTCTTGACCCATGAGCTCAGTGATGAAGTTGTGTTTTTTTTTTGCTTCTGCCGCCCTGCCTTGGTGTACCCTGCGTGCCACAGTATCACAGGGCATACCGGGATGCGGTACATACCCATACCAGCCTGGTTGCTGACGGCAAAGTGACACCCAAGCCGCTATCAAAGGTCCGTGAACATTCTCAAGTGAAGTGACATGGTGTTGGTCGACAGAACGAAGTTGCACTTGACAGCATTGCAACAGCAATTGGCCATTAATCTCCAATAGCGTGGATGGACTACTGTCGCAGTGCAACAGCTAGAGAGGAGCATCATTGCACTTTTCACTTCTCAGTATTGATCACGAACTCCTCTGTGCTGTGGTGGGCAAGAAGGGGATATCATCACAGTGCTCAACGTAAGTGGAGTCATAGTGCTCAGTTACACAATAAGAATACCGTGACAGTAGTCGCCATTATAAGTGGCGCCACGTCTGCTGTTTGGGACAGGATGAAAGGGTTGTTTTGCGCCTGTTGACCGGTTTGACTAAGGCCGCATGGTGCTCTTCTGTCCGCCATGTGCATAGCAGATGAGCTTTCTTGGGAGCGTTTTGACTTAGTGCCTTGCAAGGTTTTCCAGACGTGTGTTTAGGTCACCTCATAGGTGCCAGTGCTGCGGCATTTCAAGTAGCAATTTATTGCTCAAAATTGAAGCAGCCTCACAGCACGCACAGTAGACACATGACCTACGCCTGTTACAGAGGCAAGGCTCTTTGAGCAGTGTGCTTCATCTGACAACCTCAAGTGATGTTAACCTGCCGGTCAGCAACACTCTTCAGCTAAAAGCTTCGGGCGCAGCAGTGCTCACTTGCACTGAAAATGCTTTTGAGGAACAATCTTCAAAATGGTGCCACCTGTTGCGGTAGAGCTCATGGAAACTTGACACCCGAACCTCAACTCATGACTTGCCCTGCTGCGATGTTGTTGCCTCACGCGCAGTCACAGACAGTGACCGCCAACAGGAGCCCCTCCCCCCCCTCCCCCTCCCTGGCCCAGGCATCCCAGCAGCAGCAGCAGCAGCACCGCTCCACCAGCAGCTCCATCGGCAGCAACAGCCAGAGTGGCAGCCCCAGCAAGCTCAGCAGCAGCAGTGCTCAGCAACAGTCTGGCAGCAGCAGCGGCAGCAGTGCTCAACAGCAAACAGGCAGCAACGCTCAGCAGCAGCCAAGCAGCAGCAGCAGCAGCGCTCAACAGCCGAGCAAGAGCCACGCCCTCGCGCTAAAGTACAAGAAGAATCTGCTGGGGGGCTTGACGTCAGGGGGCGGGGGGGCAGTGTCGGACACCCTTACGCGTGTGCTAGATGCCATGCCCAGCATGCCCAATGTGGCCAAGCACGTGCGGAGGTCATCCAGCAATGCGTCAAACACCGGCGCGGTGGCTACAGCGGCAACGGCGATGGCTACCAATGGGCCCAATATGCCTGCGCCGGCCACGCCTTCGCCAGCGACTATTTCCAAGAGCGACGTCATGATTCAGGTACGGGAATCGGCATCAGTATATACATAGTCATACAGGCAAGTGCATGCAGTGCATTTTCGTAAATGGGAGAGGGCAGTTTATTGCATTATTTATTGAATGAGGAAAGTACATGATTGCGATGAGGGTTAGAGTAAGAATTAGGTTGAGTTGGTTGTTGATCGGCTTAACAGTGGGGCAGCTGCGGAGGCTTGCAACAGTACATCATCAGGTCATGTTTGCTGGCAGAATTGATGTACGCCCAAGTAGAGGGCTCTGCTTGCTGTGCAGCCCGTGTTGCCTTGCCACCGCGCCGCCTAGCAGAGAGTATCACTCAGCCGCTCCTATGTGTGCTTCGTATGCGTGTGTAATTTGAGTTCCGCTGCGGCAATCCTCCCTTGCGTTTGTCTTGAATGTCTAGATGCCGTCAGTGCCGCTGGCAGCTGTGCATTCATTTTTTTAAGCGCAGTTGCAGATGTACTCACCCTTGAATGTCTAGATGCCGTCAGTGCCGCTGGCAGCTGTGCATTCATTTTTTTAAGCGCAGTTGCAGATGTACTCACCCTTCAACGTCACATTTCAACCAAGAAAACCACTCTGCAGACACTTCAGTTTACGTTGTGAAGTTGACCATAATTGCACTGTCAGTGTTGCATGCTGACTGTCCTCTTGCTATGTTTGTTGCCGGAGGTGTTATGGCATCACTTGCATGGCAGCACAATGTAGCGGTGGCCGCACTTTACTATGATCAAACCACTTCAACTTCTATCAGGCGCATGAGCACTGGAATTGACGACCAGCGTCTCATAACCTTCAACTCTGTTCCTTGCGCCGCACAGTGGCTGCTGCCCACAGAACAGCAGCGCATGGAGAGCCTGGCAGAGTCTGCCCGCTCTGCCCATGAGGCAGCAGAAGACGCACGCAGAGCCTGCCGCCAGGCCTATGACGCCTTGTGCCTACAGGTATGTACTTGTGTACATAGTAAACAAGACTTCCTGAGACGGCATACTTAGGGTTAGGGTTAGGGTTAGATTTAGGGTTAGGGTTAGTCCTAACCCTAACTTTGGAGTAACTGAGCACAGCGCATGGCACCAAGCTTAACGACTTAGCGCTATGTGCCTGAATGTACCTATGTACACATATATGCACAGCGCCCTCACCGTTTGTTGGCTGCATATGCAGAGTGACTCGCCAGGTGTATCACTCTTTGTGCCTGCAGGTGTTTATGCACATAGTGGGGGTACCCCTAATGGTGTATGTGCAGAGCGGGCTGCAAGCCCTATGATATTCATGCCTGCAGTCATGTGTGAAAATAGTTTACCTCTTACCCTATGTATGTATGTGTGTAGTACACTGTGTACATGCAGGACGGACCACCAGGCCCACAATGCTCTGTGCCTGCAGATCAGGCCCACTGAGGCATGGAACAGAAGCAAAACGCGCAACTCTCAACCTTTCCTCATTCTAGCCCCTGACCCTGCAACTTCAGTGTGTGCAGCCGTGCTTCACACCTGCCAACTGAGCAGCTCTGCTGTATTTCCGTACATGTTGATCACCACCATGTTGATCACCACCTGCCCATTGGCTGAATGTTGAGCGAATGTCTCAGCTTAATGTTAGGGTTAGGTTAGGCTCTTGCAAGGTTGGCTTGCGTGTGTGTACAAATGTATGTTTGCGTGTCACGTGCAGTAGGCTAAGCAAGAATTGATCACTCCTTGCATTCAGGTAGCAGACGTGTCCAAGCGTGCTGATAATCATTAGTTATGTTTGCTGCTGTACTCTTAAGCAGGTCTGTTGTAGTTCACTTCACTCTTGTTTGCAAGCGCTGAACAGCAAAGCTCGCCACCGACCAACCGTAGATCATCCAGCGTTTCATGCGTATACACGAACCTGTTTGTCGCCATTGCCACTGTCAAGAAGCACAGCGACCATAGAGATGCATTTGTTTGATCGCCTGCACGCATCTCTTCCCACTCGCCTTCTGCTGACAATACTGTACGGCGCTTTACATTGCATGTCACAACCTATTTTGTATTTGCAATCGACGTTGACCCCTGCTGGCTACAGGTGCAAGTGACGTGCCACGAGCTACAGGCATCCCTGAACGAGAACCAGGCTGCAGAGAGCACGTTTGCAAGTGAACTGCAAGATGGCCTCAGGCGTAACGCCGTCTTTGAATCCAGCACTCTAGCCAATGAGCAGGTCAGTTGCTACCGCGAGCACATGCACTTTCAGAAGTGTATGTATCGTGTATGCACAAAAGCATCTCCACAAGCATGGTGGCCGCATTGCAGGATGGACTCAAGTGCCATATCAGCTCGAGGGCCATTGAGCGGGGCCCGTAACCATAAGACTAATCGCTCCCAGTACCTCCATTTGAGTGCCTTGCCAATGCTCTTCTGCAAGTTCCAGTGGCTTGCCTGCTAGTGAAGTGCAAGACAGGTCATCTCTTCTACGGCGCTTCAATCCAGCTCTTTGCCACTTCTTTCGAAGGAAGTCATTGCTCATCAAGCACCTGAGCGCAGGGAGCATGCCAATGCTACTGTCCAAGTATCGGGGACCACTTCGTTATTGTACCGCAAGATCGCTTGCATGTTCAATGAGCAGCGCAAGTCACATGGCACATTTAAGCGTTGCCAACGCAAGCTGATATTGTCAGAGCAGCGGCTACATAACCTTCATGTACAGCTTCTGAGGATCAAAATCGGAGGCCTCTGAAGCTGCTGTGTGGGTGCTGCACCGTGGTTGAGCACTGCAGAGTGCACAACACTACTCCTAAAAATCTGCGCCGTCAACTCAGGGCATCCGCTGCACAGTAGCATGATATTTCATGTAAGATGCACAAATCGCCGATCACCACTGTGGGGGCTGTGTCCTTCTGCATCCGTACATGTGTTGCCGGACTTGACCAAGTAGTGCTGAAGCCGGACCTGAGACAGCAGCGTCTTGTTGTTGCTATAGAGACATCAAAATCATGGTGATATGAAAAGCCTCATGCCCGTCTTGAACCTCCTTCTCACATGTAGTGTGGCGCTACGCCCGCTGTTCGTGCTTTGTTCATTCTTTGTCCAGTATGACGTGCAGATGGTGTTCAAGGTGATGGAGACCATCAATGGACGCACGGATATGCAGAAATTTGTGCAGTCCAGGCAGAGGTGAGCAATGTAGGGTCAATACTTGGACGTGCAGCATGGGAATCAGTCTGCTGTGCTTATGTAGTAAGACAATCAGCAGTTATGTTATGTGCACATCAAGGGCATATTGGTGAATCAACACTGGGGATTGTTACAAAAACATTGACATACGCAGTGGGGTGTCTCATACAATTAGGTAGGGCTAGGGGTAGTCACGCAGCTGGACGCGCCATTCTAGTTCTCAGTGTTGTGCTCTCGAGTGTTGACACACGTGTGTTTGACAACAGGAATCGGTGCAATGAACGCAGAATAGGCAGCAGAGGCTGCAACTTAACTCATGTTCTTATGTAGTGCACACTGAAGCACTAATACTTCAGTAATGTAAGAACGCCTGCAAACCACCTGAAACAGTGTCATGCGCACGTCAGAGATCGTAGCGCCAGGCGTACACAACGGCTTGAGTTTGCAAGTCAGGCTATATTGATCGTTGAATGTTGATAATAGGAGATATGCTTACTGACTGAGCTATCGTTTTTCTTGCAAGCCCCTTTCTGCCTAACCCTAACCCTAACCCTAACCCTAACCCTAACCCTAAGCTCTTGTCCACCGCTGTTGCGCCACAACAACCTTTCCACATCTGCTGCTTGCTGTCAAGTGGTTTTATTCATGCCTTGCCATTGACTGACCTGACTCATGTGCATGCGACTGTCTCTTTACTGCTCTCGCATTCGCTGCAGCGTCGTGCAGCAGCAGACAGTCGTCACCGGCAGCGTCCCCGGCGCTGACATAGGCCCCGAAGAAGCCATGGACCAGACCTCAATCGCAGTGCTGCAGCAAGTCTTCAACATAGTCATTGCGCCTGACCTTCTGGCACACCCCCTTGGCGACGATGATTCCCTCAACTCTGCCGCAACACCAATGTATGGGGACTTGCCTGCCCCCCCGCCCGATGCACCCATCAAAGAGATCCCAGTAGCGGGCGATGCCATGGAAGGATCGTCGGTGCCAGAGATCCCGGATGATTTGCTGGCACTGCTTCGATTGCCACTTGTCTCGAAACACGACGTGCTTGGCGTCATGAAAGAGGAGGCAGCTGCAGCTGCTGCTCGACCGGACCGGAGTGGTAGCCGACACGGCAGTCCAGGCACACCGCACTCGCGCAGCGGGGGAAGCGCAGGGGGCAGCCCCCTCCTCAATGCCACCGGTTCTCAGGGTGAAGCTGGCACTATTGAAGCGGGGGGACTGCTGCCTGCAGAGGCTGTGGGCAAGCTGTTGACCTTTGTAGAGAGGGGGCATGGCAAGGGGCGCCTGCAGATACCCCCGCAAGTGCTGCCAGACAATGACTAGGGCAGAACGATGTGCAAATGTGGCCTCTTGGCAGAGCAACATGCATTGCTATGCTATATCCAAGAGTGTGACTGTATTCATGCGCATTTCAGAGTGTCGATGCTGGTATGCTGCCTTTCACTGGAAGTGTTGCTTTGTTTAAGCTGACACAACAGGTGTATGAAGGTAGACAATACCCTGTGTTCAGCACTATACTTCTACGTTACAACGCACTTGCACGCTAAAGTGCCACGAGCACCGCGCTGTTCGTGAGTGTCTCAATACTTGGAATCATGGTAATTATATCTCTGCATCGACTGACCTCTGCAACGCCAGCCTTGCCACTTCCGCTCTAGTTGTTCTAGTTGATGAATAATTACAGGGTCCTGGCCGCTGCCGCCTTGGCGTTGCATCGCCCAGCACACTGCGGTGCCCGTCGTGCAGTACCCCATTGCAACCGTCGCGCTCTGCGAACTGTGATGACACAACATATTCCAGGTGTCACACTGCAAGTTTGTCCCTCAGGACCTGCTTTCTTGTGCCCCCTTCTGCCTCTCAGAGGGTCATGATGAGTTGAGGAATCAGTGGAATGCACTGCAGATGACAGCATGTGACCGGCAATCGCAGCAGCACAGCACGCGGGTCTGCAACACCTGATGCAGTCCCTTCAATGACCTGCCAACAATTGCCTTGAACGAAGTGGACTCGTGAACAAGGCAATTGGCAAGTCAACGTGCTAGCCACCCTTGACTGGCAAGCTCTTCTATGTGTCCAGGGTTAGGGTGAGGGTTAGTAGTCATTTGCAGCTTACGCACAGGGCGCATTGGCGTCGCAATGTGTCATGTTTGTTGATGTGCTTTGTCGCCTTGAGGGACACAGTTCCATGACAACTACCCTCCCTGCGCTGGGAAAAGGGAGCCTTAGCTCCGAACGGCAGTTGGAACGGAGAGTCATCCAACTTGAAGTCGAACAGAATATGGCGAGTCACACCGCGAGCAAAAAAAGAAGCCCTTGCCGCCGCCTCAGTGTGTCGCAATTGCAATATTTGACTGTATCAAGCAACCAAGCAAGCGCAGCCTATCAACGTTGTCGTCAAGCAGCACCATGTCTGGACGCGGCGAGAAGCAGGTGGGTTACATGCGGAATCACAAGTTATTCCCGACCTGAGGATATCGAGATGCCTCCGCAGACAACTTGTAGACACCACGGGCTTCGAAGTCGGTTTTGGCTGGGCATAATGCCACCGCGATGCTAGTCGCACAGTAAGCTCCTGCTCCTTACGCCTTCAAGCCACTGCTAAGTGTCAAAGCACACAGATTGAAACAGCGGAACCGACAGAGTTCTGGTACTGTGAAAATCCAGCGCCCACAGCAGCGAAAGCGCGCTCCTCACTCTGCACCAGCGCGTTACCTTAGAGAACATCGAGTGCCATGACTTGTCGTGGATTGTGCTGCAAGCAACAGTATGTGTGCTCCACATGAACGTGGTTCGGACATATGTGAACTGCTTCCAGTGCGTTGAAGTCACGTTAAAGAGTGCCGCCGTCGATCCCTGGCCCGCCGCCGATACCGGGCCCGCCACCGATTCCGGGCCGACCCCCGATCCCGGGCCCGCCGCCGATCCCAGGCCCGCCGCCGATTCCGGGCCCGCCACCGATCCCGGGCCCGCCACCGATACCGGGCCCGCCGCCGATCCCGGGTCCGCCACCGATTCCGGGCCCGCCGCCGATACCCGGCCTGCCACCACCTCAGCTGATGGCCCAGAGCTCTAGACCGCGGCCGATGCCAGAGGTGCCAGTGTGCAGTCAGGTTGCAGAGCTGTGCAGAAGCATGCGCAGACTACACTTGTCGTCAGCCGACTCGGACGAGCCTCAGGGCAGTGGCAGCCATGCGCACGTCAAGAAGCGCCGCCGCCATCAGGTGCCACTAATCACTGTGACAGGGGATGCTGACAGACGAAGCCCCCGCGGCATCAGCCTGCCAGTGACTCGGAGTCTCAAGCGGCGAGTTTACGGGAGGCACTGCCGCCAACAGCGATAATTGTACTGACTCTGAGTCAGAGCTTGGTGGTACTTCTTATTAATTCTCGCTCAGGGCGCGAAAAAGCCAAGATGATTGGCATCTAGCTGTAAGGAATCTACATGTCGTATGACAGTCTGAAAGTGTCGCAACGACAACCACTCAAACGCCGCCGCCGCCAAATGGCATCTCGGGGTCCTCCCCTACGTCCTCCTCCATGTGCCCCCCCCCCCTGGATTCTGCCATGTGTGTCATGACACGGCCAGAGTACGCCATGTGGAGCGCTGCCGACAGTGCCGAGCGTAAGCGCGCCAGGGCGATGCCCTTGAGAGCTTTAGGGCGCGCTCCTCCGGGCACTGACATCCTGCTGGCATACTCCGTCGCCACAGCCTCCAGCAGCTTCCGCCCCTGCTCCCCGATGCTGCCAAATGACCCTATTGCCAAAGTGGCAAGTTTGTAGCAATTCTGATCATAATGACCAGAATAGTGGGTAGTCTTGGCGGCCTCTTGGTCGCGGCAGCATCGCTCGGGGGCTGCTGCAGTCTTCGCCGCCCGCGACGCCACCTGTGCCTCGAAGCAGGTAACGTCCACCATGAGCGGTAGGTGGCGTGTCGGGTCGTCGTAGCCGGTCACCGGGAAGGCGTCGGCAGGCAGCACGATGTCATCCTGCGACTCCCCGGCGGCCCGGCGGACCCCAGAAACGGCGTGTAGTCCTCGTCCACCAGTCCCGTTTTGAGGTATTGCCGCAGGATGCGCTGCGTGGCCCTCTAAGACTTGACGCTATTGTGGACGATGGTGTCGTGCGCCTTGACGCGTGGCGCTTGACACAGCCGTGCATGCAGGGTGCCGCCCGGCGACGTCCCGCACAGCTTGCAGCCTGCCGTCTGCTCGTCTACTCCGATGGCGCGTTTGACGGCCAGCTGCCAGGATAGGCCATCGAACGAAGCCGTTGTGGAGTACATGGGCTCGTTGAGGAATGCCATGCCGATCGAGTGCATGTGGCGCTGCGACCGGAATCGAGCAAGTGCTTATGTGCGTTGCGTGCCCTGCGGCAGCTGTTGCAGGTCCGCCTCCACCTTATCTGCAAGCTCGGTAGCGACGGCATCTGCAAGCGCACTCTGATTGGGGCGCTTCAGGCTACACTGCAACTGCAGAGCACTGGCGTCAAGTACGCAAGCAGCATCCGCACCAGTGCCACCACCTGCTGTCGGCCGCAGCGGCGGCTGCTGCGTAGGTGGTTGCTGCTGCAGTGGCGTTAGCGCTGGTGGCAGTATATGTTCCAGCTTGTCACCTGTTGCTGCACGTAGAGATGTGGCAGCTGTGGCGATCGTCCGCATGAGGGGCAGGCGCGCCACCTCTGCTGCTGCTGCGCCTTGTAGCATTGCTGGTGTGGAACGCGCAGCGCCTGCATTGACGGCCGCCGCTGCTGCGTGCGCTGGTGCTGCAGCTGCGCCGCCTGCCGTTGCTGCTGCTGCCAGTGGTGTTGCTGCTGCCGCAGGTGTTGGTGCAGCACCTGCCGCATTGGCCGCTGCCACCGCCATTGCCGCTGTCGCAGCCGGCACGGTTGCGGCGCCGCCTGCCGACGCTGCTCCTGCTGCAGGTGCTGCAGCAGCCCTTAGGCTAGTAGGGCCTGTAGCAGCTGTGTTGCCTATGCCCGCAGCCGCTGCTGTTGATGCTGCAGTTAGTGATGCCGCCGAGGCCACTTGAGGTGCAACATGTGCTGCCGCTGCTGCAGCAGCCTCTGATGCTGGAGCAGCTGCTGCTGCCGCCGCTGCTGCTGCCGCCGGAGTAGTTGCGCCGTGCGCCGCCGCTGCTGCTGCTGCCACTGGTGCCGCCTGTGCTGCCGCCGCGGCCCCTGATCCAGCGGCAGCTGCGTCGTGTGTTGCCGGAATGGCTGCGGTGGTACTACCGCCACCAGCGGCAAGTACACGCCGTCGGGCGACACTGCCGCCGGATTCACCAGTAGCGACAACGCCAATGCCAAAACAACGTTCGCGGCGGAAAACGCCTTTAGTGACGGCTGCCACTGCCGCACCAGCGGCGGGGCCCGCACCGGCCAACCCGGTGGTTGCACACTGTCAGCCACGGACGACTGTCACAGCCGCCGCTGCATGCGGTCGCAAGGTTACCTCCTACTTAACGGCGGCGGCAACGCCACGTGCGGCAGACATGATGGTGCCAAAACCGCCGGCAGCCGCTGCCGCATCAGATGGCCAACGCGGGGCAGCTGCATCCCGGCGGGGTCGGCGCCGCGGCGCCAGCGCCGGGCCGCCCCTGGACCGCTTCGGAAGCATTGGCAGCATCAACCGCCCAGAGTCGCCGTCTGGCAAACTGAGTGCGCTGGCAAAGGCGGTCACCATGACCGTGCCCGTACCGATGGAAGTTGGCGAACCTACCAGTGGGCCAGCAGGTCACCAGAGACGGATCACGTCGCGGCCTTCGCAGCCAGCTAGCAGTGGCGCCTCTCCCCAGTGGCATCCCGGTCCTCAGCCGATGGAGGTCACCGCAGCGGCAACCCCATGTGCTGCAGACATGGTGGCAACAGCACCAGCGGCCGCTGCTGCACCGGGCGGCGAACGTGGGGCGGCTGCACCCCGGCGGGGTCGGCGCCGCGCCAGCGCCCAAAGCACTGGCAGCGTCACCCGTCCAGAGCCACAGTCTGGCGGTGCGCTGGCAAAGCCGGTCACCGTGACCATGCCTGTACCGATGGAACTTGGCGAACCTGGGCCGGCGGGTCACCAGAGACGAATCACGTCCCGGTCTTTGCAGACAGCTGGCAGCGGCGCCTCTCTGTCAGGCGGCAGCGTCACCTCTGACGGTAACAGTCGCAACGGGCACCCAATATCCGGCATCACCGCTATGACAGTTTTGGCGCCCGCCAAGATACACGCTGCCAACCGGAAGGTCAATATCCCGGGGCTGGACTGCCGCATGTGCGACAAGTTCATAGTGCGAGCAATTCCTCGGGCCCCGGGAAAGAATTGCCCAGCGGCACACGCATGTGCACACCAGCGCACGCGCCACACAGGGAAAGGGAAGCAATTTGCAGAACTGCATGTTCAGCTTTTCCTAGACCACCGACCAATATGCGGCGGCCTGGAGCAGGTCTGCGATGGGTGCGGCAACCTCTTCATCAGACGCACAGCAGCAAGCGCCACGACACCATCTGGTGATCTAGGGGCCCTGGACCAGTGCGACGTGTGGCGCGGCGCCGACTGCCTCACAGGCCCGGTCGCCGCGACAGCATGCACACAGTCTGTCAGGCTGTGACCGTGCATCAGGCCATGATCACATTGCTGACATACACACCCGACCAACGACATGCGCGGCGGCAGCGGGTGGTGCAGCTGTTGGTGGGGGGAATAGCCTGAAGCCAACAGCTGCGCTGCTCGCCGCCGCTAGCAAATGTGGTCCCATACGCAACATCCTCGGATGCGAGCACCTGGGGGTAGACCCCAGGCAAGCCCATGCATCTACGTTGGACGGTGTGGCAGTTGCGCCGCTGCCGAGACTGACCCGGAGCAGCACAATGGGTGTGCTGCCTGGCGAAAGTCGTGCTAGCGATAGCGGCGCAACGATGTCAAGCAACGATCGTGTGCCCAGCACACCTGGCAGTGCAGCAGCTGCTGTCGCAGCGGGCGCTCAGTCTAGCGAATGCCCCAGGGACCCGACGGGATCTCACTGGCAAGGCTTGCTGGGGGCGGCTGGCGCACTCGCGCGCAGGGTACGTGCACTGGCCCTTGTCCCCAATCGGGCACGCGTCACGGTGCTTTGCGCTTGGCCGACGGGTACCAAGCTTGGACCCTGCCGCACGTCACGCCGACTGCATATGCGGCCGGCGGCCAGCGACGCGCCAGCAACACAGACCCTGCTGGGCCGGACTCCCTGCGCACCGCTGGTGAATCAAATGCATGACCTGACGGTCACGTTCAGCTTGCTCTCCCTCCGAGAAGAGGGTAACGACCTGGCAGCGGTGTTTGACCAACTCTCCCTTAGGGAACCGGTCGTTGCCAGGTCGCCTCGCCAGCCAGCCGGGAAACGTGGTGAGTCAGACGTCACGCAGGCTGGTGATAACAGCAGCCACGCAACAATGACCGAGACAGCATCTGTCACGGCTATGGTTGCCAGTGGAAAGCGCAGTCGACGCAGAGGTAAACACAGACGGCGGACGCAGGAGCGACAGGCCCAGTGCGACAATTCTCCTGCACCCCTGGCACCAGCCACCACACCGCCGAGGGGCGGTGCCTCTGCCCCCTCAGCACCAATATCCGGGTCGGCGAAGGTCACCACCGTGACGGTGGCGACCCGGATACCCTCAACCGTGTGCCATACAGTCACCGTGGAGGAGCAGCAAGACGCGCTGTCAAAAGCCACCAACTATGGTTTTTCCACTTGGCACACGGGCCTGCAGGCACTCCACAAACAGGCGCTTGGGGAAAACACAGCGACACTAGCACGTGGTGGGGAGCTTCGCCCCGTGAGCAACGTGGGCACGGCAACTGCCTGATTCATACAGCTCTACACGGCATAGGCAGCGTCGCAGTTGAGCACGGACTGCCGGCCCCAGCGCTGGTGATTGCCATGCGAGAGGCACTGCTGGACGGGATGGTGGCATACGTCACGCAGGGGGCGGGCAAACAAGGGGCCAGCATGTCATCGATGCGTCAACTGACCGCGCATGCCGCAGCCCAACCTGCGTGTACACGTGAACAATTCGACACGTACGGGACACGCGCTCGCTGCCTCGCAATCGAGTACGGCACAAATGAAGCGGACAGCGAGGACAGCGGGCACACGCTCCTGCTGCAACGCCTACAGGAAGAGGGCGTGTGGGGACGGCCCCTCGGTTTGTCTGTGTGGGCCATTGTTGCAGCGGTCTACGCGGTCTCGATGACCGTGTGGCAGGCCAAGCCAGGCCACTGGCAGCACGCAAAAATTAACAGGGCTGGTGCTGGCACAACTGATGCCATCATGGGCTGCCAGCGGTATTCGCACCGGCGACTCTAGCTCAGCCTGACTGCCATCTGGATGTGCTGTGGACGCCGCCTGGGCTATATACAAATGTGGGACACTTTGAACTGCTTGCCGCCCCTGCGGCAGCTGCGCCCTTGCCAACCACTGTGACAGCGTCGGCGACCACTCAAGCTGACAGCACCCACATCACGGCTCCGAGTCGGACACAGCCCCGTACTGCGCTGCAGTTGCCACAGCAGCCTGAGCCACTGAGGTGTCCACTATGCACACTGGCATTTTGGCAGCTTGGTCAGAAAGAGGACAGCAAACAGCGAGGCAAACTGTCAGCTGCGAGCCGCATGGCACCGGTAGTGGCCCACTTCAACGGTGGTAGCTGCACGAGGTCGATGCTGAACCCTGAGGCGAGCACATCACACTGTCAGCAAAATCCGGCGGCAGCATACGCCAAGGGAATCCGGCAGCAGGTTGATCACGACCCATCCGGTGACCGTGCCCCTTCAGGCAGCAGTACCTGCAGCACTGGGGCACACCATGCCAAGCGTGTGCAGGAGATGAGCACCATGTATCATAATGGTTGCACGGCAGAAGACTTCCTACGGGCGGTAAGGAAGCTGAGTGCATGCACAGGTGCCTGCGGTCTGGTCCATATGTCAGCCAGCGCGGGGCAGAGGCAATGCGCGCTGACCTCGCCATGCCACACGTGTCGACGGAATGGAAGCGCCCCCACGCGCGCACGCCCGGCAGTACCCCCGGGCCAGTCCGAGGGCGGGGGTGCGGGTAGCGACGGCGCGGCCGCGGCGGCGGGGGCTGCCGCAGCGACACCTCCAAAGCCACCGGCGGTGCCGGCTAGTGGCGCTGCCAACTCAAAGTCCAGCAAGAAACGCCCGGCGGCCACGGCAACCGGCGCGCAACGCCGGCGCCGAACGGCAGCTGCTGCGGCACCGCCTGGCAGCGCCGGCAGCCGCACTCAGTCTGACAGCCTGAGGCTGCAGGACAGCAGCCCCCCCCACGGGACGGCCGTGGGGTGGGTGGACATGGACGTGGACCCGCCGGACGATGCCGTGTCACCGCCCCCCCCGACCACCACCACCAGTGGCAGGCCCTCAAAGCCCCAGGCACGAGCATCCCTGGCTTGGGACCTCTCGACGCCCTCGGTCGTCCACGCACTTGACCAGACCAATGAGGCGGATCTACTGCTGCTGCGGCTCACCACGACTGCCAACCCCTTCCGCACTCAGCTGCAGTGCACCCAGTGAGCACGGCTAGTGGAGCACGCCACACGACTACTGGCGGACGCCACAGACAGTGCACGTGAGGCGGCACGGGTGCGCCTCCACCATGGTGCCGGGGCGTTTGCACATCAGGTTTCTCAGACTCTAGTGCAGCGCGGCTACAGGCTGCTGCACCTGCTAGCAGCAATGGCCTTTGGTGGGCAACCGGAGGGAACCGGTATGCCGCCTGCGGCCCGGCTGGCAGCGTTGCTGTCTGGCGACTTCGCAGAGCTACTGAGAAAGACGCTGTCAGCAGCAGCGGCGCTGCGGGCCCCTAAACCAAACAACGCAGCTACGGCGTCGGCACAAACGAACTTCGATGCCGACTGGACGGCGGCGGACTCCAGGCAGCAAACAGCATGCGCTGCCCTCTCAGGCAAGCGACGGGGGGTAGGCCTGGCTGCCGCACGACTAGAGGCGCGTGAAGCATGCGCCCCAGCAGACGAGGTCACGGCACAGGTGCTGGCAGCAAAGCACCCTGAAACTGGCACCCGGCCGGGGGTAGTCGATATGCCAATGGAGCAAGTGCGCGGCCTGGTACGCGACGCCCGGCGGCACTGCCAGTGCTTGCACAGCGCAGGGGTGGCAACGACCGCCGGGCCCGCTGGCAGCGGCAGTCCTGTCCTCAATTCGGGTCAGGCGCATGATCACAGCGATAGGCCTGAGGATGCTGCCAGCGCAGCCGGACGGCGCCTCGAGGTGGAGGCGACAGACATACTGTCGACCTTGTCCGTAGCAGGAGCGGGGAAGGCAGGAGGGCTGGACGGCCTACGTTATGAACACCTCTTGATGGCCGCTGGGCCTGGTGCACCAGTGAAAGCAGCCACCCGCCCCGTGGGCAGTGCCTCGCCAGGACTAGCTGGTGATTCAGAATCGGATGTGATGGAACCGGCATTCGCCCATCACCTGGCCAAGGTGTTCACGACGCTGCTTGTTGAGCCCGAACTGCTGCCGGAGCAATCGCAACGGCTTCTCCGCGCCGCGGCCCTCTCAGGCATAGGATAGAAGCGGCGTCCGATCGCCTGCTCCAGTGTCTGGCGCAGACTCCTCGGGTCCACAGCGGCATGGAGTGTCAAGGGCAAGATATCGGGGCTGCTGGCCTCCATGTCGCAGTTTGGCGTAGGATACCGGTCTGGCGTCGAGCATGTGGCAGCGCGCGCGCGCGTGTGGCACGAGCTGTATGGCACCACAATCCAGCTGAACTGTGAGAACGCATTTAACAGTGTGGATCGCGCCGCCATTGTGCGGGGGCTTATGCTCTTCTGTCCGGAGCTGCTCCCGCACTTTGAGTCCGTATACTGTGGTGACACTGCCCCAGAGATGCGAGTGGAGGTGAACGGTGAAGCTCGCATTATCTGCTCCCACCTAGGGTGCCAGCAAGGGGACCCTCTAGGGCCGCTGTACTTTGCAGTGGCAGCGGTCTTCCCACTCTTCTACCCTGATGGAGTGAATGCGACGCCCGGCAGTATGCCGGCCTACGGCCACAGCACAGCGGAACCGCCAGCCCCGCACTGCGCTTTCCTGGATGACCTCAACGTGCTGCAAGCTGCCTATTTCGACGATGCAGCGGCCGCTGGGGTGGCAGAGGTGATCCGCCGGCTGGCGGCAGGGGGCCTACGCGTTCGACCAGACAAATCGCTGGCCATTGCCATGCGCGGCACAGTGTTTGATGAAGCGGCCAGAGCACGCCTGCGCGCCCTTGACATACCGTTTGTGGACGCCACCATGCCAGAATCCAGTCAGGGCTTTACTGTTAGGATTGAGCTTTCAAGTTGCACACAGGAAATTGCTAGACAGCAGGGATAGTTCCTGAAGATTCTCGGCCAGTTCTGTGGCCAGTTCTGGAACTACAAAATGCTTTGCTTTGAATGCTTGGTTCAGAGCCTTGGGGGAGCTGTAGCGGCAGCTTGCAAGGTAGTAGATTGCGGCATAGCGGATTCGCTGTGCATTGGGGTTGCATTGACAGTAGTGTAGCTTGGAGAGGGCTGCAGCATGGGGCTGTAGCTGTGGGGGCAAATAGAGGGTTGGGCTTTCTGGGACTTGATCACCCTTGGATCTCTACCTGCTGCTTGCTACCACAACGCTTGAGAATAGCATCATTCTGTTAGTTGGAGGAGTCTGAGGGTATGCCTGACTCAATTTTGCTAAAGAAAGTTGAAGTTGAAATTGCAGAGGTATTGCACAAGGGGAACCCTGACCAGTACTCACAAGCATTGGAGCAGTTCACTGTCCCCGAAGGCACGAGCGTGGAGGATGCCATCAGCCAATATGCTAGCGCAGTCAACATCGCTGAGGCATTCACTTCTGAGAACGACCCGTACCGTCAAATGCGGCCCTTCTTCGAAGCGATCGCAGTCAAGTTTTTCTCGAACACTTTCCAAGGTCTACTTCAATTCATGGAAAACATCTCGAGCAGTGACGCCTACGCACAAGGCCGCATGACAGCACTTGACATTGTCAATGAAGTACGGGATGAGACGAAGCATGCTACCAACCATCAAGCCGTTAGGTGGCATCCCTTCCCTGACTCACAGCGGCATTTGGCCCCCAAGAGAGAGAAGGATCAGGGCAAGGGTCTAAAAATGCATCAAGTACAGCCAGGTGGCAAGCCTGAATTTGTATGCGCCAATTGCACAGTTCTCGGCCACACCTGGCGTGACTGCCCGAAAGCGTACAATGCCACCAACAATGACATGTCCAGGAGTAAGGGGGGCCAAGGCGCTAAGAATCTCGTCCACTTTAACAACACTCAGAAGTTGAAGAAGAGTGGAATGCAATGGACAAAAACACTAGGCCGCGCCATGTCACAGCTTGGATTAATGAGAAACTTCGAACGATGGGCCCATAGGGGTGCCACCCAGGGGATTGTCCCGACCCTGGGGAAGCAGATCGGGAAGGTATTGGCACACAACCACCTGCGCCGGCGCAAAGGGCGCAGCGCAGCAGGGGGCGTGTACGACAAGGCAGTGTTGAAGTAAAAGCCGCGCAGGTGGCCATAACTGATGCAGCAGCGCCTAACCCAATGCCAACGACATCAACGCAGCAGGTAGATAGTGTAGCGACTTCACAAGCCGTTGCGCAACTCAATCTGTTAACAACCAACGCAGACGAGCGGAACATTGTGCCGCCGTCAACAACGCAGCGGCTAAGTAGCACAAAAGCCCTCACGGCCGCTGAGCAACTAAAACTGTTACCAACTAGAGCAGACACGCAGAACTCGGTGTTGCAGAGTGTGAACTTCAACTTCAACAACTTGAACAAAGCAGAATCTACATTGACTGCACCTCACACCATGCAGCACCACACAGGCATCATGAATGAACTGCATGATGCAGGCACCTTGACACCATCTGGTGCAATGATGAGCGTAGAGTGCAGCACAGCTGCACCGCGCATGCATGCCAACACAAGCGTCACATCAGGACAGAACTCACTGACAGGCGCAGAGTGCAGTGACTCAGTAGCCGCTGCCGCGGCTGCCGACACTGCACCAGACGAGGGGTGTGGTAGCGCGGCGGCCACGGGGACTGCTGGCACTGCACCCAGGAGTAATGTGCGGCGTGGTGTTGCAGCAGGGGCTAGCAGCACTGCGTCAAGCACGGGTGTGGACGATTGTGCTATTGGCACCACGTCCCCACCCCCTCCATCGCAACGGGATGTGCGATATCGTGGCACCGCGGGGGCGGCCGCGGGCACGGCATCAGGCACGGGTGTGGATTGCAGCGCTACCCGCGTTGCGCCTGCACCTGCGAAGTTCAACATGGAGCTGAGCACTATCGGCTGCTCAGCCGCGCAGCGCTTCGGTGTAGCGCCGCTTGGCAGCAGCAACGAAGCGGCAGCGCAGCGCTTAGGCGCCGCGCAGCCTCGTGACAACATCGGCGGCTCAGCAGCGCAGCGCTTCGGCGCAGCGCCGCTTGGCAACAGCAATGACGCGGCAGCGCAGCGCTTCGGCGCAGTGCAGCTTCGTGACAACATCGGCGGCTCAGCGGCGCAGCGCTTCGGCGCAGTGCCACTTGGCAGCAACAGCGACGCGGCAGCGCAGCGCTTCGGCGCAGCGCAGCCTCGTGACAACATCGGCGGCTCAGCGGCGCAGCGCTTCGGCGCAGTGCCGCTTGGCAGCAACAGCGACGCGGCAGCGCAGCGCTTCGGCGCAACGCAGCCTCGTGAAAACATCGGCGGCTCAGCGGCGCAGCGCTTCGGCGCAGTGCCGCTTGGCAGCAACAGCGACGCGGCAGCGCAGCGCTTCGGCGCAGCGCAGCCTCGTGACAACATCGGCGGCTCAGCGGCGCAGCGCTTCGGCGCAACGCCGCTTGGCAACAGCAATGACGCGGCAGCGCAGCGCTTCGGCGCAGCGCAGCCTCGTGACAACATCGGCGGCTCAGCGGCGCAGCGCTTCGGCGCAGTGCCACTTGGCAGCAACAGCGACGCGGCAGCGCAGCGCTTCGGCGCAGTGCAGCCTCGTGACAACATCGGCGGCTCAGCGGCGCAGCGCTTCGGCGCAGTGCCGCTTGGCAGCAACAGCGACGCGGCAGCGCAGCGCTTCGGCGCAGCGCAGCCTCGCGACAACATCGGCGGCTCAGCGGCGCAGCGCTTCGGCGCAGTGCCGCTTGGCAGCAACAGCGACGCGGCAGCGCAGCGCTTCGGCGCAGCGCAGCCTCGTGACAACATCGGCGGCTCAGCGGCGCAGCGCTTCGGCGCAGTGCCGCTTGGCAGCAGCAACGACGACGCAGCGCAGCGCTTCGGCGCCGCGCAGCCTCGTGACAACATCGGCGGCTCAGCAGCGCGGCGCCACGGCGCAGCGCCGCTTAGCAGCAGCAATGATGCGGCGGCAGCGCAGCGCTCAGGCGCAGCGCAGCCCAACGGCACTCTCGGCGGCTCAGCAGCGCAGCAGTGCGCTTCGGCACATGTTGCGGTGAATACAGCGGCTGGCTGCCCGGACTTGAACTTGAACTTGCGGCGTTCAGACACAGCTGCACAGGAGTGCACTTCTCCTTGCTTAGGGGGGGGAGAGTATGCAGCAAAGGGCTACATCACCGACGACACAACTATGACAGATGTCGATGGCGGGGATGAGAGCGACAGCGATTATGGCGACTCAGACTGTGAGGATGGCGGGGAAGTTACGCGGGCGGCGCGTGTTGACTTCTGGAAGGACTACACCCCTGAGGAACCAGAACCACCGGTGGCGGATTCCAATCAGTTTTCAGTTACCACAGCGCGCAACAGCGACTACAGCAGGGACGACCTGTTAACGGACGCTGATCGCAACTTCAACTGCCTGCACGCGGCAGAAATGCAGAGCATGCGCGAGCAGCGCAATGGCTCATCACAGTGGCAGCAACGTGGACTGCAGCCGGGGCACCTCACATGCCACGGCGGTATCAAAATGCAGTTCAACTGTTCGGTGGACAGGCGGCGCGGCGGTATAGAGCCACCTGTACAGATTAAGGATGGGTCGTACGACTCAGGGTGTGGAGCGTCGTGCATTGATGAGGCGCAGATCAAGCGGCTCCTGCATCAGCGCGCCATTCACGCAGATGCAGTCTTCGAAATGGAGCACCCGCACATATTAGCGGGGTTCGACACATCAAGGCAGCGCACAAAGGTGCGTAAGGCGGTGCTACTTCACATCACGTTTGTGGCGGTGGGCCGCACACCAGTGAAGCTGGCATAGATCTTCCTAGTGGTGCCCAATCTTGGGGCATCCATGCTGCTTGGGGGGGATGTGATTGGCTTACATAACATCAACCAACGGCTCGGCGAAAAGCCCGGCATCATCGACATAGAGTTTCTACCGGGGCCCAAAACGTGGCAGGCACAGTGCGACGGCGGCCCGACTGTGCCAGTGCTGCGCGTGAGGGACGGCGGCGACCCGACGGAGCACTGGCGCGCAGTAGTTGCACGCACCGCGCATGTTAACGGCGACCGAGACAGATGGGTCTCACTACGCATATGCCATGAAGATGGCAAAACACCAGTTCAACCAGGCGATCCTGGCACAGTGAAAACCAGGCGATCCTGGCACAGTGAAAGACATGTCAGTGGAGGTTTGCGTGGACCATGGTGGTCTACAGGCGGACCGCATCACAGTGGGGCTTACGCCTACGGGGGCGGCGCCAGTGGTGCTACGTTCACTGGGCGGGGACATTGATTTGCGGCCCGGCCAGTCCATTGGCCGTGCTCTCGCGATGGAGGACACGCCAATTTCTGAGCGCAGCTGCGACGAGTTCGGCAGTCCACTGCTCAGCAACCTCCTTAAGCCCAAAGCCATGGAACTCTTTTGTGGTGCAGGGGGGCTCAGCGAGGGCGCAAAACCGTTTGTGCACACAGTGCTGGCGTCAGACATCAGCGAGCGGGCGTGCAAACTGTTTGCCAGCAACCACTGCGGCACTACAGTAATGCCTGCTAACATCAACGACCGCAGCGCTCAACTGCACATCATAGCGGAGGCACGCCGACTTGGGGTTGAAGTCTCCAGCGGTGGACCCCCATGCACTGACTTCAGCATGTCAGGCAAACGATGCTCTCAGAAGGGCATACAGTGCATCATCAGCATGCTGCAGGTCTCAGCGGCGGTCAGCACAGTGCGCATGGTGCTATTGGAGAACGTGGTGGGATTCCTGAGCACACCTGAGTTCCAGCGGACTCTAGACCTAGCTCAGGGCTTAGGGTTTGACCACAGCCACAACGTCATCAGTGGCAACGACTGCGGCCTGCCTACAAAGCGGCGCCGTGTGTTCCTCATGTTCACACGTGGCCGCCTGGGTGGCGGCGAGCTTGCGCGTGATGACAAAGCGGATTGGCGGGGGGTGCACGAGCGGCTGAGAGCACTTCTTGCTGCGGAAAAAGGGGTGGAGGGATATCAGAGCGTTGCTGACGCCATCAGCGCGTATGACCGCCCATGTTTTCGTTTTTGCGCGCGCAACACCAAAGCGCCAGAGATTTTAGATACAACGCAGCCATGCCCCACGCTGAGAGGATCAGTATGGCGGCAACCGCACGTAGGGTCAGACAGCACAACCGGCTCCTTATGACACAACCCTGCAAACGCAACAGAGGACCCAGATGAGGTGGCGGCGGCAACGCATCTCACATGGGGGGAGTTACTGGCGGTCAGCACGTTCTCTACGTACAACTGGCCAGAGCCACAGTGCGGCGATCGCAAAGCCAATATGCAAATGCTGGCAAATGCGGTACCGCCGCGCATGGCTCACTACGTCTGGGAAGCTCTGTTCAGAGCGGGCGCACTGCACCTGGTGGGGTCGCAGCAGCAGCGCAGAGGCTCAACGGCATCAACCTCACACGCTGACATAGCGGAAGAGCTAGATGCGCAGGACGCGCAACTGCAGGCGGTGCAGGTGCGGCGCGTTGCTGCAGCACGTGAGTTACAGCAGTCGCCAGCGGTGGTGGAGGCGGCGGTGGATGTGAAGCTCGCATTAGCAGCCCTAGCTGAGCACTGCCCTAAGTAGGCGGCAGCTTACAGCACTTGCTGGGGCACTTTGCTCTTGACACAGCAGCAACGCTACATCGACGAGCGAGCTGCCGGCAACAACGCTGCTGCAGGCACAGTGGAGCCAGTAGCAGAATTCAGAGCGCACATTCGACAGCGCCGAGGGTTCAACATGAACGGCACGGCTGCAGATACAGCCGAACGGCTGGAGCGGTTAGCTCTAGCAGACATTGGGCGGATGCGTGCAGCTCACAAAGCGCGCGCAGCCACAACTTTGGCGGCGAAGGGGCAGATGAGCTCAACTTCAACTTCAACTGCCTCAAGCTCTGGCAGAAAGAGCTTCGAGCGCTTGACGAGTCAGCAGCAGGGGCAACCGCAACTTCAACGGATCAACCAGATATAGCAACAAACGGCAAGCGCAAGCGCACGGAGGCGGAGGCAGAGGCTGCGCGCGCGACGCTCCGGCGACGGCTGCACGCCAAGCTGGCGCCAGTACCCACGCCGGCGGTGCGGAAACAAGCTTGCATCGCAATGATAGCTACCGCCGCGGCAGCCCTAGGGGTAGAGGTCACGGGGGACGCTGCTCAGGCAGCAACACTATTGCACTGTGGGTGGTCGTTAGGCCTGTTTGGCCAAGCGCCGCCTGCAGAAAAGTTAGAAGCTCCTCTGGGGGAGGCGGTGAGCAGGGATCCTGCGGTGCAGGAGATCTTGGAGCATGCACGGCGGGTGCTGCTGCCACACCTGCTCAAGGTCAATGTGGAGATCGAGGGCTGGATGGCAGATCAGGTCGCCCGCCTAATCATCTCACTGCAGCACTACGCAGCAGACTTCAGCAAGGACAAGTGGGACCTAGGGTACTGCAAACCCTCCCATTTCGCATAGTACTACAAGACAGCGCTCACCCCGTAGCAGATCGGCCATACCGTTACAGCCCACAGATGACAGCGCTCATCCGGGTTGAGGTGGACAAGCTGCTCGCGGCGGGCATCATCAGACCGTCACAGTCAGAATGGAGCTCACCGGTTGGCGGGGTGATGAAACCTGACGGCACGGCGCGCATAACGGTCAACTACAGGCGGCTCAACGCAATGAGCATCATCCCAAAGGTCCCGATCCCCATGATTGAGGACATCTTCAATGCGCTAGGCGGCGCCCAGAAATTTCTGGGCATAGACATCAGCGGAGCCTTCTTTGTGTCGGCAATCGATCAGTCAACAATTCCGCTGACCGCCATGGCAACGTCATTCGGCTTATACGAGTGGACAAGGTGCCCGCAGGGCGCAGCTGGCGCTCCTGGGCACTTCACGCGGCTCATGGAGATAGTGCTACAGGGGCTAGACAGAGTGCAGTCGTTCATTGATGACGTCATAGTGCACTCCCCGGACGTCGACACCCACATAGCAGACCTCCAAGCGCTAATGGAGAGAATGCGCAAGCACGGCATCAAGCTGGCTCCGGCAAAGATGCACATTGGATGCACACGCATCAAATTCCTGGGTCACATAGTGGAGACCAACGGCATTCGGCCTGACCCAGAAAAGGTTTCAGCATTGTTGGACATGCCCATACCCGAGGACTTGTTGGCTCTTCGGAGCTGGGTAGGGCTGGCCAACTACTATCGGCGGTTTGTGAAGAACATGGCGGAGGTGATAGCGCCGCTGACGGCGCGCATGTCAAAAGACGTGCCGTTTGTGATGAGCGCTGCTGAGTTGGCCGCCATCGAGGAGGTCAGCATGGCACTTCACTTCATGCACTTATGGTCTACCCTGATCATGTGGCCGCAGCCAGCGGCGAACGTCCTTTCATCCTAGCAACAGACGCGTCCAAGCTCGGGTTTGGCGCAGTAGTGTCGCAGTCAGATGTGCGCGGGGTCGAGCATCCCATAGCGTTTGCCAGCCGGGCAACGCTCAAGCATCAGAAGAGCTGGACAACCACAGATTTGGAGGCGGGGGCGGTAGTGTTCGGCGTCAAGAAGTTCAGACACATCTTGTGGGGCACCCCCTTCGTCATCGACACAGATCACAGGGCACTGTTGTGGCTGGAGAGCTGCAAGGACAAGACAGCGCAACTTGCGCGCTGGTTTGAATTCCTAGGGGCTTTCCCACACACCATCAGGTACAAAGCAGGGGAGCGCAACGGCAATGCAGATGGGTTCAGCCGGAACCCTATGCCCTCTACAGCAGCAGATGCGGCCGAGGAGGCTGCAGATGAGCTGCTGGAGGCATACACTGTCAGAGTCAGCGCGGACCCACAACGACACGATGCCATGTGCCGAGTGGCGGCACGCATGTTGGAAGATCTGTGCACTAAGATACACACGTGCAAGGAACTTGACAGCGACGACGGCGACGGCAATGTTGGCGCGCATGGCTCAGCGGCATCCCGACTGGGGGACTGGTCGCGATTCAACAAGCGCATCGGCGGCGCAGAGCGCCCCGGAGTTACCCACATGCATGTGGTGACTCGCGGCGGTGCTTATGCGGCACCAGCCAGCCTGGCACCAGCGCTGGGGGGAGTGGCGGGTGCGAGTGAGGGCGCACTTGGTGGCGGTGTGCAGGGTGCGGCAGCGGCGGCGCGGCATGAAAGTGCTGCACCCGCCGTGACCGCCAAGCAAACAGTCAACACTGCCGCAGCAGCGCTCAGCGCAGCAGCAGCAGCCAAGTCAACGACTGCCACAGCGGCACACCCTTATACTGCAGCAGCGAGCAGCACCGCTGCCGCTGTGACTAAACGGGTGAGGTGGTATGATACAGCACGGGGGGCTGAGGCTCCCGCGGCCATGACAGCTACAGCGCATTCGGCAGCGGCAGAGGGGGGACAAGAGGCGGGTATGGCTGCTGTAGCCAAGCTCAAGGCAGTAGGTGACGCGGCGGCGGGGCGCTTCGGCGCTGCGCAAGCCAGCGGCACCATTGGCAGTTCGGCGGCGCAGCGCTCAGGCGCAGTGCCGCTTGACAGCATTCACGACGCGGCAGCGCGGCGCTCCGGCGCTGCGCAAGCCAGCGGCACCATTGGCAGTTCGGCGGCGCAGCGCTCAGGCGCAGTGCCGCTTGACAGCATTCACGACGCGGCAGCGCGGCGCTTCGGCGCTGCGCAAGCCAGCGGCACCATTGGCAGTTCGGCGGCGCAGCGCTCAGGCGCAGTGCCGCTTGACAGCACTCACGACGCGGCGGCGCGGCGCTTCGGCGCTGCGCAAGCCAGCGGCGCCCATGGCAGTTTGGCGGCGCAGCGCTCAGGCGCAGTGCCGCTTGACAACATTCCGGACACGGCAGCGCGGCGCTCCGGCGCAGCGCCGGCCAGCGACAGACCCAGCAGCAATGACGCAGCAGCGCAGCGCTCCGGCGCCGCGCAGCTTGGCGACACCGACGGCGCGGCCGCGCAGCGCCCTGGCGCAGCGCATCCCAGCAGCACGACTGGCGGCTCGGCAGCGCGGTACTTCGGTGCAGCGCAGCTCAGCGGCACCAACAGCGCGGCGGCGCAGTGCTCTGGCGCTGCGCAAGTCGCCACGGAGGCGGATATACTAGAAGGCCCGGAGGCACAGCCGCTTGGCGACATGTCTACGGCGGATTGGCGGGCAGCACAAGACGCGGACGCATTTTGCGCAGCCATGATGGCGCATTTGGCGGACGCGCAGCAGTTGCCAATTGACAAAGCACTGCAGTCGCAGGTGAAACAGCACCGCGCAGCTTGCAGCATGGAGTGGGCTGGGGGCGCAAAGCTGCTATGTCACAATGACATGAGCATGCTTGGGGGCGCTGGTTCACCCATTTTGGTGATACCAAAGGCGCTGCGGAATCCAGTTCTGCATTGCCTACATGGTGAGGTGTGGGCGGGACACCAGGGGGTTCGGCGCACAATGGAGTTAGTGCAGAGACATGGCTGGTGGCCGGGCTGGTCAGGCGATGCCACATTCTGGGCAGAGCACTGCCTGCCATGTCAAGCACGCAAGGGCGGCAAGCGCAGCAGCATGCCCACCATCTACAGGGAGCTGCCGCCGCATGCCTTTCACACGGTCTCAACAGACGTCTTCGGCCCATTGCCGTTATCCAAGGAGGGGTATATGTACATACACGTATTCATCTGCCTACTTACAGGCCACGTGTCGTTGTACGCGGTCAGGGCTGGGGAAAAGACGGCAGTCACGGCAGCGGAGCTACTGGTAGACGAGTTCAGCACTCTATACGGCATGCCCCACAGTCTGCTCAGTGACAGAGGCAGCCAGTACACGGCGGATGTAGCGCGGGAGGTGTACCGCGCCATGGGCATCAGGAAACTCTACACGACCGCGTACCACCCACAGTGCAACGGCAGGGTGGAGCGCTTCATGCGCACGCTGGCACAGATGCTGGCAATGGCGGTCAGCGAGTCACATAGCGACTGGGACAAGTGGCTTAAGCACGTTGCTTTTGCGCACAACTCTCATGTCAATCAGTCCACGGGATTTTCACCATTCATGTTGGTGATGGGGCGGGAGCCTAAGGTGGCTCTACACACGGTTTTGGGGCCATAGTACATGATATGCAAGCGCGGCAGAGAGCTGCGTTCGAGCTGGTGTCCTGGCGCTCAGAGCTGAAGCGTGAGCGCATTGTGCGCAACAACGCCAAGCTAGCCGACACGTTCAACTTGCGCAATGAGGCGGAACGGGGGGATTTGGTGTGGGTTTACTCCCCACCATCAACACACAAGGCGGAATCGCGGGAGCTGTTTGGCGAGGGGTGGAAAGCAGTTCTCAGCAAGAAGCTGCTGGACTTGTGGGCGGGGCCCTACAAGGTTCTAGCAGTGGGGCCTATCTATGCGGGAAAGGAGCTGGTGCAATCTAATGTACTGCTCATTGACGGGGCGGGCGGGCCAACGCGTGTGTCCACGTGGCGCACAAAGCGGTGTCGTGATCCGGGTGGTAGCAAAGTAAGCCGCAAGGATTACCAGGCGGATACGCCCAGTACCTCCTCAGTCGCAATCCACTCGCGGCGCCAGCACCGGCTTCGCTCACAGCAGATGATGTCACATGGGCATCTGATCGACATGGGGTAGAGGCGGTAGTGGGGCATAGAGTCCTACGGGATCGCAAAGGCCGGCCAGGCTCACTACAGTACCTGGTGCGGTGGGAAGGCGACCACATTGCAGATAGCTGGGAGGATGCCAATATGCTAGATGCATGCGAGCATGCAACGGCGGAGTACTGGCATACAGCAACTGTAGCGGGGGTCGATATTGATGATGCTGGCACCAGGGTGGTGCAAGGGCGCGTCAGGCAGGCGCGCGAGCGTACGCATGAGGGCGGCCCACTTGTCACCTTAGCTGGGGGTAGGTATAGACTACCAGCGGGGGTATTGCAACTCAGAGACTGCCCATCTTTCGAGATGATGCGCAGCACAGAGATGATCGGGGTGCGCGTCCTTATGCGGTGGCACTTTCCGGACAACAAGGATGGCGAGCGTCTCCAGTGGTGCGAAGGCATCATACGCAGGGGCGTTTGTGCCCTCGCAGGCGACCGCGGGGGGAAGCCAAGCCGGCGCACGAAGCGCGGCACTACTCGGGTGTATTTCTTTGGCGAGCCGCGGGCGCGCGAAGTGCCGCTCTTGCTTAACAACTACACGTTAGCGATTGATGCGAGCAAGGATGCGTGGTTCTTGTTCAGCACGAACGACAGGATCAATGCTCTCAAGAAGATTCAGGCAGGCGGGGCCGCCTGAACCGAGGGGGGGGGGTCATAGCAGTTGTGACAGGCATACGGCGAGGCGCAGTTGTTTGTCACACCTGTGCTTCTGCGCATTAGCCTGCGAATGCATAGTACTCTGCTGCACAGGTCACAGGAGGCATTTGGCCTAAGTTCAACTGATCAGTGGGGGGGGTTACTGTGGGGGGGGGCTTTGTGCATTGCACTGTGTACTACAACATTGGTGCTCGGGACGAGCACCGTTGTAGTGGGGGCGACTGTTAGGATTGAGCTTTCAAGTTGCACACAGGAAATTGCTAGACAGCAGGGATAGTTCCTGAAGATTCTCGGCCAGTTCTGTGGCCAGTTCTGAAAGGTTCTGAAACTGCAAAATGCTTTGCTTTGAATGCTTGGTTCAGAGCCTTGGGGGAGCTGTAGCGGCAGCTTGCAAGGTAGTAGATTGTGGCATAGCGGATTCGCTGTGCATTGGGATTGCATTGACAGTAGTGTAGCTTGGAGAGGGCTGCAGCATGGGGCTGTAGCTGTGGGGGCAAATAGAGGGTTGGGCTTTCTGGGACTTGATCACCCTTGGATCTCTACCTGCTGCTTGCTACCACCACGCTTGAGAATAGCATCATTCTGTTATTACGTCGGTCGGGGTACCGGTAGGGCACCCAGCCTATGTGCATGCTGCCATGAGCAAGCATCTTGTTGACGCAGGGACATGGCGATTGTCGTGGCAGCTAGCTGGAATGGCGCGGCATCACCTACAGGCAGCACAGTTCATTCTGCGCAGGTCACTGACGAAGCGCATGGGCTTCTTAGCTCGGGTCGTTGACACGGCTTTGAGTGAGACATGGTTGCACGCGTTTGACGGGTTCTGTGCATGGACGCTCGAACGCATGCTGCACCTGCACGGCTGCGCTACCGCGGCAGCCATGAAGTCACACCTGCTGGCCGCCTGCACTGCTGGTGACAATGAGGAAGCCAGCAGTGGCAGCGTGCTGGTATTGCCGCGCATGGGCCCGCCAGAACTCACGGACATCGCAGTGCCACTGCGGGCGTCGCGGTTGCCGGAGCGACGAGGTGGTCTGGGCATGCCGCTTTTGGGGCTACTGGCACCAGCCGCATACACGGCCCAGGCATGCACAACACTGCGGCCGGCAATAATTCATGCCACTGTGGCAGCAGGGGCCCTGAGGCTCGGCACTGACGAACACGGCGCAGTCACCTGGTTCGCGCAGCACTAATGCGCAACACGCGAGGACCAGGGACTGCCGCCAATCATCGAGGCCGTGCGGCGCTCTACGCGAGCGCTGACAGCTGATGGCGGCGAAAAATCACGCACAGCTGTGGCCGAGCAGCTCCCAGCATCGTTGCTACGGTGGGCAGCAGATACGACGGCCGCAGCGTCGACGCTCCCCACTGCGGTGCAAGCGATCTACGCCGCAACTGCCGTCACGGAGACGGTGACCACTGAGCCAGCCCCACACACCCACGGCATTGTGCCTGGCGCCGAGGAGGCCGCTGCGGCAGCAACCGTACCTGGCCCTCAAGCCGCTGCCGCGGCTGCCCCTTCCACGCCCGCTAAAACACAAACTAGCGCGGAAGAAAGCAGCTGCAGCGGCGGGCAGGAGGACGACGACGACGATTGGGAGGCCTATGCTGACGAGATCTGCAGGAAGGTAGTGCCCTGCCGCCGGCGCGGTCACTTCACGCACGGACTACAAGCCGGCCTTTCAAATGTTCTTCGACGTCAATGCGAGGATTGCCTGGTGAAGGATCTAGAGGCTGCCTCGGCTGGTGCCGTGGGCAAGCCGACGCAGGCTGCACTTGTTGGTGACTCGCGCGACACCACTGGCAGCCGCCGCCGCCAACAGGCTAGCGCGCGGATCCTGGCGCAGCTGCGCAGCGAGCGTGCGTCCGGGGCAATGGCGTGGATGAGCGTGCCACCCGCTGCCAATGACCGCCCGGGTGCGGCGCCCATGTCCAGTATGGCAGCAGCCATGATGATTTTGGTTGCGATCTTCATAGACGGGTGGGGCATACAGGGCGAGGTGTGCCCATGGCGGTGCAGTGACGTGAGCCCCACCTCCACGCATGCGATCAGCTGCCCCAGCCAGCACATACGGGGGCACAACGCGACACACACTGCCCAAAAGCGGTGCCTGCAGCGCATCTTGAGACAGCACCATGTCTCTATTGTCCGCAATGAGGACGCTAGCGTCTTCAAGGTACCGGGGTATCGGGCGGACACAGTCGTTGACCCAGGGTGTCTGCACTTTAGCAGTGCATACCGTAACAAGGGAATAGTGCTAGACACAAGTGTGCGCACCCACAGCGAGCTCGTACCTGACAGGCAAAACAAATGCCTCGAACACGGGACGGCTATGCTGCTGGGGTGGGGGAGGACGCGAAGGTCAAGCACCACACCGGCACCTTGACGTCATCTTGGGCTTTTGTGCCGTTCGTGCAGGAGTCGTACGGACGGCTGGGCAAGCAAAGCCTTTTTGTTAAGGAGTTGGCAATGCACTCAGCACTGTGCTCAGGGGGGGGGAAGGCAGATGTGTTGCGCAAGGCCGGGTTAGCTAAGCGTCAGATCCTCATTGAGCTGAGCATATCGCTGGCGCGGGAGTTGGCGGAGCGCGTCATGGCGTACACACGCGGAGCGCGAATGCTGGGCCGTGTTGCAGCGCCGGTATCCAAGCTCCTAGGGCACAGCGCAGCCTAGGCTGCTGCGTTGACGCAGGCTTTTCGATTGCATAGGCAACCCGGCGTCCCTTGGGCCTTTATAAATACAAGTCCATACGTGCACGTGCATAGTATGCTGCTCTGAATGGTTTGCCAGCAGCATCTGCAATGCGTGCAACATCAAAATTCGTCATCTGCTGTTGTACACGGCATTCGCTACAAAACCTCACGTGCTTGTTTGTGCGTATTCCTGACTGATTTGACCATCTATCCCACATCTTGATGCAGCAGTACTGTCTTCTGACATCAAGAAATCGTATCTACTGCATGAGCCCATGGCCCATTGCAATGCTGACCCCGATTCTGCTTTTGTCACTTTTTGTCATGGCTTTGCTTTGCAGAGCACTGGTGAGGGTGATGTCCCCCACGTTCGCGACATGTCCCAGGCTGGCAGCATCATGAGCCAGGCCAAGTCAAACGTGCCCGGCGAGCCGTCCAGCGAAGAAGTGCATGAGGTCAGTGCTGTACTGTAACGGAAGTGTACCATAACTGTCCAATTCATAATATAGCGCACAGGCGGTTACTTGTGTTCTGTCTAATGTGATGAACTGTGTGCTGAGCACACCACTACGAAGTATACCGCTTGACGCGCATAAATTATCATGTCTTCTGCTCTTGCAGTGAGGTGCAAGAGCACATCATGTTGTCAGCCTTACATTGCTGAAGCATGGCCCGCAATGCGCAGCAGCTTTGTCTGAACACTTCGGTCCACTGTGTACAGTTACTTTGAAGTATGTTGGAGCCTGTGTTGTTTGCTGATGTCACGTGCTGCAACTGCACTAGATTGTGTGGTGACAGCCGTTAGCTCGCATCTAGCAGGAACTCTGAACAGGCCATAGTGCACACTTGTGTGCAAGCATCCTGCGCCGTTTTTTCATTTGTATGCTGCGCCATTCTCATGACGTGTAGTGCAGTGCGCACGTTGCTGGTTGGTGGCGCATGATCTACCTGCATGCCTTATTGTCATGCCAATGTTGTACATATTCCTGGCCTAACTCCTGTTGCACTTTGCAGGCCTTGCTATGCTCCTACTTGCAACAGTGTGCCTCAACGCACACATACTCACAGTGCTCCTGTTGTTCTTCATTCTCGTTCCACAGGCAGCCAAGATGATGGGTCATGCTGGTGGCACAGCGAGGGGCCAGTCCAGTGGCCAGGAGGAAGAGTCCAGCACGTAACCGACGACCAGTTGACACAGGGGATTGCGCAGTGACATCAGCTATGTAGATGCTGCAGCCTGCGATACGTTGAACTTTGTGTTTCTGTGGCGAGCCCCCCCATTACTCGAAATTGGGCCACATTGACTTTGTGCGCGGGGGCTTGTGCAGCGCATACATGTGGTTTATAACGGAGTGTGTGCGGGCAATCACAGGGATACAAGTGCACGTATGTCTGATGGGACCCTCTAGAGTCAAGGTCTGTAGATAGAGTACTCGTGGTGTACAGCAGCATAGACATACTTGCTTTTGCGGCGGTTGGGCTGTGAGCATGCCATGTGCTCGCGGCCACAACAGCTGCAATTGTGTGTGTCATGAATGTATATATATTATACAAATTCCAACTCTGTGCACACGGAGCAGCACTTGTTGTTGCAGTAACTTGTAGGGGGGAACATGTTTGTGGTAACATCACAATAGTCAGGTGTCCCTCCATAAAAAGGCCACGCAAGCCTTGCAAGGTGCCAGACCAGCAGTGTTTGAGTCAGGATACAAGGTGATTGGGGGTTTAGCGCCATAGACACCGTGAAGACTGTGACAGCACAGAAGCACAAACCGACCGAGGCTCAGACAAATGCACATACACTGACGTTATACTGCAAGCAGTAGCACACAAGATACCAGCATCAACTTATTGTCCTTGACGATACAAGCATGATTTGCTCTTGTTGAACTGTAAGCAGATTGTCACATGCTCAGCTGAGTACTTGCGTCAAGAAGCAACAGTTCAGATTCGTGAGCAGCCGCACTCAAGACTCACACTCGGTGTGCAGTATGTTGAGAACAATGACACGTTATGGCAGGTGAGCAGAGTGCAAGGACATGCCTGTGGCAGATGGCACAATGATCCGGGGTGCCTTGAGAGGAGTCCACATGTAGTGAAATAATGTATATTTACTCGGTACATACATGATGAGACCATGGTAATGCTGCAATGGCATGGCACATAGGGCCTTAACTTCAAGGCTGCCTATCGCTCAGTATCTCATGTACATGGAATCTGAGTCGCACATGGCCTGCTGCGCTGCTGTGCCGTAGCTCTGATCGTCACAGCTGCTGTGCCGTAGCTCTGATCATCACAAAGGCCTGCACCAAGTTCAGCTCTTGCCGGACCCCAACTGAAAAGTGATCACGACTGCGTGTCGCAAAGGCAGCAGCCCTGGCCCTAGATCGCCAGCCCTTTGACACACTGTCAGGTCTCCGGTCGCTCCAGTTGGTAATGTGCCATGATGTGCCGGATTGCATGCACCGGAACTGCGCTGAGTCGATTGAGCCGCTGTGCACGCCATCTTGGCAAACCTGTCAATCGACACACACCACGCGCACAAACAGAGGCGTATCAACGGGCACTGCGTTAGACACGCGTTCTGTCATCAGCATTAGGTGGCTTGTTTCTTCCATGCTATGAGCGCTTGAGTTGACAGTGTGGTTATAAAAAGTGACATGTGCAGGAACATAGCATAAGGCTGCTGGGGCAACTGATAAGACTGAAGACAAGGGTGCATACTTGCGGCTTCTACACGTGACTGCAAGGGGGACAATCAATCACGCGGCGCATCAGCCAAGCGCGTCAGCCAACAGTTGAGACCAATTGGATTAGCCATCAGCACTTCATGTTGACACATAATGAGCATTGGTGTGCCTCACCTTAATTTTCAGCTCCAACCTCAAGCACTGCTCACAATGGCGTCCGCTGCCCCATCAGCTGCGGCATCCGCTTTTGCTTGTAGCTGCGCTGCAGAGGGTGCCTGCACCTGCTTCCAGTGCCGTGGTGCCAGCTCTTCACCCAGGGTTTGCCCTACACTTTTGCCATGAATCAGGCGAGCTATGATGCCACAACCCTGCAGCAGCCTGGGTCCCGGCCTGTGCAGAATACAGTTACAACAGTTATGGATGGCAGTGCTCAGATCTTGCTATGATGCAGCGCTCTTGCAGCAGCAGGAGTCCCGGCCTGTTCCAATGGCGCAGTGGAACACAGTCGCACAATGTCGCAGAGCACATCATTTGGAGCTCTGACTCTACCCTTGCCCCTCAAAAAGACCCTACCCTTCCTGCAGTCACAACAATTCATGCTGTCAGTACTCGGGATGTTTGCCATCAGCGCTCATGGTCATACGTTGCCAGGACCCAGTGCCTGGAACGCCCTACTGCTGTTCTGTATATAGTGCCACTGCTCGGCAATGCGCCACCGGCACAAACATGATGCGACGTTGTCAGCGCTCACCATCTGGCAAGGAGGCAACTCAGAAGTGCCACTGCTCGACAATGCGCCACCGGCACTGAACGGATGTGGTGCTGTCAGAATGGGGAAACAGTGCGCAGGTGCATGCCATACCCTGCTGCAGTGTCTCTCCGAAGTGGAACGGATCGTTCTGAGTTGACTTGGGGTGAATATAACACCCGTATGGCTCGCGATCTGGAGGAGAGCCTGAGTGCAAGCACCACATTTCATCTGAGACTTGAAGCGCTGCCTGCCGACCAAATGGCTGAGCGTCAGTTTGTGCCACCACTTATGACTTTAGCCCCACTCCTCACTCTCACCCTAGCCCCAACCGTAACTCTGCATCCTGACTTGAACAACCATGTTCCGCACCTAATCAAATTTCACATGCTGACCCAGGCAAGCAAGCCACCGCAATGAACGCTGCCGCTACATATACGTACCAACCCTAATCCCTGGAAGCATACATGAGGCGCTCACTGTGCCCTCATCAAGCCGCTGTCACAGGGCTCAGCTACAACATCACAGGGCTTCATCCACAAGAACATGATGCATGATCTGCAGCCTATCAGACCGCGTCGTGCAGACTTACACATCCCTGCCATCGCAAGCAGAGCACTCTATGTATACGTCAGATGCTGCAGCTCACTTTGCATTCACATATCCAACTAGCAACTGCTGCAATTCATGTATAGTATAGCACTCCACACTTAAGGTGCAGCAGCTGACCTTGCATAGTACGCGTTGCCATCCATGGCGTACACCTTGCCATCCCTCACTGCCCTCAGCTGTGTCCACCAGTCGTGTTGCCACAGGTGTTGGGCATCATCATGGGCCCTTGTAGAGTCAAATCCACAGGGCGCTACCAGTATGATGTCAGGATCGCTAGCTGCCAAGGTTTCTGGTGTGATCTGGACTGCAGCAGCAATCGGAGACGACATGAAGCAGCTACAATATCAGTGCTTGATGCAAGAGCACCGTTCGCTTACCCAACGCAAATTCCAAAGGACCTCATTGAGAACAGCAGCTGCCGAGCACTGATGCAAAACAGCCCTTGCTGATCATCTGGACTGCAGCAATAGGAGACAACATGAAGCAGTGCCAACATCAGTGCTAGACGGAAGAGTACCGGTCGCCTACCCTAGCCCGAAATTCAGAGCAACAGATTCAGAACAGCAGCTGCCGAGCACTGATGCAAAACAGCCCTTGTTAAGCACCCGAATCACACGTACTGAGCACCAGATGTAGCTCAGAACATGCGGACCATACAAGTCCGCTTTATGCCTGCGCTGACTCCCATCTAAATGCAAAATAGCGCAATGGCCATAGTTGCACTTGAGGGCCAGGCAGGTAGCAAGCGAACATGCTTTGAACATCAGAGGAACATACAGATGTTTGACTAATGATAGACAAACGTGCAAAAGTGCACAACCCTTAGAGTCCTGTCAAGACGCTATGACTCACTGATAAACGCACTTGCCGTACTATCAAACTTGAATTGCTGCACTAGACATGATCAATTGCTTACAAAAAGGGTCCTCTGTGAGTTGCGTAGACTTGAGTAACAACTGACTTCAGTCTGAACATTTGAGCAATGTTGAGTATTGACGTGATGTATCATGACCAGCTGCACTTTGCAGTGTGGCAAAATGGCCGACTCACTTGATCGCTCCTTTGTCTTGGCAAGCCTATAGTCAGCACCCGCTATGTCCAGCAAGTCAGGCACCCAATGGCCTCCATTGAATAGGGGATCTGCCAACAGCAAATTGCAGGAATCGCGTACATTGCATGAGCTTGGCTGCGAAGGTTTGAGGCGCGCAACAGCAAGTGTCAATCTTGCCGTTTACCATTGAGCAGTTCATGTGTGGTACATCTGTCCATCAGGTGAGGATCGGACACTGCAATAATGCCACCGGGAACAGCGTGGAACAGGGGATCTGCAAATGGTGAAAGGCAGAAACAGAGAGCACTTGTTTACGAGGTGTGGCCAGCTAGAATCTGAGGCATGCTCACAAGTTACGGTGCGGGACCCCAATGCATGCGGCATGAATGAATTGAGCGCGTGTCGATTTCTGCAGGCCAGGATCCAATTCTGAACCGTTGGGGACACGCATACATTGCAGACCTATGGCACTGCAACCATGCCACAGAAAACAGGAGAAGTCTAGGACGTGGGTCCTGTCTCAGTGCTGGCATTACAGTGCTTTGCACGGCTTTAAATCATCTGTTTTGCCGTGACCCCCGGCGCAGCGCCTGGTGGAACCGTCACTCTGAAACTGAAACTGTCACTGTTACTCATGACTCCCCTTTCTGCTGAGTGACCCTCCAGTCCTTGACACACAACAGCAACGCTCAACTCACCGGCACACCGATGTGAGCAGTATAGGTGAGTCGTGCCTAACAATCTTCAACTTGAAGTACCAGGAGCGTAACCACTTCACCTGTCCACTCCAGAAACGCGACCTTTGGCCGTGGCAGCCCTTTCACCGCTGCCTTGATCTTCTCAAAGCCCGCTTCCAGCCCCCTGGCTACCTCATCAGCTTCCTCCTCTGCTCCACACTCCCTGCCCACTGTTCTAACACTCGCTATGACGTCCGAGAGACAGGTTGGCTCTGCAGGTGAACATGAGAATGGGGGGGAGCACACAGTGAGATGACGATCGGACAAATTCTGCACATTGGGTGAGCTGACAAGTGGAGATGCATTGCCTGCATTTGAAAGCTGAATGATACAATCAAACAGGTAACAAAATCATCAACGAAGAGTCAAGTGTCAGCACAGGGTCAATGCCAGACGATCAACGCGCCTTTGTGAATACCAACAGGCCAACATACGGGCAACAACATACCTCGTCTGTTCTTTCAGATCAACCAGAGCCGTTGAGCTCCTCCACATCAGGTCTCAATACATGTAGACTGAAGGCTTGAGGTCCTCCTCCGCACAAGTCTCCACGCAAAACACACTCAGAATTTAATAAAACCAGCATACCCCCAACCCTAATGCTCATCCCAAAATCTAAAAGCTTCTTAACGTATGCCGCCAACCCGCCAACGCTCTACTTTGACACTATGTAGTGCAAGCCGTATGAGATCTGCCACCGAATAGACGTGCATATTGCAGGCGGGCCATCTGTTGTGCATTGGTGGGGCACCCAATCTAATACTAAGCTGAACCTAACCCTCAAAACCCTAAGCTGAGGGTTACAGCGCTTACCTATGCTGATAACACGCGGGTGGTCCCCCAGTACCCGCGCACACACCCCAACCACAATCGGATATGACACAGCACACACGTCGCACAGCGCCTGCGTCAATACCACAGTTGGGTCCGCCTCCCGCAGTTTATCCTGCAGCAGCGAGCAACAGTAGGTACGTGTGTCAACAACAGAAAAGGTTGTGTATGAAGTGACACTGCAGAGCATATCTATGACAGGGTCTGCATCAGCACCACAGTCGGGTCCGCCTCCCGCAGTTTATCCCGCAGCAGCGAGCAATGGTGCCTTTGGGTATTTCTGAACTAATTCATTCATGAAAAACGACTAATAGACGTATTCTGCATGTAACCAGCAACATTTCATGGAACACGCATCGCAGGGCCTGCTTCAGCACCACAACTGAAAGGGCCTCATGCATCTGATCCTGCAGAAGCAATCAGCGACACGAATGTCAGCAATGCAATTCAAGAGGTATGCTGCCGTATGCACCGACATTCTTGCAAGCGCAGTGGTTGAATTGTTTGACACTGCGACTTCAATAGTTGCCTTCGGTTCCTTTTGCTGCCGCTGGTCAAAGAACCAGTTGCCCAAATGAAATCAGTACAGCACAAGATGGCCGCCATGCCGGAAGCAGCTTCTGCTTGTGTGCTGCTTCACAACAAAGGATCATGTTCAGGAGCAAAATCACAATGCTCAGTGAAGTTAGGGCAAGGAAAGGATACTCATGAACACCGCCTGCTCTGCTGGCTCAGCTAATCTGCATACTTCAAAAAGAAGTATATATCACACACAGCATTCACTTCAAAGTTGAGGTATTGCGCACACAGTGCTCAGCAATGCTCAACACACAACAATGTCCCTTCCCATGCTGCAACCCAGCGGTGCAACTGCCGCACGTCCCGTAGAGTCCATCATCATACATATCTGGTGAGTTTGTATGCTTAAATAGGCAGCAAGACCCTGGCTATGCTGCATGCAGCCAGTACCTAGCACTAATGCTTGAACTGTATTGAGCACTCGCGTGCTTCGATGATCACTGTTCTCAAAGCTTGATTCATATGCACTCTTGCCACGTAACATGTGTAGCATGTGTCACCAACATCTCGTGATTTAGATGTAATGGATGCGCGCAGTGCACTCACTTGTCATACCGTCAAGTGGCACATGAGAGCTCTGCACATTGGCTTACACATGCAAACACTGATCATACATACAGACCTGATCGATGCCATACAGGCTATGGCCCACAGCGAGAGATCCTTTGACCCTTTTGTCAATTTCCGCCTGCGTCAACTTCGCCGGATTGATGTGGCTGGTGGTGATGCGTGTGCACCTCTCGACTACCTCGGGTGGGTAGTCACACTGCGGCAAAGCAGAATGCAAGATGCAGTGCAACAGCAGTGCAATGTATAGCCGGGCTTCAGGAGCGTGGCGATGATGTCAGCATCCAGCTTGAGGTTTGCACTCAACGTTGCAAGGCTGAGAGAGCAGAACTGCAACCGCAGTGCGGTGCGGTGTATCAGAGTTTCAGGGGCGTGATGTTTCATGATTAAATTTGTTCTTACAACGAGCTTGATGTTGATGAGTGAATCAGACTTGCAAGGTGCACGCAGGATGCACAGAACGGAACAAGGGTGCAGCTTACATGATGACCATGATCAATCACTGTGTCAGCAGCAGGAATCCACTGACCTCGTGAGTGACCGCAACCAGCGAGTTGCGTAGGCTGGGGATGCACGCAACCACCTCTGTCAGTGACGGAAGCAAAGACGCGATGCGGATCTGCGGTGGCGCCATAGATGCGCCGTGTGTACTCCAAGGACGCCAACACAACACACACAAGCAAGACAAAGATGCAAGGCAGCTTCAACAGGAACTGCAACTTGAGGTTTGCAGAAGTTTACTCTCCACAGATCTGACCACTGTGAATGGAGGCAGCGGCACTCTCATATTGTCTATTTGCGACAGTCATATGCAGGTCACTTGACCCCCATGGACGAGCATACATGCTACGGAGTCACCGGCACACTTCAGCATATTGAAAGCTTTGCAAAGCATGCTCTGCCCCATGGAGGTGCAAAGTTGTACTTTTTATTAATTCTCGCTCAGGGCGCGAAAAAGCCCAGATGATTGACATCTAGCTGTAAGAAATCTACATGCCGTATGACAGTCTGAAAGTGTCGCAACGACAACCACTCAAACGCCACCGCCGCCAAATGGCATCTCGGGGTCCTCCCTACGTCCTCCTCCATGTGCCCCCCCCCCCTGGATTCTGCCATGTGTGTCATGACACGGCCAGAGTACGCCATGTGGAGCGCTGCCGACAGTGCCGAGCGTAAGCGCGCCAGGGCGATGCCCTTGAGAGCTTCAGGGCGCGCTCCTCCGGGCACTGACATCCTGCTGGCATACTCCGTCGCCACAGCCTCCAGCAGCTTCCGCCCCTGCTCCCCGATGCTGCCAAATGACCCTATTGCCAAAGTGGCAAGTTTGTAGCAATTCTGATCATAATGACCAGAATAGTGGGTACTCTTGGCGGCCTCCTGGCGCGGCAGCATCGCTCAGGGTCTGCTGCAGTCTTCGCCGCCCGCGACGCCACCTGTGCCTCGAAGCAGGTAACGTCCACCATGAGCGGTAGGTGGCGTGTCGGGTCGTCGTAGCCGGTCACCGGGAAGGCGTCGGCAAAGTTGTACTTTTTGTTAATTCTCGCTCAGGGCGCGAAAAAGCCCAGATGATTGGCATCTAGCCGTAAAAAATCTACATGTCGTATGACAGTATGAAAGTGTCGCAACGACAACCACTCAAACGCCGCCGCCGCCAAATGGCATCTCGGGGTCCTCCCCTACGTCCTCCTCCATGTGCCCCCCCCCCAAAGTTGTAATTTTTATTCATTCTCGCTCAGGGCGCGAAAAAGCCCAGATGATGGTCTAACTTGATGCTGCTGTACGAAACCTGTATGTCGTGTGACTTCTGAAAGAGTCTCACCGACAACCACTCAAACGCCGCCGCCGCCAAATGGCATCTTGGGATCCTCCCCTACGTCCTCCTCCATGTGCCCCCCCCCCCTGGATTCTGCCATGTGTGTCATGACACGGCCAGAGTACGCCATGTGGAAGTTGTACGTCTGCTTCTCGCAAGTGTCCAGCTGCTGACTGGTAACATATGTCATGCGGACTGGTTTGTACATCCCAATGGCCAGCGCTGTGGACATCCTGATGTATTTGCTGCATGCGCTGACATACCTCTGTATCATACTTGGCGCGACCATGCATTCTTACCTGTCTTTGGTTTAAAGATGCAAGGTAGGAGGCAGGCAAACCGACGCAAACATAGCTGCTGCCACTGTTGCACCGTAAATCAAGGCACCCTACGTCATGCTCTGAGCATCATCATCAGAGCAAACCAGCTTATCATATGTGCACGTAACAGTTGAGCAAGCAAAAACGTGGCCCTGGACACTATGCACACAAAGCAGGCATGCCAGGGGCCGGGTGGTACAGGCCATGGCGAGCTTGTACGGCAGAGCAACATTCAGAACCAGAGACCAGAATGTATGGTGTACAGCACTCACATTTAGCTGGCCAGAGTCGGGGACTTGGTGCAGGAGGTTGCCTTGGGGGCAAGGGAAGCTATTTCGGCGGCTGGGCTTGCCGCCTCGTCAGCTGTAGCTCTGCTAGTAGGTGTGTGTGTTAAATCAATGTAGAGGCTCTCTGAGATGACACTCCACTAAAAGAAGAGTTCCAGGAATGTTCTGCTGTCGCTTCAGGAACTGCATTGTTATGCAGCTCCCATCTCACAGTAACCGTACTCTGATTTGCGCATGCATAGCATACGCACAATGCTAGTAGTCGGTCATGCCACCTCGTGCAACACAACAGCGGAGGGATGGCTGCTTCAGACACATCTATATATGTAGGTGGTGGCAGCTCTGCACACGTACTTATGCTCCTTTGAAGTGGCTCGTCCCCCCCCTGATGAAAGTTGATGCAGTTCTGATGCCCCCCGTGATTTGGCCGCCTGCAGATGAACAACCAAACATTGCTTACATGTTAGTCACGATACTTTGACCCTGACTGACGTGTGGATCATGGAGCATGTGCTATGGTAGAGAGCTGAGCGCATCCGGGCCCGCTGAAAGCTTGCTAGGCTATGGTACAGCGTTGCAAGTTCATGGTATGCTAACTGGCGCCTGCAATGAGCAAAGTATGCAAAGCATCGGTGAAAAGCGTGCAAAACTGTCAAGACCGATACTAGTAGTGATACAAACGAGCTAGTTGTGCCTGCCTTCCCAAGCTGGCACAATATAGCCTCAAGCCAGCAGTTGGTACTCCTGAATGTTGAGAGTACGCAAGCGTCACTCTTGGCTTCATGTTATTCCTTTGGGTTTGAATAGCACACTTGCGAGGCTTTGCATCAGAAGTGAGACACATGCCCAATCCTCATTTTGCAGCACCATAAACTGTGAGCTCAATGTTGTTGTGAGTTGAACATTCTATCATAATGTCGCTAAGCGCTTGGGGGTACTGTTGCCTGCAGATGAAGGGCAACATGAGTGTGTGGAATATGGACGACAACCAATAATGATCATCTAAGAAGTTGGCCTTGCAGCGCCAAAGAAGCCGAGCACACCTGGCAGCTTGAAAGGAGATATGTAAAGTGTAACTTTGACAAGTACCCAATGGCGCGAGGCTCTGCAGCAAGTATCTTTAGACAAGCAGGATCACATTATGTAGACTCTAATACACCTCGATATCTTAGGCAAACATGTGTACACGAGAGGTCCACAACAAAACCGTGTAGTCCTCTGCAAAATCCAAGGCTGGTCCACACGATGGGTGGAACGGCTAACCTCTCTGACCTGCTGACACTTGTAGTTGCAACTGCTTATGGCTCTTGCCTGCCCTGCAGGCATGCAAATATTGCATCAGAAAAGTCTGAGAAGACTGATGTCACCACGAGATCCTCCGTTACACTTAGCCAGCAACAACAACGTGCACATGAGTGTTTTGGCAATACAGGTTGCTACAGATTTCCAGGTGTCAAGGTGGCATGGTGGCGACCTACATGCGCCAGACAGAGTCATATCCTTCAGAGCACTCTTCAATGAGGTGATCGCACACGACGACACAACATTGAACAGTTGAAGTCTTTGGAGCACCCAGAATGAGACAAACCATGACATTGTGCAGCAAATTCCTCCCATTCTAGCCAGAGTGAAGAGTGTATCATTTGCAGGTCATGTTGAGCCTTCATTGTCCTCAGGTTGCTGCTGACATCGTTATGCAGATGCAGTGCTGGTTCCTCACACAAGTCTGAAGGGTATAAGCACTGCTCATGAGGTTAGCTTGTGCGTTCAGAGCAATACGCATATGAGCACCTGGTCCTGTTTGCGTTTGTGTAAGGACAAAGTGCATTTTCAAATTATGAATAAAATAACAGCGTGCACCCCATCTTGCTCATCTGCCTACCCTATAGATCTTGGTGGAACAACACATATATGTTCCTGTGTCATCCATTGACTTCAAGTTGTTGACACGCATACTGCAAGCACCTCGAGGTGGATGCGTACTTATTTTGACTCTTGAAGAGGTCATCACAGTGTGTGTGGATACTAGAGTGTACAGAGAGGCTGCTACATGCTGTGCAGTGGCTTCATGTATGCTCCGGAGGCCAGTGACTTGAGGCTGCTGCTGCATTGACGATTGTGCATGTAGTACGTGGCAAAGCTTCTTTTTCGTGATGCACTGGTGATGTCATGCAAAGACTTCAGCCGATTGAGTTGATAAATGCAGAGGTGAACATACCTGCATTCACCTCATTGCGTGACACACACACAACAGCTGATCAGGAGTAGAACTATCATCATTAGACTACAGTTTTCTGATGAATAACACCAGATTCTACAGAATATCAATTCAGAATGCTGACAGGTACAGAGTCTTGTTCAATCACAAAAATGTCCAATCCCCACGGTTGCTGAAGAGTGCCGCACAGAGGCGACGCTGCTGTAAGGGAAGCATTGTTTGTGTAAGTGTGCTCTAGAGTCAACATGGTGAAAAGTACAGCTTTGCGTTTGCGTTACCTGCGCATTGGTCCACTTGGCACTTTGCAGTTGCAGCAAATTCAGCTCCATGTGAGCAGCTGCAGTCTGCCCCTCCCCGACTAAGCGCTTTCCTAGGGATGATGCCCATCGACTAATGCGGGACTCCGCGTTTTCCGCACGCTGCACAGCAGGAGACAAGCAGGGTATAGGACAGATGATCACACAGATGAGAGAGAGGCTGGAACAGATTGATTGGCAGTCACTACGGTAGTAATATGTTGACAGTCAGCTGCCCTGTACAGTGCAACTGGTACTACTTGACTATTGCCAGTCCTAGTCAAAAGTTATTACAATACAGGTGCAGGGTTGGCGTTGAGTGTTCACACACTACCTAGCCTGCAACAATCTGAGATGTCATTGAGTAAACTGGCATGGTCAGACTGGCAAGTCATGAAAAGCAGCAAAAAAACTTTCCATGTCAGTGGGGGCAACCATTACGGCAATGATTCTAGTCAGCCCACAAGGCAGACTGCATACTGTTACAGTACTAGCAGCGGTAGCAAAACACCGAAGGAAGTCTTGGAGTGAAACCAGGAGCAGTGGCAAATCTGCCAATTCTGCACCGTGCACATACTGCTGTACATAAGAAACTTGGACACACCTGATGCGATGTATGCCAGCCTTAGGGCAACCGTCGCATTAATGCCACGCATTCACTGCATTCAACCTGCAAGACATATAGTGTACGGTGCTCACCTGCCAGTGCCTCTGAGTCACGAACGATGCGGTGGGCACCCATTGGCTAGTGCCCACTTCAGGACCGTGATGTGACAATTGCGCGCTGCTTCTCTGCTTGTCCGCTTGTCCCAGGGGCATCCGTTGGCGCGTGCCCACTGGAGCAGCTCCAAGTGGCCGTGGCCTGCCGCCTGGGCACATGTATCCTCGTCGTAGGGGCACCCGTTTGCACGGGCCCATCTAAGGGTCTCCAACTGGCCTCTGCCTGCCGCCCCGCTGCATGTGTCCTCGTTCCATGGGCACCCATTCGCACGGGCCCACTCAAGGGTCTCTAGATGGCCGTTCTCTGCAGCGGTGTTGCATACTGACGAAGGCCATGGGCACCCGTTCGCACGAGCCCACTGAAGAGTTTCCAGATGGCCGTTACTTGCGGCTGCGCAGCATGTCCGATTATCCCATGGACACCCATTTGCACGAGCCCACTGCAGCACCTCTAGGTGCCCTCGCTCTGCAGCGAGTTCGCACGTACGGTTGTCCCAAGGACAGCCGTTGTTGCGGGCCCACTGCAGCACCTCGAGGTGTCCGCCGATCGCAGCAAGACTGCATACGCTCTCGTCCCAAGGCCAACCGTTGGCGCGGGCCCACTGCAGCACGTGCAGATGCCCACCGACGGCGGCACTATTGCACAGGCGTTCGTCTCGGGGGCACCTGTTGGCGTGAGCCCAGTGCAACACCTGGAAGTGCCCTTTGCGTGCAGCAGATGAATACGTGTCTGCACCCCAGGGGCATCCGTTGGCACGAGCCCACTGCAGCATGTGCAGGTACCCCCCGCCTGCAGCCTCCCTGCAGGTCAGCTTGTCCCAAGGGCACCCGTTGGCACGAGCCCACTGCAGCACGTGCAGATGCCCTCCGGCCGCAGCTCGTGAGCAAGTATCCTCGTTCCAGGGACAGCCGTTCGCAGGTGCCCACTGCAGCACGTGCAGATGCCCTCCGGCCGCAGCATGTGAGCACGTCAGCTCGTCCCAGGGGCAGCCGTTCTGCTCCAGCCACTGTAGAAGCTCCAGATGTCCGCCCCGGGCAGCGATGCGACTGTGCCTCACGCTCAGTAGCAGGTCGAATTGTGAGCGAAGCCGGCGCAGGCCGCGGAGGTCGCCGTAGCGCACGCACGAATCCTGCGCCAGCTCCGGAGACATACCGTGGCGATGTGCCCATTGAATCAGCTGTGAGCTTACGGCAGCATCTGCAGCCACAGTGTACGGCTGCTTTCCTTCCTGAGCCTCGGTGACGACGCTGCTGAAGTGGCGGCATGTGCTTCTGATCATAAGAGATGGGCGAATGAACGCCAGTATGTATTGAGCCAGCATCGGGTCAAGAATTGGATGCACAGCTTCCATCGCTGCCTTTGCAAGCTTGGGCTGACTTGTGATCACGATGAGCAGCACAATAACTTGAAGTTCTTCCTGGATTCCTGAGACGAACGTTCATGAACAAATGTTCCCTCTCAACCCTTGGCTCCTCGCGCCGCATGACGTTCCGGGGCCTTGTCAATTACAGAGAGCCGCAGCAGTCCAAGTGGACTTGACGTGACCATGAAGATGAGCTCAGCAAGACACAAACGAAGAGCAGAGGAGGTGAACCATGCAAACTTTGAATGGATTGCTGGTCGCCTGTTCAATGTACGTATGGACTTGTATTTATAAAAGCCCAAGGGAGGCCGGGTTGCCTATGCAATCGAAAAGCTTGCGTCAACGCAGCAGCCTAGTCTGCGCTGTGCCCTAGGAGCTTGGATACCGGCGCTGCAACACAGCCCAGCGTTCGCGCTCCGCGTGTGTACGCCATGACGCGCTCCGCCAACTCCCGCGCCAGCGATATGCTCAGCTCAATGAGGATCTGACGCTTAGCTAACCCGGCCTTGCGTAACACATCTGCCTTCCCCCCCCCTGAGCACAGTGCTGAATGCATTGCCAACTCCTTGACAAAAAGTCTTGTCTGCTTGCCCAGCCGTCCGTACAATGTACAGTACGCACCTCCCTGTTCAATGACAAAAAAGGCCTTGCATTGAGTTGCTCGTCAATCGACAGTTCTGCCTACTGTAACAGTGCACAAAGTATCAATGCACATCGACTGGAGTCGGACTTGCGTTTCACGATGGTGCAATGCTCAACAGGCATGCCATTTGTCAAGTTGGGTGTCAGCTGATGTCAGGCAAGCGCTCGAAAGAAGCTGCTGGGGAGTTGACGGCTCGATGGAAATGCCGGCACCTGCTTAATACGTACTACTCACGCATGGTCAGAGAGATGCTTGCATGTAGCACGAGTAATTTGCCTAGAGCAGAGCCTGCTTCGGCACATATAGCGACCTGAGTCTGCTCTTGCATACTATGTAGCGGACCGCAGCTCTGTCTTTATATTTTAAGAAGCGCATTTCGTCACTAAAGCTGGATCAGGCCTTTAAACCAGCCACTCACGGTGGCACTCCGTCTGTACCGCATACTGTACTGCAAAACTGCCATAGGTATCTGGGAGGCGGGAAAGCATCGTTGTCGTGTTGCAGAACCTTGCCAGCAGGCGACTGTTGAGCATGCGCGAGTTCTTCACTACACCGCAATAGACACTTCTGTCTACCAGTAGCTGATGGCTGAAGAAGAACCTCTGAATAAGAGTGAGCAGTAAGTGAAGCTGCGCATGCCACAGTGTGCACACAAGTGTATGTGCCACTTGTATGTTTCTGACACGCATGCATGCATGCCTTTCAGTATGTAACGCAAGGTAGCTGCCGTCATTGTGTGCTGTGCAACAAGCTGCCGCGCGACTGCGGCTGCTGCGGTCACAGCTGCCGCCACACATCAAAGCACAAAGCTATGCCGCCGATATGCCGCCAGTGGGGCGACATTACATTGGCGTAAATGATTGCCGCCTGTGTATATAGCATCTCAAACACAGAGCGGGTATCAGGCGTACATAAATGCATGCATGCCCACATGAACACGCTCAATGGCCACCGGTGTGAAAAATTTACTGCGCCGTTATGTTTTTGCTGCGCTGCAGGTTATGCCAGGGAGCCATTGCGCAGTGCAGCACATCGGGCAGCAACACGTCTAGGAAGTCAGACAAAGCAGGCGAAGTGAGCTGCCGCAAAATGCTTTACTTTGTTAGCACATCATGAAGGCTGGTATCATGTGATACCAGCTGCCAGAGTACCCGCTGTTGTCCTGCATGCCTTAATAGAGCTCGGCAGCAGAAGCAGCGGCCCTAGGAGATAAAATTGTCCACAATTACAGGCTGACACACAAAAAGATTCTGTTATGGTGCGAGCAAGTTCAACTTGCTCAAATTCATAGAACCCAAGTGCTGGCATGTGCATTCAGAGTTTGTGCTACCGTTGAATGCTGTCGCCATGCCATGACTCACAGTGTGTGGAGCAATGCAACAATGCAAATGGTTTACCTTGTCGTGCGACAGTTGTGTGCACTGCTGCCTGGCAAAGTTTTGATCTGGCTGCATAGTGCTGACTGCTGACCTCAGCCTGCATTCACGTGGTGACAATTGGTGCGGTTGAATGCTCAGGTTGATCCAGTTGAATGTAATTTTGTGGTCGATTGTTCCCTCACACTTCTGTGCTGCTGCATGTGTTGCGCCGCCGCCCGCTGCTGCTGCAGTTGGCCTGCGATTGATCTGTTGGCCTGCGATTTGATTGCTGCGGAGGGAGAAGGCAAAAACGCGTGCTCGCGGCACACTAGATGAGTCGCGTTGTATGTTTGTGCCTTTCGTCCAAGGCTCTTTCGGGCGGCTGTGAGGCGCGAGGCTTTCTGCGGGAGCTTTCAGCACGCGGCTGCTGTCTGGGGGGGGAGTGATGCAGTTGGGTAGTGATAGTGATGCTGTTAGGAACTCAGGTCGTTGCTTGCGCGCGCTCCCGAAGCGTGGCTGCAATGACTCTGGTTGAGTGCCACTCAACCCCTGTGTTTTGTTGCGTGTTTGGCGAACTTCGAGCATGCGCACTTGAAGTTGTATATTATGTCCTGGACCGCATGGGTTGAGCACACGATAATCGGGCAATAACTAAATCTACGGAGGGGCCGGCGGTTCGGCGCTGGCCGGCGAGGGCCGCGGCACTTGCAACAGTGCAATGCGGCGGTAAGCACTGACGTCGCCATCAGGGGCAATGACTGCGTTCCAGTTGTCGATCACGACCCGTGTGAGCGCGCGCTGTAGCGCGAGGGAGGTGCGGCGGCGCCAGAAGGCAACGCGCTGCGCGAGATTGTAGCTGCCCTGCGAGCTCTGCTCGGCGAGTGCGTGTAGCAGCGCTTGTGTGTCGCATGACATAGCGCCGAAGTGGTCAAAGGCTGCGGAAAATAGGGTGTGTGTAGTGGGGTCCAGGGCCCCTGAGACTACGTATGTGTCTATCTTTTCCTGCGAAGCCGATTCAAGCACGCGCTGCACATCGCGCGCGCCCCCCTGAGCCTGACGGAGGCGGGAGGGACATGAGCTGTCACGTATGGTGACGTCTATGCAACAAGCTACTTCAAAGCCGCCGCGCAGTTTAGTGCACCGGCCTGCCGCTACCGCGTCAGCGCTCGGCTGCACTTTAGGGACTGGAAGGCAGATCTGGTTGCTGCCGAAGACGATGTCCATGAACTTGTTGAACCCGTGGCGCGCCGCGTAGCGGCGGAAGGGGGCAAGGGTGTCCCGGTCGAGACCGCGGAGGTGGGCCACCTGCTTGAGCAGCTGAAAAAGCGCGTCTGCGAGCAAGTTGTGTCGCGTGACGTTGAGCCCTTGTGTGCAGCGGCGCAGGTGGGCACCTGACTCCACTGTTTTATGACACTTGGGGCACCGCGTCGCAGCGGAGGCGGGGCGCTCCACGCCCAGGTGGCGCCGCAGCGTCTCGCGGAATTCCGGCGGCGACATGGTCTCCGCTGGGTCAGTGCTCGGCAGTTGTGCCAAGAAACCCATGGCCCCCTTAGAGGCACCGCTGCGCCACGCCGCGACTGCTTCCAACGCATTTGCTGCTTCAAGCCGGCGCAGCTGCGTGGCGGCGAGCGCTGCGTCTAGCACCCGTGATAGCGCGGCTTGACGCCGCGGCAGCACGGCGGCCGGCGGGGCCTGGGCGGAGCCTGGCTCGCGCGCCGCCGCTGGCGCAGCGCGGCGCGCGCCGGCGCGAGTCCGCATGCCCAGCCCCGCAGCTCCGCCTGCCCGTTGCAGCAGATCGCGCAGTGCCTGCCACGCGCCGTCGTCCTGGCGCCAGTCCTGGTACCAGACCGAGGGCAGGAGCAGTGCGAGGGCCGCTGCGGCATCATCGCTGCCGCTGCGCAGCTGCTGCAGGCAGGTAGCTATCTGAGTGAAGGTGAAGCCGTAGCGGGCGTGCTCTAGGACGCGGCTGCGTGCCGCCACTGGAAACGCCGCCAGTGCCGGTCCCATGCACTCGAGGGTACGCGCAGCAAATGCGGCACATGCACGTGGCGCCGCGCCCAGCACGCCAAAGCCGCCGCTCCCCAGCCGCAGATGCACGCGTACCTGCTGATGTGCTAGTAGCGTCACCGGGGCCTCGCCACCCCTTGAAGTCGGTGATATTTTTCATCGTTCGGGGTACCGGTGTTCGCCACCAAGGCTGGGCCGTCATGCTGCCGACAGGCCCAGTGCGGTATCCCAGGGCGGTCACGTGGCGGGGCGCGAGTGTGGGCGGGGATGAGGATGGTGACGACACTCAGAAGCTGCAGCGTGGGTCCTTGTCTGGTGGCAGATATGATGTGGAACTCACCTTGGGAGAAGCCTACACAGAGGGGCAGCAAGAGCTGACCACCTTGTCAGCAAGACTGGTGAGCGCACATTACGGGATGATGAGCGTCTAGCTCTGGTCAGCTGTGCTGTTGGTGATTGCCATGGCTTGCCTGTGTGAACACTACTCGCTACGCTGCTTGGGCTGCCGCTGCCGCTGCTGCTGCTGCTTCTGCTGCTTGTGGCGCATGCGTATTCCTGCGCTTCATGCAAGTCAAGTGCGTGCACGTGCACACGGCGCGTGTGTCTTTATTGTAGCAGCTGAAGGCCGGTCGGCGCAACGGCGCTTTCTACGGTAGAGTATGCGCGATGCGGGCGCTGCTGCTGTTTGCGCGGCTGCTGCTGCTTTGCCGTCTGGCTGCGCTGCCGCCTCTTGCTGGGCAACGCTAAACACACTCCTTTTGCTGCTTCTGCTGGCTTCTGCTGCCTGCTTCTTCACAAGTAATGTTAATTGATGCTGCCACCTCTATCTTCGCTGCTGCCGACGCTCCTGCCCATGCGCGCAGCGCAGCGGGCTGGCCGCCAGTCCAGAAGACCTGGCCAAGTACCAGCTGGAGCTACAGAACTTCCACCTGCTCACAGTCGCCGAGCTCGCTGACCGGCTTCTCACGCATGCCACCACCGGCCTGTCCTCAGAGGCCGCAGCAGCCCGGCTGGATGCTCATGGCCCCAACGTCGTCCCCCCTCCTCGCACCGCCCCCTATGGCTGCGGTGCCTGCGGTGCTTCTTCACAGGCAAGTTGGGCTAACCGTTTGCAAGGCTCAATTTTGTGCCGCTCTGTTGCTTCATACACAAGCACCCACTGGCTGCTCTTGCCGTACGCTGCATGCAGGCCTGCACTGAATAGCTCAGTAGGCACGTAATACCTCTCAGTAGGCTAATGCCCTGTCAGCAACAAGACTTGCGGTCCAAAACGTGCTGTTTCACAAGAACTGGCTGGTAGAAGAATGCGATCATGTTGTGCTAAACCCTGATCTTGTGCTTCGTCACAGGCTTCTCGCCGCTGCTGTGGGTGGCTGCGCTTATGGTTTTCCTTGCCTGGCGGCCATTTGGGGTGCCGCCCACGGATGTGTACAGCCTGGCGCTAGCGGTGGTGCTGGTTGTGGTCATCTTGCTCTCTGGGTTGCTGCAACTCCATCAGGCAAGCTCACGCAACTCGTGTCCAATTTCACTTGTGCATTCGTCGCAGCTGCGCTGTTTTCTGCGCGCGCGCCTGTTGGCCGCGCGTGTCTGGGTCGTCACCCAGGGCCCGCCTTGGAGTAAACAATTCAGAGTCAAGTCATGCTGTGAAAGCGCATTGCTCATGGGAACGTTTTGAAAGATCGTCGAGGTCTACGCGACAAGGTGTGGTTAGCCGCCAATGCCTTCCACAATAACCGTGCTCATTGTCATTTACGTATAATTTGGCCGCGTGTCAAACAGTGCCAGTGTGTCCAAAAGCGACGTGAACATGATTATGAACATACATGTGATACTTCGAAGTATGATATCAAGCCTCACAGCTTGCAAGGACTCTGAGCGTTCCGCCCCTTCCACCTGCCACAAGCGCGTAGCACTCGCGAGCACGCCCCTAACCAGCCACCCTGCTCCTGGACCATTACCCTCAGGACCTGAACGCAGCGCGCGTGCTGGCCAACTTCAACACCCTTATACCCTCGGAGTGCCTGGCGCTGCGCGGCGGCGCCCCCACGCGCGTGCCCACAGCGGAGCTCGTGGTGGGCGACGTGGTGCTGGTGCAGACGGGCTGCAGCGTGCCTGCGGACCTGCGCGTGACCCGCGCCGCCGGGCTCAAGGTGGACAAGAGCATGCTCACGGGCGAGGCGGAGCCCGTGCGCGCCACCGCGGAGCGCGCGCACGACGGGACCTCACTGCTGCAGGTGCGGTGCGCCGTGGTGAACTGACTGTCGGCACACAGTTGACCGTTATTGGCGTTTCATGCCTGCTCAGACTGTGCGGTCGTCCGCGGGGCCTTCGCACAGTGCATCATGGTAAGCGAGGGTTACAATGCCGCGCGCCTCTGTCTCTTGGGTGGGTGCGATCATGTCTGAGCCTACTGGAGAAAGAAACAAGTGCTGGGGGCAGGGTTTTGGATGCAGCGCTTGCTTGCACATAACGTAGCGTCACGTCGCTGTGACGGTGTTTTCTGCCCACGCGCCACTGGCAGATCGCGCATGGCGTTCAGGTACCGCTGCGTCTACTTCTGTGCTAGCTGCTGCTGCCTCTTTCAGACCGGCGTTATGCAGAGTACTGTAGGTCTTACTTATGCTCCAACACCATGCTGAGTAAGCAGTGCTTCCGCGAGGTGAGGGGCACCAGATGCCTATGATTCACATGATGCTTGTGTCGGCAACCTAAGAGTTTAGGGTCAGGGTTAGGTTTGGGTGCCGCTGCAGCATGTGGTATGGCATCCGTGATGGTGGCTGCTCCTTTTGGAAGCATGGTGTTTGTGCTAGTGACAGCTGTGACTCGCCAGCATACAAGCGAACAAAGTGCACAAACGACAGACTACTCGGGTTTCCACGACATGCAACGGAAGAGTTGACTATCAAACTCAGCCTTTGCGTACAAGCATGCTCACAAGTATGACTCGCGGCCGAATTCGTCAGCAATCAGTGATGCTCGTGGTACATGTTAGCTGGTCGCCCCACATTTTGTCACCCAGAGCTCTACAATATCTAACTTCATTTCAATGCAATCACTCGAGTCCTGAAGTCACCCTCACCAGCACTGTAATGCTGCGCCCTCACGTGCTGCGCCGCCCTTACCCCCCCTCTGCCGCCGCCGCGCAGGCATCCAACACGCTGCTGATGGGCACCAACGTGGTCGAGGGCGAAGGCGTCGGCATTGTCATTGCCTCTGGCGCCGACAACCAGCTGTCCAAGATCGCCGTGCTCGCCAGCACGGAGTCCGGTGCGACCACGCTGCAAATAGAGATTGAGCGCTTTGTGCGCATCATCGCGGGGCTCGCAGTGGTCACCGGCGCCGGCGTGGTCGTCTGGTGGAGCGCATACCTGAATGTGCGCCACCCCGGCTTCATGAGCCTGGTCACCATGCTGTCGAACACGATAGGTGTGGTCGTCGCATACATACCGGATGGCCTGCCGCTGGCGGTGAGCATGGGGCTGGTCATTGTGGCAAACAGGTGTGCGGACTTCAAGTTGACGTCTGAGGTGGTGTTGTTCTAAGGTTGTAGACTATTGTGAAGTCGGTCTTGTCAGCTTGAGCAACTGCCCGAGTTGTCTTGCACACAAGGTTTGGGTGAAGGGTCAGGGTTAGGGTTAGGTTCGGCGGCGCCTCATTGTTGCAAACAGGCAGGTCAGGGCAGCATTTGGCGCCAAATCTCTTGTGGCTGCACAAGCTTGCAGAGCTAATCTCATCAGCGTCAGCAAGCCGTCAACGTGTTCAAAACGCTAATAGGATGGTGACGTCTAGTCATCATTATTAACAGGAGCGGGCAGAGCGTAGTGGAATTTTCAGCCTACCTTCCTGTGGCTGTCCAGATTCAGAAAGCCATTCTTATTGGCATCAGCAAGGGTCTAGTGTTGTTGTGTTTGAAATGCCACTTAGAAGCCGGTGAGCATGGTGCGGTCAGTGCCGCAATCAGGTAGAGGCAGTGTGTAGTGCGACTGGAACCTGCCTTGTAAGATCCGTTGCTGTGCGCGGTGCTACGCAGATTAAATTGGTGTTCTCACAAAGCGTGAGCAATTGCTTGATGTCCTTCTTGACGCAAGCAGATGTATGCAGATGAGCCACGAAGCGCGACAAAGACGCGATAACCTATTGATTGATTTACTGGTGTCTGTACTGCGAAGAGTACACGACTTTAATTGCATGCATTCGTTCAAATGTGGCTTCAATGCATGCCGTGCAAAGACCTCCTCAACTCAGTCGCGCAGCGAGTCGCTTATGACAACGCTGCAGCAGCGACACACAGGTGCCATGCTTGGCTGATTTGTGCTGCCGCACATACGCGACAAACTTCACTGAATCAACTTTGACCACTGTTACGCTGCGTGCATAGCACCTGTTCAGCTTATTCACCTGTGTGCTTGCTGTGCACCGCAAAGGCAACTTCCTTGCAGCAGACATCAGACACCGCGCGTCTGAGCGTTACATGTTCCACCTTCTGCACTCACGTGTCTTCAAGAGCACTCTCATTGGCTGCTGGACCTTACTGCTTCGGCCTACTGCAGCGTGGCCTGCCAAAGTTTTGCACACCGAGCACCCACGCCTCGATTTACACCTTACAAGCTTGCTGCGCGGATTGCTCCCTGTGTCACTGGTTGAGAAAACTCTGCAAGCGATGGCAACGGCCGACGGTACTGGTGGTACGCATCACCCATGTGCTAACGGTACCTTGTCAGCCAGAGCTTCACGGTCTTTTCATTCATTTCCACGCACCTCTGAGCTCGATTGCCCTTTGCCCACTCCTTGCAGGCTCTGCCACAAGCACCGCGTCCTGCTGAAGCGCCTCGGAACGATTGAGACCCTGGGCTCTGTGTCCCTCATCGCCACCGACAAGACCGGCACCCTTACGTGCAACCAGATGACCGTCTGCAGCATCATCACCGCCGGCGCCGCTGAAACCAGCAGCAACAGCAGCGGCAATGACGCCACGAACGCCGCAACCGTGACGCCCGCTGGGATCAGCAAACGCGTCGCCGAGGGCGGCACCGCTGCGGCCGCCTTCGCCCCGCTGCTGCGCGTGGCAACGCTGTGCAATCAGTCGCAGCTGCTGCGACAGGACTCGCCGGCGCCCGCGCGTCAGGTGCCGCCGCGCCGCACCGTCTTTCTGGATGATGACGACGCCGCGGAACAGCAACCTCAACATGAGCAACAACTTCAAGGAGGTCATGCGCAAAGCCCTGGCAGCGACGGCAGCGGCGCAATGGCGGCAGCCGGCAGCAACGGCGTCGACGTGGCGCTGCTCAACTGGGCGCACTCCCTGGGCGCCGCGCAGCCCCTTCTGGGCGCGTATCGCCACGAGGCCCTGCTGCCCTTCTCCTCCACCGCAAAGACGGCGTGCGCCGTGGTGCGCCTGTGCAGCGACGGCGCGCCCGCCCCCGCCCCCGCCTCCCCGCCGCTGGCGGTGCTGGTCAAGGGCGCCCCTGAACGCATTCTAGAAGCGTGCACATCCTATTACCCCGCCGCCGCTACCGACGCCGCGTCGCAGCCAGCGCCGATGACGGGCGCCGTGCGCGCTGCCGTCGCCGCTGCGGTGGACGCCGCGGCGCGACGCGGGCAGCGCGTGGTGGCGCTGGCTGAGAACGCGTCTCTGAGCGCTGCGGACTTTCCGGAGGGCTAGGAGTTTTCGGGTAGCCTGGAGCCCAACTTCCCGGTGCGCGGGCTGACGCTGGTGGCGTGCGTGGCGGTTTCAGACCCGCCGCGGCCACGCGTGCGCAGCGCAGTGGCGAGCTTGCGTCGCGCCGGCATCAAGGTCGCCATGGTGAGAGTGCGTTGCTGCAGCCTTCGCTGCTTTGCCTGCCAGTGCGGCCTACTTAAGCCTCCCCGCGCGATGGTCCTCATCAACGGCGTTAGATCAGCGCAAGGGTTAGGGTTTAGGGTTTGCGGCGACTTCATGGGTGCCTGCGCTGTCACACACAGTGCCTTAGCTTGGCTCTGATACAGATGCGTGTGCGTAGATTGATTTTACTCCTCTATTTTGAACTTGAGATAGCTTCTTAACAATTATCATGATGTTGTTCCTCATCAGAACTGAGTGCGCCCATACATTTGGTTCACGTGCTCACTGGCAGTGATCACGTGGATGCTCAGCCCTCAATCACGACGGTTCAGGGAACTCTGAAGAGGCGCCGGCATCGTGTCCGCGGCAGCAGGATCGCTGGCGTGTACTGTATGAATCAACAGCGCACTGCTGATTGCTGTTGGCTTTCTATAGAGCCGTTGCACCGGGCATCCACATCATGGGCGGCTTGCGTCATCTCTCGCCCTAACCCTGTCACCAGTTCATCTCTAATACTGGTCTGCTTATGCAGAGTGTACATAGGCATCCAGTGCCCGTCGGTTTGCAAAGGAGTTGCCAACTTCGCGCCTCAAGAGGGAAGCATGCGGCTTACTTTAATTTGGTGACGCAGTTGCAGCTGCTGCATGCTAGTGATGCTGAGCCAGTGCAGAGTGGGCAGCCAAGGTTTATTGACCCAAGCCAGCGTGCAGACGCACACGTCCAGTGGATGGCTTGCAAAGAGTTCTGTTTTGGGGCAAGCACACACCGTCACGAGAAAATGCTGTAAAGCATAGTGTCAACTCGCTGGTAGACGTTGCAACTGCAAGCGCTACTTGAAGTACATGCATGTGCTAGTTGAATTGCACATATAGAGAACTGATATTTCCGCAACCTGGTGCAATCTGACGGGCTGGCCAGTTCCCTCAATGGCCCAGCTGCTCTGCGGCCCGCCAGCGTGCAAATATCCAATGTGGAGTGTCCCCAATCTTCCATTGCAGCGGACTTCAGGGTGGCCGGCGACCTCCCCCCACCCCTAGCCACTGCCTTCCCTGTGGTGCCCGTCAGCAGTACCTGCCAATTGTGCTCAGCCCACAACGCCACAATGCTTCAAGTTCAAGTTCAAGTTGGGCTTCCCCTGCGCCTCTGCAGTCGCTGCGATGACAACCGGCTGTACACTAGTATTCACTAGTGACAGGCAATACTTATGGTGCCCACCAGCCGCGCGTGCCTCTGGACGATTCGCAGCCATGAAACCCCATCACTATTATTCTCCCCTGCACCTCAGCCGCCACCAACAGTTATTATACTGTTATTTCACATCAGCTCAACTGACGGTAACTGCTGCAAACGCTGCAGGTCACTGGCGACGCGCCCGCCACTGCGGTTGCCATTGCGCGCGACGTCGGCATCATCACCGGCCCCGAAAACCCCGACACAGCATCACGCTTCATACGCGCCACCGAGCCTGCAGCTCCCTCTGCCATTGCTGTGCCTGCAGCTACAGCGGCTCCCTCTGTCACAGCTGTTGTGGGCTGCAACAGCGGCGCCAAAGCCGGTTCACCCTCCAACTTGAACTTGCAGTCGCAGTTTCACGGGGGGGCGAGCACTGCCATGGTGCTGGTAGGGGATGAGGCGAATGCACTGTCGGCAGAGGGCTGGGACTTTGTGCTGTCGCACCGCGAGCTCGTGTTTGCGCGCGCCATGCCGGAGCAGAAGCTGCTGCTCGTCAAAGAGGCGGCCAAGCGCGGCGACAGGTGCGTCATGGAAACTTCGCCTTGAAGTTGTCATGTGTTTATGTAGTTGGCTCCACAAGCCACACACATAAAGTTGCGGTTCTGAGCGCATGAGATAAGAGCACAACGATTCAAGGTTGCACTTGGAGGATCTACCCTAGATGCAGCGCTGACGGGTAGCGTTCGTCTATGGGGAACGACCTCAAGATTTGCTGAGCTCTGACTGCGCAATGCAGTTGAGTGTCATCCGCAGGTTGGCACCATTGCGCAACTGTCGGCCTAGGTCCATCAGTGCTGTTGTTATCACACTGGCGTGCTGCAAGCTTGTAAGCGTTCAAGGCATGGGAGTCACGCGCTAATGAGCCTTTCACCAGTGCTCCGCCAGCTTCCACTCAAAGGCTGCAACCCTCCAAAGCTGCAGCATGTGAATGTAAACTGGTTATGTAAGTAAAGCCCCTACATGTTTATGTAAACTGGTTGTGTGGGTGACAGTTTAAAGACGCATGTCACATATACGGGTATGTGCGTTAGTGCACAGCGTATCTGTGGAATGCAGAGCTGCCAATCCGCCTCAGTAGCATTTGACTCATATGCGCGGGGCGCTTCAGACGAGGCTGCACTTGTCGTCAGGCAATTGATGCCATTCACCCGTGCCCATGCTACAAAGATGCCGCGCCTTTCCTGTTTTGTCTCGTCACAATCTATTCCGTTGTTTCCGTATTGTGTGATGCATGTAGTAGTATCATAATCACCTGCTGAGTCAGCGCGTACACATTGAAAAAGCCCAGCCAGCCAGCTTCTCTTGGCTGAGCTATGCTACAGACGACAGCGCGCAGGCCCGTACTTTCAGACAATGTTATACTTCTTCACGTACTGACTGCGTTTGCATGCTGCTTGAGCTGCACACATCTTGCCTTGGGTAGTGTGAACTGCACAGTTGTGGTCACTGGCACGCTGCTTGCAGCCGCACAAACCTAGCCTCGGGTAGCCCAAACCGCAACATCACGGCAGGTCATTGCTGCTGCACGCGTGCGAGCTGTGCGGCTGACACCGCTACACCTTGCTCCCGCGTGCAGGGTGGGCGTGACAGGCGATGGCGTCAACGACTCGCCAGCGCTGCGCAATGCGGACGTGGGCATTGCAATGTCCTCCGGCTCAAGCATTGCCAGCGACGCCGCGGATATGGTGCTGCTCACGGACGACTTTGCGGCCATCGTGCAGGGCGTCTGCGAGGGCCGCCTGATCTTCGACAACCTGCGCAAGGTCAGCTGCGGGGAGGGGGGAGCACAGTTCGCTCGTCACTAGTGTCATGTTTACATGGGCAGTGGGCTTGCTATTCCTTGAAGGCCGCATCGTTTTGCCAACCCCTCCATGCACGTACAAGGCTTCGCAAAACTGAGCGCACTGACACCATCAAGTACTTAAGTGTATACCCATTCCCTGGGCGCACATGCAGCATGCGTTGACCCTACCCCCAACCCTAATAGGGTGCCAGTGGCTCCGCCATTGTTAAGATTGCAGCTTGAAATGTCCCTGATGTGCAGCTGCCTGCGGGAGAGACGTGAATTTTCACAGGAGTGGACCAGTGAGTGCACCATCAAATGTGCCACCAGTGGTCACAAACCGTTTGAACTCCAGCTCGAAAATAACGAGCACACCTAGGCAGCGCTGCAGCGCTGCTACATAAAAGCTGGCCAGGTCACTGTGCATACGCAAGTCTGCCAGTAAAATGTCAAAGTTTGCCAGCACCTATACAGTATAGGATAGACGTACGCAAACTGACAGCTGAAATTGCAGCGTATGAATTTGGGAGGTATAGTACTGATACTGCTGCACAACGCAAACCAGACATCTATATCGCCAGTGTTCCAAGCATGCAGTGTGTATGTGAAGCCGATGGAGCTGTGTAGACAATGCCTCATCAATGCCTCGTCAATGTACTATAGTGTACTGTGTATCTTTGTAACTCCTGTAGTTGCAACTTCAGAAATGGCTCTTGCGTGCCTGTTCGGGCATCCGCAAAAAAGTGTCACAACTGAAGATGGCGTCCACCTCCCGATCACAAAACCAACAGCTTCACACACGTAGCTCTACCTGACGAGGTACATCACTTTTTAAAGTGTAGTTCCAAGAATATGTTCACCCTGAAGTGCTTTGTGTTTCTTTGAGATCATGCAGCAGTACCATCTACTAGTAAGAGCACATATGTCACTCAACAGTTGGTGTTTCTATAGCATGCCCAACTTGAAGGCAAGGTTGTAGGATGCCATTCACCATAACATTGAAGTGCACATTCAAGTTGAAAATGACAACAGACCCCAAGACTGTGCAGCAGGTACACATTGTAGGCCACTTATGGAGCAATTGCCAACGCTACTTAGTCATCATGATGATTGTCTCGAGCTTATCCTGCACGGCTACCTGCGAGGCTCTCATGTGCATGTGTCTTTGTATGATCATCTACCTCAAGATTGGCTTCAATGCAAAGTGAGGTATCTACTATCACTGATTTCACCAGACTTGTAATCAGATGCAGGCTTTACCCACCGCCACAACAAGACCATAGGCGAATTGAGCAATCTGCTTGAGGGGCCAACCTTGCCTGTGGTTGACATGAAAAAGATTATGTCACCGCTTGCGGGCATGCAAAGTGCACGATTGGCAACCTGATTGAGTGCAAGGCATATCTGGAGATACTTGGTGTTAGCACACAATCTGGTACGTTTGTGTATGTGCCACTATGCAGAAATTGTACAGGCGGTTCTGGAAACCAACCACCCGCTTCATGATGGAACTGGTGATGCACTCAGCACTGCCGTCATAACCATATGTGCTTGCTCATGCCCTGACTCAGAATCGCAGACTACATACTGGTTTGCACGCCGGATGCTGGAAAGTTAGGGAGAGTGCAGCACACGTTCTTTCGATGTGCAAACTAAAAGTATTAGGGTATTACTATGGCGTAAGTTGTATTTCCGCATGCGATTCGGCTGCATCGGCACAGCAGACACTGTGAGAATCTCGGAGCAATCTCTGTTGGAGCTGGAGTTGGAGTCAGTAAACACGTCACAGTCCGTCACCTCATCCCATTGGCAAGCAACAACAGTGTGCCATGAGCTCACCTGTCGATGTTTGAGTGATGCATGCAGCCACGAATATCTGCAAATGCCGCAGTGAGGAGAGAGAGAGAGAGAGAGAGAGAGAGAGTGGTCAAAGACATAACTGGGGCCCTCATTCTCTTACAATAGTCGCGCTGACAAGGCTTGTCTGACTCACTTTGCGAGCAGGCAACGATTTAGTGGCAGCTTCATATAACAGTGCTACGAAACACGGCACATCAGCATTGATTTGAAGAAGATGACAAGTGCATTCAGCGATGCTTAACACTAAGCTTCACTAATCACTCATTACGGCAACGCACAAGTAGAGCAGCACTATCGCGTAATGTGCTATGGCAGGTGGAACATGGTTCAATATGCTGATTAAAGCAGCATACTTTACCACAGGCCTCATAAGTCTAACTTGATTTTGTTCAACAACAAGCGTGCTGCAACACTATGATTCTCAGTATATGCATTGAGTTCGGCCAAACAAGCACTGCATGTGGATGAGGTACACTGACTCTGACTCACGTTAAGAGCATTGTTTGATGTGCTACAATACCAGCCTAGCAGTGCAAAGCACAAAGCAATCAGGCCGCCTTCACCATTGCAGTGCTCTACACCAGCTCAGGCGCCAGAGCTTGTGAACTATTTTTGGTGATCATGCAATTGCACTACTGCTGGTATGCTATACTGGCTAAAGCTGCAAGCAGCCGGAGCACAGTTAGTATAGGTGTGTTGTAGTCATGGCATGCAAACAGAAAGCATCCACAGGCGGCATGATGCACATCTAGCAACATCTGCATGGCGATGCACAATATCACTGGGTATCCCATACTATGACTAGTAGGTGATGACGAGCGCCACCAGTGACATGCTGGTGATTGTGCCACAAACAGACCAGTCAGCTGCACGAGCAATCAAGAATGCGGTTGGCACTACAGTATCATAATGTACCTGTTGAGCGCAGCACATGAATCCATTGTAGGGAGATGTGCAGCTGTCTGGCTCCAGCCCTGTGTGGTGCGCGCGTACTACGGCGTACGATGGAGTGGCCATGATGCGCCCACCTTTTTGGCATGGGCCACACAGCATTGCACGAATGTAGGTTCATGCTTGTGTCAGGGTCGAAGTGTAGAGGTGTCATGTAGTAGTGTCACCCGCAAATGCACTCCGCATGCATTATTATATTATCAATGGTGGCCAAGGCATGCAGGTGAATTGTGGGTGGCGGCAGCACCTGCTGAACGCCAACTGTGTATGGCCGGTAACGTTAAATACTTCTATGCTCTAAAGTCTGCTGTCATGCACATCTACTGCCAGTACTACTGTACGTACACCAATGATCGTTTGCCTATTGTAAAATGTCAGAAAATGCATCAAGAGCCAAATACCCTGTACCAGAATTCACACTCACACATTTGTTGACCTGCTAAAGAGCAGTATTTGCATTGAGAGTGTGATAGGAGAAAGTTTGACACTGCCAGCATTAATGAAAGGTTCGCACAAGATGAAGCTTGGCAGCTGCAGCAAACCATTGCCCTAACCTCAACCCTCACTGCAGCCGCAGCAGCAGGTAAGAGACACTGTGTGCTTCACATGACATATGATGCATTGCCATATGTAGGTGATAGTAAGACGTGCCCTCATAGCCATACAACTCAGAAATGCTGTTGTTCGACTCAGCAGTATGACATGAGCTCACACAGTATTGATGATTCCTGCATCAAATAGTAAAATGGTCATACATGCAGGCTCACTGAGAGCTCATACAGTGTTCCTGCATTAATATAGTCATGCATGCAGGCTCACTGAGCACAGCAATGACACACATGTAGCGCAGCTAGCGCTGAGTTCCAGCTTCACATCATACACGAGGCCATTAGCCTGACTTTACGAGATGCAGGTTTTGCCACTTGTTGGTGTACGCGAGTTCGTATTTTGTGAGGTCCCCCCATTGGAATGTCCTGAACAGTATGCTGCGAGGCTTTGATTGCTGATGAGTGCTACGGGTACCCCCGTTCACGAATTTTTTTAAATACATATTTGAAGTATTGCTGTCCTTCACCCTGAATGTACTACGTATAGCATCTCACATTATATGTGGGCTGTAGTCTGTAGCTATTGTTGTTTGACATATGCACCATGCATATGCATTTGTGGTGCAAACGACGGAACCAACGGGGCACAAATCTGGATGGTGCAATGGCCGGGGTTCAGCCGCCAGAGCTGCGCCAGGCACTGACTGTGGAGCTAATGGCAGTATTGTTTGGCACTCGTGTCGTCACCACGCGCTGCATTGTCAATAAATTCAACCAGTTACTTTCATGAGGAGCTGCAGCATAAACACTGCTGGTTGATTATATCCGCCGCAATGAATTGCATCAACGAGCACGTGTTCTAGCGTACAATCTTGTAATCATTACCTGCGCCTTCAGGGTCCCCACCATGGCGACCCAGTGGCAATATGTACAGCTGCCCGCCTCAGCATTGCCAGGTCCAGCTCTGTGTGACCGCGCACGGCTGCAGAAGCCATGCCGGCAACCTGCCCTCCCCTTGTGCCGACTGGTCCTGCACAACCAGCAGGTAGGACAGAGGTTCAGACTGTGAAAGCGGATCTGCGGAAGGAAATGGTTCTGATTGGCTGCTGTAATGTTCATGGCGAGACGTGCTTTGTACCAGTTTGGCTGGTGCGTCATTGCACTGAAGCAGCAGATTATTACCCAAAGTACCTGTGTGCTGGCTGCACAAACAAGAAGCTGGAGTAGCTACAAGCTCTTGCGATTGCAGGTCAACCAGTGGAATTTGTATTTCTTGCAAGAAGCAGGTTGCGCAAATGTGCTTGTTGCATCATGTCTGACAATTTATGCCTGCATGTACGTGCACTGCTGCTCAAACACACTTTACTGCTTTTCTGAACAGAACCTACTCATGTTGTGACCTTGACATCAGCACGAGTTTTCTGCATGGCTAACCTCACAAGACCCGATTGCCAGGATGATGAAAGAGCAGCTCAGTATTGGCACAGAAGCGGTTGCTAAAAATTGTTGCCCAGTCTCTTGGATTACCTGGGTGTTCACCAAGCCACTTGGCATTGCGATGTCGCCTGTTGTCCTGCACCACGTTGCGGTGCCCCTGTATACGGTCCACCTGCATCATGTCTCCACGTCGCTTGGGCACCCGTTGGCGGGAGCCCACGCAAGCAACCCCATGTGTTTGCCGTGGCGGGCGAAGTGACAAGTTTGGCTATCCCATGGGCACCCGTTCGCTCGTGCCCACTGCAGCACTTCGAGGTGCCCACGTACTGCGGCGCGTGTGCAGGTGTAGGCGTTCCATGGACAATTGTTGGCTCGCGCCCACTGCAGGATCTCGAGATGCCCGCCCATTGCTGCGCCATGGCATGTGCGCTCGTCCCATGGGCACCCATGAGCACGTGCCCATTGCAGCACGCCAAAGTGTCCGTTGGTCGCTGCCTCAGCACAGGTCCATGGGTCCCACGGGCACTTGTGAGCCCGTGCCCACTGCAGGACGTCAAGGTAGCCGTTCTGCGCAGCAACAAAGCACGTCTCCTCGTTCCATGGGCACCCAGAGAGACGAGCCCACTGAAGTAATTCCAGGTGCCCGTTAAAAGCCGCCACCATGCACGTTCGCTCGTGCCACGGGCACCCATTGGCTCGCGCCCACTGGAGCACCTCTAGATGTCCCCCCAATGCGGCTCTGTCGCATGTCTCCTCGTCCCATCCGCAGCCTATGGCTCGTGCCCACTGTAACACACCCAAGTGCCCGTGGCTGGCCGTCCCCGAGCACGTGGATGTGCCCAACGGGCAACCGTTGTCATAAACCCACTGTAGCATGACAAGGTCCCCACGCCGGGCGGCCTCCCAGCCCGTATCCTCCTCGCAAAGACAGTAGTTGTCAACAACCCACTACAGCACCTTAAGGTGCCCGCCCGCTGCGACTTTCCTGCAAATCTCCGCATCCCATCGGCAGCCGGCGGTACTGCGAAGCCACTGCGCCACCTCCAGATGACTTCCTTCTGCGGCCGCAGCGCAGGTGAGCTCGTCCATGGGACATCTGTTTTCTCGCATACACTGGAGCATCGTGAGGTGCCCTCCCCTGGCAGCCCGGTTGGCTTGCAGCATGTTCAAGGGCAGCTCGTACAGCGTGCGCAGCGAGCGCACCCCTTCGAGGTAGCCGCAGCTGATGCGTGATGCCTGCGCAAGCTCCGGGTCCAAGCCGTTGCGCACCGCCCACTGAATGAGGCTGATGCTGGCTACAGCATCGGTGACCACAGTCTGGTGTTTCTTCTTGGCCTCATGAGTGTCAACAGCACTGTGGAAAGCGCGGCATGTGCTCCTGATCATGAGGGTTGGACGGAGGAAAGCCAGAATGAAATGAGCTGGCACCGGACGCAGCTCCAAGCAATCAGCTGTGAAGAACCTGCCGTCCATGGTGGCCACACCACGTGTTTCCTCATGAGATCACATCATAAGTTCAAGTTGAGGTTGTGAAAAGTTCACCACCATGGCAATGGCTGATACATGGCTGATACATTGTCAGATCCGCGGAGAAACGGCTGCAGTAAAGCATCTCAAAAAGTTTGAGATGCCACTTGGCTTTGTCATTATGATCATCGTCATCTCAGTGCCCATTTTTAGACAGTTTCTAGTTTCCATAAAGACGTGACATTGTTGATTCTGGGTGCAAGCTGAACATCTACCATCAGACATCTACCATCTGGGCCTTTTCGCTCTAAGCGAGCATTAAATTATGACAGTAATTGAGTGCGTCTGACATACAATGTGCTCGCTGTGGCACTAGTGCTGAGAGCAGCAACATTCCTGAGATGCCATTGGCTTGATTAGTGTGTGGCTTAAGCAACTGCTGCCGCATATGACACTGCGTCAGGTTGGCGCTAGCCATTCTCATGACAGCTGCAGCGCGTGTTCATGCACCTGTGCACATTCAGAATTGCGCGCTTTCATGTTGCTGCTTGTTCTCATGGACTTGGGTTTACTGTAGATTCTACCACTATCGCATTGATTTTGATAGTGTGTGGCACCTGTAGCGCATGAAGTCAGCAGCATAGCAATGCAATCGCCACGAGTCGACGACAAAGTTTGAGATGAAAGAGCCTGAATATTATGATATGCACTGTCCAGCCAGAAGCCGCTAAAATTCCTACTGGTTGAAGTACACAGCCACTGCCACTGAAATTCTTGCTGGTTGAAGTACACAACAGCGCTCCACATGGCGTACTCTGGCCGTGTCATGACACACATGGCAGAATCCAGGGGGGGGGGGCACATGGAGGAGGACGTAGGGGAGGACCCCGAGATGCCATTTGGCGGTGGCGGCGTTTGAGTGGTTGTCGTTGCGACACTTTCAGACTGTCATACGACATGTAGATTCCTTACAGCTAGATGCCAATCATCTGGGCTTTTTCGCGCCCTGAGCGAGAATTAATAAAAAGTACACAACAGTCAGCCACAAGTGGAATATAATAAAAGTACACAACAGAAGTGATCGGCAGTGCGCATTGAGACACTTTCAAGGTGTTCACAAGCACACATGTAGATTCTGGTTGCAAGTCCATGCGCATCCACCATCTGGGCTTTTTCGCGCCTTGAGCGAGAATCAATAAAAAGTACACAACAGTAATGTGCAGCACCGAAATCATCATTGGTACACAACCCCATCGATGCATATAACAAGCGCTCAATATGGAGAGAACAACTTTTTTACGACCATGCATGGTACGTCTATACATGTTGAATGTATGTACAACACGCAGCAGGCAGCCACAGGGGCAAGTTTCGCAAGCGGAAGCACACGCTTCTGAGAGTAAAGGCAACGCCTCACTCATCCACACATCGCATGTGCGTCGCTCTGCGGTGTTCATTACAAGGCTGTCCACGAAAGATACCCGCACACCCCAACCCTTACCCCACATCTAACCTCAACCTTCACCCCCTTGAGTGTCTGTAGCCCTGACTCTGCTCCAAACATGCCCTCCTACTGACGAGGACACTTGCAGGGGCAGCCCACCTCGTGCAGCAGCTGCTGCGCATTGGGCGAATGCGACTCGGAAGAGAGCGTGTGACATTCATACCCTGCCCAGGTACCCCAAGGGCAGCCCTTGGAAGCAGCCCACGCGATCATCTCCACACGAGGCGGAGAGAATATGTCATTGCGGTTCAAGTACCCGTAGAACATGTGAAACAGGGTATCGGGCCACTCCGCCCCCTGGGCGCGCAACCACTCTGCCACTGCCGGATGCTTGTGATATATCATCGCAAACCTGAGCATCCCGTTCAGACCGTACGGTGTCCAGTCGCCGCCGCCGTACGTTCTGATCCACTGCATCAGAGCCGGGGTCGCAAAGTGGCTGGTCACCGCGGCCTCGTACACATCCTCCATGTTGTGCGGGCAGTCCTGCCGCCTGAGCCACTGCAGCGCCGCTACGTGGCCGTGGCGCGCGGCGTAGGGCATGGTGTTGTGCGAGAACTCAAAGCCCTCCTCTGTGAGCCAATCCAGCACCTCAATGCTGCCGCTGCCGGCGGCCTTGTCCATCAGCTTCAGCGTGAACTGCCTGTTAAACCCGGCGCCGTTGAAGTTAACCGGCCACCGCGCCTCTGCGAGCAGCTCGTCGAGCGCGTCGCCGCCCGAGTCAGAGTCCGAGTCATGACTGTCTGAGTCATCACCAACCTCCAATGGGGGTGATTCGAACGGCCCGAAAACCGCAATGCCGCGGCGCGGGTGCAGCAGGTACTGCAGCGTCGCGAGGTGACCGTTGAACGCGGCGCTGTAGCACATGGCGGCGAGCAGGTAGCGCGGCCAACGCGCGCGGCAGCGGCGCTGCTGCGACAGCCACGTAAGCGCGAAGTCGTCGTCGCCGCTGGCCGCGAGCGCCAGCGCCACCCTGCACCACTCGCGCGGCGTGATGCGGCCTATGTCGAGAATTTCATCGTCGTAAATGCTTTGGAGGAGGCTCAGGTCGCAGTGACGCGCTGCGCCGATGAGCACGTGGTAGGTGAGGCGCAGGCCCCAGTTGCACATATCGTGCACCACATGGAAAGCACCGGACTCCCCTGCTAGCCTGCCGAGGTACTGCGACATGTACTCGATTTCTCGATCGAATGCGTACTCAAAGACGGCCTGGAACAGTGTTTCGGTAGTCTGTAAGACTGCCTGCTCGGTGGTCAGAAACAGCTGCGCGATGCCGTACGTGCTCACGACGTGCGCCATGTACGCGGCCCCTACGGTGCGGCTTACGGGCGCCACGTAGATCCAGTGGCCGCCGGGTAGGTAGCGCATGATGCGCGCCAGCAGGTCGCTGTCGTTGAGCACTGCTGCCGCTGCCGTTACGGGCACGCACAGCCGCTTGTGCTTGTGCCCAGCCTTCAGCGCGCTGTCCAGTGCCTCCAGCCTCTGCTCCAGGGTCTTGGCGGCCGCGCGCAGGCAGCGCAGGCCACTGACCTTGGGTGGCAACGGGAAGAAGTAGAGGGCCCGCTTTATGGCGTTCAGCTCCGCGGTGGTTGCCGGGAGGTCTGCTGCGGATTGTTCTCCATCTGCCATCGATGGAGCGTGCGCAGGTTATGTGAGCTATAGTTGAGCTACTGACACATGGAGGTCACGTGGGCAGTACTTCGTGCCGCAGACACTGCGCAGTGGCAGGCAGTTTACTGCAGCTGCAAGAACGTGTTGAGGCGGAGATACGCATGAGATCACTGGCGCCAGATGACAAGCGCGCTGAGGCTTCTTCCTGAACACGATCCATGTGAACGCCGATGGCACATGCGCATGTGCAAAGCGACATTCCAGTGACGAGAGATAGACGGCTTTTGGTCAACATCATTGTCATTCAGTGCATCTTACCGCATAGGCGTGTGCAATGTAATAATAGGTGATTTTTGCTCAAAAACAGTGTGTGCTGGCCACTACCATAGTGGTGTTTTATGTAGGGCACTGTGTTGCAGCACACGCAGAATGAGCAGCAGCATTGTGAGTAGGTAGCGGGCTACAGCCTCTATGCCTGCGCAGTGCATTTCAGCTTGGTCAGCAGTAGCAGCCGGCGCCTGTCATGTACCAGCAATCACAACATTCAGAGCCAGCAGTGCGACGGGTAGCAGGTCACCACGCGAGAAGCCCCAACCAGCAGCAAGCACTGCAAAATCAGAGCAGCACACTGCTGAAAACACAGGCCAACCGCTGTAATTGTACACCTGGCGCGTTCTGCGAGTGATGAGAAATATGTCATTGTAATACATGTGTGTGAGTCGTAGCGTATACAAGAAAGGGGCTTCACCTGCTTCAGAGATGCCTTGTACATCGAAGCCAACCGCCAGCCAATCCTTCTGCAGAAGGGCGTCCAGCCTCGCCTCCAGCATGTCTATCACGCCCCTTTCCATGGCTCCTGCTCAGCCCCCCTCTCAATTGCTGGCACTCTCACTCTCTCTCGCTCTCTCTGTTTGAACTTCAAACAACTTCAACAAGACGTTGAGTTTGAGCAACCGCATGCCGCAGCGCGAGCTGCGCCGCCTCTTCGACCTCGGCGCACGCGCTACATTCACATCCATCCTGAACAGTAACTTCAATTCTCAGTATTGCGGTAATCCGTACCATCCCCCGCTTTTGCTTGCTGCCGCGACGCAGGCGGCGAAGCTGCCGCTCATGCCGCTGCCGCCCGCCGCGCAGCGCGAGCTGCACCGCCTCTTTGACCTCGGCGCGCGCGACCGCCTAGCCCTCGTCAAGGAGCTCGAGGGGTCGGACCCCCTGGAGGTAAATGGAGGGGGGGAGGAGGGGGGGGCAGGGGGGGGGGCGGGAGGGGGGTTCAAGTGCCCCCCCGCGCGGAGCGCTGGTCGGAGCCTGCAGAGCTTCACGGAGGCGCAGATAAAAGCTGCAAATCCGCTACTCGGCCCAACGCTAGCTCAGCACACACTGGCCTCAATGTATGCAGCGCTTGCGTTTGCGGTGTGGCGGCGCGAGCGGACAGGATGTTAGTTGCAAGCACAGGTTCCGCAAGCTGCAGTGCACTGATGAGGCCATGTGTACACAGCGCTTGCGACTGCGGTTTAATGTCTCAAAAAGAGATGCTGTTACACTGAAGTTGCCAGCTGTGCTATGAGCACACACGCAATGCTTGCCTCAAGGATGATGACTGACAGGCTCTGCGTCACCGCTGCTTCGATGGCTCCAAAGTAGCCCGCAGCCCCACCGCCCACGACCGCCAGCGTAGACAGAGCGCGTGCTTGTGGCAGCCTTCGTGCTGCCGCCATCAGCGCCATCGCTGCAAGGCGCGCCGGCATCCGCCTGTTGTTGGGTGCAGTGCCAGCAACCAGTCAGTACCATACTCTTGCTGCAAGGCATTGCTTGCAAACTTGTTGCTTGAGCAATCGCAGTGCTGGCATGCGAGCCCGCAACGTGTGCTACGAAGCTAGGAGCTGAGGCCTTTTCCTGCGGACCGCACGCTGCACAATATGGAGCATCGCACACCAGGAACAGTTCAGGCATCACACTCTCAAGGAAGCGCGTCACGCAAGCGGCAGTGAGCTTCATAATACGAACAGCTTCAGCGTGGAACATCGCATATTTGTGGATGAATGTGCGTGTACGATTGCGACCTGCCTTAGTTTCCAGCACCAGCCCGAAAGACGATCTTGCAGCGGCAAATACGGCAGCACAGCAGCAACCACCACACACAGGCTTAGTAGTACCTGAGTGCGTTTGGTGAGCGATACAGCATTGAACAGCAATGACGTGGTTGAAAGCAGTGTTTTGACATTGGTTCAGGCACATGTGGCTTCATGGGGCACAATCTTGAGAGCACTATCAGCAAGGCCAGTAGCAGCAGCACTGCAGCTGGTCACTTGCCTTAGGCAGTTTGCTTCAGCATTAGTGTTTGGGTGTTCCTGGCAAATGGCGTGCTCCATTGTGTGTTTTTCGTTGTGTGTTTTTCGATTTTCATTGTGTGTGTTTCCGGCGCTGCCGCCGCCGCCGCCGCCGCCGCCGCCGCCGCCGCCGCTGCGCGTGCCTGTTGCCCATGCATGGCCTGTGCCGATGGCGGCAGCAGCGCGTCCATGGCCACGGCGCGCGAGTGGACCAGCTGCTGCAAACAGCGCGACATGGGCAGCATCCGCGGGGGCTGGGAAGGGTCAGTGCTCGCCTCCCGCCGCCGCTGCTGCCGCCGCCGGAGCCGCGGCGCGCGAGTGCACTAGATGGCATATGTCGTGACGCACGAGTGCACTAGCCGCTGCAGCCGCCGCTGCTGCCGCCGTCGGAGCCGCCGCTTCCGGCGCTGCCGTTGCCGCCGCTGACGTCGCGTGGACAGCGTCCCGCCGACTGACATTTTCTGGAATTTTCTCAGACACAAACACACAAACACCGACACACGACCACCATTGTTGATACGATACAGCTGCAACCAGCGACCGCTTGCCGCCAAAAGGCGCCTCACTCCACCGCATCAGGTTCGCCAGGTAAGCCATATACGCAGCACCAATATCACGCCTGATATTCTAAGATATAGGCCGATGCAGATTTGCTACCGCTACAGCACCAGTGGTTACCCTCTGCGTTGCTTCGATGCTTTTCTGCTCCTGATATGTCAATTGGAGGCAGATTTTACGGCGCTCCACCATCAAAGCACCGTCATCAATGAGCGCTACACTCACGAAGGGCGAAAGTGACCTCCAGCAGAGACTGCTGTTGAGTGCCGCACAGGTTGCTGAAAGTTGCGCCGCGCCTGGCACAGCTTTCACTACGGCCAGCGGCATGACTGCACGTAGTGGCGGTCGGAATTGCACTTGTCGTGAGGTCGACGGAAGATTCTGGCTTGCCTCCGGCAAAAACAATATCGCTGTTTTTCAAGTTCTTAACTGGTACATCACAAATCGCATACTTCGAAGTATATAGAGTTGCGATCCTTGGCGCGTTACAATCAAAGTACAGCCTATTTGAACTCACAGCTCTGCCGTCTATGCGCTCAACAAACTTGCGCCGCTGCAGCTGCTACGGCGGCAACTGCTGCACTTCTGTGCGGCTTGCCCTCTGGCGACTCGCCGCTGTTCACTCGCATCTGACACCATCTAGCTCGCTGGGGATCCCAACTACCAGTGAGATTCAACCTCTGCGTCCTGCAACCCTCTCTCTGCTGTCTGCAGCCGAGACGCGCGCACTCAGCAATGCGCGCTTCTGCCGCTGCTGCTGCTGCCGCGGCGACCGGCGCCGCGCTCCTCTCCTGCTTGCCCTGCGTCGCGGCCCTTCACCTGCGGGCCTCGCAGCAGCAGCCTGCTGAGCGGCGCGCCCTCGCTGCGGGCGGCTGCGAGGCGACGCAGAACGCGTGCTTCAAGGACGCGGCGTGCGAGACGTGCCTCATGAACATCAACTTTGCCGCGCTGCCCATGTTCAACGCCAAGTCGCCCATGTGCACCGCAACGGTCATCGACGCGTACCAGCCTGGCACGGTGCGTGACACTGTCTAACCTGAAGTCGCTCCAGATTCAATCAAAAAGCTCCACAGACATGCATTGTCGAGGCTGTGACAGTATGGAGAGAGCGGCTTATCTTCAAGCATGCGGCGGCTCGCGAAACGTGCCTGTCGAACATTGGCTATCACATCCTGACCGAGTTCCAAGATGAATCACTGACGTGCAGAGCGGTGGTAATTCTTGTGCAGCAGCGCTGCACGGTCGCCAATATGGTCCATCTGTGGTCCATCTCGTCGGTTAGGGTTGGGGTTAGGATTAGGATTAGGGTGAGGATTTGTGCTAATGTGGTCCATCGCTTCGGCATGAACATGACGTCTCGAGCGCGTTGTGAGAGGCACTGTGTGATCGTCAGAGACAGCCTGCCCCGTAAGTTTGCTAAACGCGCGCTTTTGAGGCTACAATAGGTGTCATGAGGAGTCTGATAAGGACGCATGCGATTTCGAAGCGCCGAGCGTCGTTGCGTAGCAGCCCAGCACGATGGGTGGTGAAATCATTTCAAAATCGTCATGAGCATGCGCTCTTGATGGTGTGGGGAGAGTATACGTAAGGCATCGACGGCCACCGCTACTCACTGACAGCTTGAGTCACACCACCAGCTCGCCACGCCGCTGCAAGCACGCAGGCTGGACTTCGCTGAGGATGGCATCGGCCAGCCGTCTGCGTGTGCGTAGGGCTAGGATTAGGGTTGAGGTTAGGGTTAGGATTAGGCCCGCGCAAGTGTGCATACTGTTTCCAAGGTACAAGGACCTGTGTTGCGCCAATTGCCCTCAGCCAATGCGGGACTTCACCTGCTGCTTCTCATTCCACACGCTTGTCGGTGCTTCCTCACTCGGCTTAAAAATTCACCATGCACATAAGTTGGCAGACATGGGCTGAGGGTTGCGCTACGACATCACTGTACAGTTACAGTGCCGCTGTGGTGTCGTGCCTCCTCCCATTACGATGTTTTTGCCGTTACAATGCGCATGCGTTCGCAGACATCTCAGAGGGCTGCAACGGCAGCCTGCTCTGCAATTTCACCTACTTGAAGTACTGCGGGAGTGCCGCTGATGCCCCCTCTCATTACGATGCTTCTGCCTCTCCGATGCACACGCGTTTGCAGGCATTTCCAAAGGGCTGCGACGCCTCAAAGGGCAGCCTTCTCTACGACTTCTCCACCGAGTGCGCAGCGCCGCTGTGGTGCGATGGCCTCTGTATGGCGCCGATGCTAGGCTGCTTTGCGGACGCCGCGTGCTTGAAGTGCTTCATGGGCATTGACTACAAGGTTTTCATTCCGCTCCTTGACCCCGAGAACCGCAGCTGCGCGCTGGAGCTCGAGGCGTACCAGCAGGTGAGAGACACTCAACTTCAAGCCGGCCATGGTAGTATCCGGCAAGCGATCTGTGAGTCATTCATGAGGTCGCCAGACCCAAGTGGGCTAGGTTAGGGGTACACGTAGGGGGGTACTAATAGGGGTAGTTAAAGGGCGTGGACTGCACGACCCAGAGCACCGCAGCTGCACGCTGAAGCTTTGCGAGGCGCAACAGCAGGTGAGAGCCATTCAAGGCGGTGCCTGTAAGACGGCGTTGCTGGCGCTAGTCATGACGTACAGGGCTTTGACGCGAGTGGGGAGGGGGAAGGGGCTTTTGGTGTGGGGGAGGCGGACGACGCAAACAGACCCCAGATGGGTTTTGAGCAGTTATTTTCAAACATGGAAGATAGCAGTTGTCGTCGTACACATCTGTGATCACGTTTAGTCTCGTGCCCTATGTGTAAACATTTAGTCGTAGCGTCCGGCCAGCGCTAACTGAGACGCTAGGCCTGTGCTCAACTTCAACTTGAAGACGCGGCACGCAGGACAACTTCAAGTTTGCTGAGCAAGCTGCAGCGTGAGGCGTACAGCAGCCTGACGCGAGAGCCGCCAAGGGTGGTACACCTACGTCTGCCTTTGTACTGTTCATTAATTCTCGCTCAGGTACTTGTATGTCAGTACATACCATTCCCCAACAAATTGAATGCGCCCGTACCACCAACTGGAAGTTCATTTTGGCTGGCCTCGTGATTGCGCATGTCACGCGTTCCCGGACGGCAGCGCCGGACTGAGCGATGCAAGCAAGATGTGCGCTTGTGTCATGTTCAAATCAAGATATTTGTGTGCTCAGCAGCAGGCAGCAGCGCTCGCGCAGCAGCAGCAGCAGCAGCAGGAATGGTAGCGCAGCAGCAGCACAGCAGCAGCAGCAGCGCAGCAGCAGCAGCAGCGGCAGCAGCACTAGCAGTAGGTAGAGTGCCACCATGTCATGTATGGAATGCCCAAAGCCTTGCGCTTACTGCAGCAAGTTTGCTCTCTGCACATACAGAAGCACACGGCCACAAGCCGTGGCCGCCCTCTAAATCTTTGGCAGGTGCTGGTGGATGAATGTGATCTTTGTAAGATTTGGGTTGGGCACCACTATTTCAACCAGATGCGACTCTTGTAGCCCGCAGCATCAGTAGCGGCGCGCCATCTGCAAGACTGGCTCAGTCTGTCGATGGCACAGACTCAAGATTCGTAGAGTTTCTGTTGGGCACTGCTGCAGTGCGTGTGCAAGCCGCCCCATCCTAGTGCTGACACTGTCTGTACCACTGGCATGCGCAGTGGCGAGGTGCACGCCATAGGACCTCTCACAGTTTTTCTATACAGATATCATATGCGCGCCCAGGGGCAGGCACTGCCGGACAGCCGCACGTCCTGCCACTATTGAAATTGCGGGCACCAACGCTCTGCTCGACGATGTCGACAATACTAGCCCCGCAGCATCATGCAGCGAGCATTGTGACCTCTCATCACAACCCCCATCATCGTTGCCCGCTGACATGCCCTCCCGGACCACTGCGGCGCCCTGACGCCCTGCGCGCTGCTGCGCTTGCTGCTGCAGTCACTGCGCATTTGCATATTCACATTGGCCCGAAATTTGAAATCTTGTCCACAGCAGCAGCTGAGCGCGCTGCATGCGAAAGAGGCTCTGACACTCAACCGCGCCACCACTGCCCCCTCACAGGCCCTCCCGGATGGCTGCGACGCCCTGACGCTCGGCACGCCGCTGCGCACGCTGCTGCAGTGCGTCTACACGGCCTCTGCCCATGACCCCACCGATAAGTGTCCCGCCAAAATTGCCATGACGCTGAGCCCCTCTGCTGCGCCCTCTGCTGCGCCCTCCGCCGCGCCGTCCAGCGCCCCCAGCGCCACGGTCGCACCGACCATGGCGCCAGTTGCCTAGGGTCGCAGCGCTAGGCAACTTGGATTCTTGAGCTGAGCTTTGCGTGCGGTAGAGTTGGGCAAGCAAAGCAGCTCGCTGGTATTGCGCGTGTCCAGCTGTGACACTACTGTCCGGACATCATACAGCCTCATGCTGCCCGCCCCCCCCCCCCCCTTCCTTTCTGCGAGATGTGCCGCCTTCAGCTTGAAAGAGAGCGGGTTGGGCCGGGACAGCTACGGCTGGTTGTAGAGCCGCTGCTGCGCTTTGCCGGCTGAGGCTTCCATGACGCCAAGCTGGTAGAAGCGTTCCCCATTCCTTTCCAGCTGGCAGTGCTTTGAAGTACAGCGATTCATCCCATCCCATTGTCAGAGTTCACATAGCCTCCGTTGCGGTCCATTCCTGGGGCAGCTTCACCTTTGGGCAAGGGATATTTCTTGCATTGAATACACTTTAATGTCGGGGTTAAGCGGCTGTCAATGCCAGGCGGAGCAGTAATTCTTCGGTAGGCAGGCAGACCCATCCAGTCCAGTGACCTGATCCATGAGCATGCTTGCTTTTGGTGCTATATACCCTTTCCAAGACTGGTGCCGAGTGTCATGTCTTTTTCTTGCCGCAGTGAGTTGCCTTCATGGTGCCGCAGTGTCATGTCTTTTTATTGCCGCAGTGAGTTGCCTCCATTCCCGCGCGTGATGCCCACAAGGCTCGACGTAGCTGAGCTATGCGGCAACAGGCGTCCCCTCAATGACATGATGTTTGCAGACAAATTATCAACTCAGCGCGCCAGAAGGGGTAATACTATCTGGGTATACATATATGTGCCTTGTCTCTCACTGAAGCGACACAGCAGCGTTGCCCTTGTGCTGCTTGCGACCTGGTCAGAGCTCAATGGAGGCAGTGTGTGTGCCGTCGCGCGTTCGCTCACATATGGTAAGCACCCTGCGTTCAGGCCTCGCTCTGCCCCAACGCAAACCTGCAAGCCAACATGCAACTGAGACCATTGTGGCAGGCACAAGTTTTCTTGAAGTTGGGTAATATCACGTTGTAGCCCCATGTCAATGGCACCTGCTGGCTTATCGCTTGTGTTGAAGTTGATAATGATCCTGCTGTGATGTCATACTCCAATGGTGATGGTTAAACTTTGGAACTTCAGGCTAAGTTCAACTCCAATGTCACTGCTGAAAGTGCAACATCACGGCTCAGTCAACCTCAACTGCAACAAGCAAGAAGCTGGCAGGTGCGTCCAAGTTAAGCCAACCACCTATTACTGCCCAACTTCAATAGTTTGCGCGTCTTGACAGACCTCACTATAGCACAAGTGCCTCGGTTGCATTTGAGCTCTCAGGGTTGCGTTCGGGCGGAGCGAGGCCTTGAAATTTGCATCTGGCCGCGGCGACGATATCTTTTGCTGTTGACTCTGTTTGCTCTTGCCCTGCCACTACTGTGTATGCTGGCCGCTGGTGCCGTCATCGCTGGTGTCGAGTGTTTACAAGTACTTTCCTGCTGATCATCAAAGCATAGAAGGATCGTGAACAGTATGGGTATGTACACTCTTAGTCCTTGCTGGGTCAGTGCTCATCAGCGCAAACGCCCAATATGTTGCTCGATCGTCCGTTACACGGTTGCTACATGGTTTGAATGGTTCCCGCCCTCAAAGCAAAAGTGAAGATTCCCGCCCTCAAGCGCAAGTGAACATGACCCACAAGGCAAGCGCCAGAGGCAGTCATTAACTCAGCATCGGCACCTAATGTGATGCACTGCTAGCTAGCGCTAGCCTCCGTCAAACTGGCACATCAGCAACTTTTGCAGCAATGCCGAGGTCTTATCCTCGATGCCATTGCGTATACGTGTGCCTGGGCTCCATGATCACAACTGATGGGTGCTTGCCATACAGTCAGTCAGAGTTAGCACAAGTGATTCAGCAACGAAAGGCAGGTGGGCAAAGTGAAATAACAGCAGAAGTACAGAAGATGAATGATGGTCAGCAACACAAGTAGCATAGCTACCTGTTTATGCCCCTGGAGGCTGTAGGTATGTGTTGTGTAGGGTTGGATATCCTCAGCTCTGCTCCAGCTCTAAGATGACTGATTCAAGAGTACTGGAAGCTGTTGCAGTTACCTCAAATGACACTGCCAGATGCCTCCTGACAACAACCAGTGGTTGCACCTGTTCTTATGGCTCGTTTCATCATCAGTACCCCATGGTACAATCTCAGTGGGACACAAACAAGTTCACACCTCAAGCAGCGGTGCCCAAATTGGACACTTCAGACAATGTGGCACCAACCCAGCACACACTCACTAGCTACTACTACAGCTCTCCGCTCAGTAGCCTATCAGAGGCATCAGGTCTTGACTGGAATTGTGGGAACTGGGGTGCGCCAGTCTCCTGATGTGTGTGTGTAGCTACTGTGTTGTTGTGTTTTGGCGACACCTCACCAAGCTCCTACCTCGACCCAGCTAACTCCTGCAGTGCCGTGAGAAAGGGGATGGCGGCCCTAACTCAGCCCACATGGACCTTCATGGTCGGCGAATGCAAGCAGCAGCAAGGCGCTAAGGCTTATAGCAAGGTATTGCAGGTGTCTCTGATTACAAACCAATAAGCACATGACGGCAGCATGAGCTGAGCACTGCCATCTACCTTGAGGTGACTTGTAGCAAGATACGAGCTCAACTCTCCAATTGAGCCCTTGCCACCCAAGGCGTGCTACCACCAAGACATGCAACTATCATCCTAATGCACGCGAAGATGCCGCTTCACGACAGAATGCCTCTACAAGATGGCAAAACAGCCCTTTTGGCTCCACGATTCGCAGCCAGTTGCAGTGCATCCAGTCGTGGGCTTTCTATTCAATTTGCATACAGGATACACTTGTGACTACCTACATTGAATGTGGCAACGGATGGAGGAGCCATGATGAAGTGTCTACACCGAGATTGCAGTGAAAACAGCCCACTGCGAGTGGGTGGATATCATAAATAATTGTTTGATGAAGAATACGGCATGGTGACACTGAAGCCATTGTGTGGCAACGGATGGCCATCCAGCACACATGGTGGACTGAATGACAGTAAAAGCATAGCAATATTGCCACATTCACGATGATGAAGAACAAGCTATGGCGGCACTGCACTGTATCTGCCACAAGGCAGACCTGAAAACGGCAGGCCCTGGTACACTTCAAGGGACACATGAATTGTTGCATGCTGAGCACCTGAGATAAAGGCATGACAGAACTGCCACAATTGACCATGGCGACATCTTGACACGTAAAGCAGGCGCTGACAACAGTAGTGAATGGTGTGCTACAAGTACCTTCACTGGTACTAGCTTCAGAAGCTCCGAAGGAGCATCCGGCCTGCCTCATCTAGCTTTCAGCCGACACCTACACATGTCAAATGCCTTAGAAGTACCAGTGGCCTGAAGCGTCAAAGAAGGCAGTATACCCACTGGCCTTAGTGATTGCTGATGCGACAGCAAGCGCAAGAAGCTCACATGTAGGCCTATGTTGAATTGGCAAACTACCAGCTGCAGGCAGAGACAAGTAACGCGCAAACAAAGCAAGGCTTCGTAGCAGCGGCCAAGCAACGCAGGGCCAACATTGCTGTCAGGCTGGCTCCTCACAATCAATTGTGCCTTTGAATGAGCCAACATATATTAAGTGGTGCCAAATTCATTTTGTAGTTCACTTCTTGCCGCTCCAAGGCGACACGAGCTCCACCTGCCCTGTCTTGCTATTGACCTGCATCTTCTTGATCTGCCTGAGCTGCTTCTTGCTCATGCCCTTGAGCTTGTGCGTCTTTGTTATCGTCTGGAAAGTGCTGCTCTTCATTTCGTTCTCAGCACGCCTCTTCTCTCTCTCCAACTTAGCTGCCTTTAATGCCTCCTTTTCCGCTATCTTAGCCTCCCTCATCTCGCGCTCCTTCTGCTTCACAGCCGCCAATTTCGTCCTCTCCGCCTCCTTGGCTTTCCAGCTGCTGCTAAGCTCCTTCGTACCCGTTGTTCTTTGAGCAATAGCCCTTTGTGACTGGCTCCTGCTTTTCCACAGCCGCCCGCTGACATTTCGGCCAAGCACCGGCTGCGCTGCGCCAGGCTTTTGCTGAGGCTGCAGTGGCTGTTCATCTCCTGCTGGCTCTTGCTGCTGCTCCGCGACAGCATCGTCGTTAACCGCAGCAGCCGAGTCTGCAGCTGGCTCCTCTGAATGTGGTGCTGCTGGTGCTGGTGCCTCGTGTGTGGTGGGCTCGGCTTCAGTGGTGCCGCGAGCCCGCTTGACCCCCTTGGTTTTCTTTGTTTGCGGGGGCACCACCGTGTCAGGTTGTGCAGCAGTCCGCTCTGCCGCAGCCTCCTCGTCCGCCAACCTCTTCCGTGTTGCCACCATCGCGAAAGTGTGTGTGTGCAAACTTTTTGGTCGGTCGTCGTTTTGAAGTTAGAGTTGCAGTTGAAGCTGAAAATTGTGTTCTCTCTCCATTCCCTGCTGGAGCAACAGTGGTGTAGCGTCTGCATCTCACAGCTTCGGATCTCTTTCACCAGGAGGGTGATGTAGGATCCACAACTCAGCTCAGCATGGATTGTGGGAAGGGCAGTTCGCAGGAGCTCCTCTTGCGAGGCGTAGCGGCGATCTTCCTGATTGCATTCACTTCCATCTGGGTGCAGTTTCCAGGCCTCATAAGTCGAGATGGGTTGGTGCTCGCCAGCGGGGCGGACAATCTGGCGGGAGCATCCTCTTGGACAGCTGCGCTGCAGGCATTCATTCGTCGGCCAAGCCTACTTCAGCTCTTGCCAGCATTGCCTCACGACAAACAAGGTGGTCCTATGATGTCAATCGACATTGCGCCGGAGACATGCATGCTGGCGGGCGGGGTGATCGCTGCGTGGACCATGTGCTGCAGACGTGGCGGGGCGAGGCCTGCAGCGTTCGCAGCCCTGTTCGTGCTGTACCTTACGGTGGTGCGTGCAGGGGGCCCGTTCCTGTCTTTCCAGTGGGACACGCTGTTGCTGGAGGTAAGCTTTGTGCATGCGAGCTTTGGGCCTGGTCAACCAATGATACTTCTATCACACAAGATTGGCAAAATGCCGACGGCAGTAAGACCGAGTGACAAAGCAGCAGCCAAGTATTGTAAGTACGAGTGCTCTTGCTCTTCGCAATCAGCTTTCAACGGAGCCTGGTGCTGAGCATGTTGATGCTGCGTGTACTTCCAGCGCCATCATGTGACACGGCTGCAGTAGTGACTCCACTGACACACGGGCACATTGTCCACTGCCGCATTCCCCTTAGTATCTTTTCAGTGGGAGAATGTTTTATTGACCTGCCCCTGCTCAAACAGATTACAATCAGTCAAGCTGCCCGCTCTTGTGTTCAATGTGTTTGAGAACTGATCGTTTGAGCCCATGCCTTGCACTACCTGTTCTCTTGCGTGACAGCGTACTGCCCATTCACTCCTGTCGCATCACACTTTACATGGTACCTTGAAGTTTATATACCAAGTGCACGTTGCTGCCCTGTTATCCTCATCTTGACGGCACATAAACTGCCGCCGCCGCAGGCAGCTGTGCTTGCTCAGACGAGTCTTGTTCCTTGGTTGCGCACTCTAAGCTAAAGTCATCATCTCCACATTGACGCCAAGTGACACAGTCACCACCTGTGCATCATCAATGATGTCATGCGCAGCATGGGCATTGTGTAGGATGAGTGCACATATATCAGTGCTCACTCATTGTCACGATTATGGTGCGCACATATCCCTCTTTTACCCGAGCCAGACGCTTTGGCAGCACTGATCCACTACTGTCCTGGCAACAAGAGTAGCTGCCAGAAGATCAAGCGCATGACGTGACTGCAGCTGTGACACACAACAGAAATGCATTTTTTAGTACCTCACCTGTTCCCTTCGTGACTTTGCACAACTACTCAACATATCATTTCCCCTGCATACCCTGAATACCCCTACATGCATACTCAGACAGGTGCGCTGGCAGCGCTCTACGCGCCAGGCTCGTACCTCCTACTCACCACTGTATCCCCCCGCATACCCTGTATCCCCCTACATACATACCCCAGACAGGCGCGCTGGCAGCGCTCTACGCGCCAGGCGCGTACCCCCCCACGCGCCTCCTCCTGCGCTTCCTGTTCTTCAAGCTCATGCTCATGGCCGGCATGGTGAAGTTGCAGTCCAACTGCCCCACGTGGTCCGCCCTTACGGCAACGCAGTACCACTACGCCACGCAGTGCCTGCCTACCGCTCTAGCCTGGTGGGCGCATCAGTTGCCGCCGCTGCTGCACAAGGCCACGGTTGCGGCGACGCTGGTCATTGAGATACCCGCGGCGTTTCTGCTCATTGCGCCGCTAGCGCCGGTGCGGAGGGTGGGCGTGGTGCTGCAGCTGCTACTGCAGGTATGTTTCTAGTCTAGATGTAATGCAAAAACTGAAGCTCTGAGGCCAAATAGTTTCCGCAAACAATAAAACAGAGCTTCACACAACTAAAGTGTGACCTGGGCTAGGACTCAACAGTGGGATCTAGGGCTTAGATTATGATGTTTGTGCTGGTGTGGCCGCAAGCAAGCGTCATGATCAGGCGGCGCTGCACACCTAGCATGGATGAGCGACGGCTAGCTGATGTACAACAAAGGTACCTGACAACCGGCTATCTGAACAAACATACGAAATGGTACTCATACCATCGTGCTTCAGTTGCTCATTGTTGAAGTCGGAACGACAACCGGTGCTTCATAACATTTTGTGAGGAATTTCAGTGATTGCTAATGCAGCTGTCTTAGTCAACACACTGCTCATGGCTGCTGTAGCTGTCACACAAGCACTGCGCTGCTGCTGTTTGTTGCGGGTATGCAGGCATCGAACAATGTTGTACTGCGCTGCTCGCTGCTGCTACTGCACATGAGGAAGTGAGGGAGAACACATCATGTCAGCAGTGCTAAGCTGGCAGCACCAGGTGTTGATTACGCTTACAGTCGACTATCATGTTCCATCAGCACAATCAGCAGCATTTCTTAGCTGATGCTGTTGCTGCTGTGGGTGTGCAGGTATCGATCGCGCTGACAGGCAACTACACCTTCTTCAACCTGCTCACCGCACTGCTGTGCGTGCCCGCCTGGGAGCGCGACAGTTACAAGATCAATGATGATGATCAACCTCAAGTTGAAGGTCATCGCACAGGGCAGCGGCACAGGAGGTAGGTTCAGCAGCATGGCTGATTGGTGGTCACTGATGCCGGTCATGGTGACTTGCATTTGAAGTTGGACATCTTTGTATTTGTGATGAACAATTGAAGTACGGTGCTTCGCTGCAGCTGATTTCCGGGGCATGAGGCTAGCATGATTGCCAAAGTCATCATCACAGCCAGCTACGTTCAAGCACACACTGGTAGCTGGCCATCCATGTCCTTACGAATCATGTTTGAGCCATGCAGGTGCAGTCCACATATTAGCTTGCAGTAAGTCTTTGGTGCACTACTGTTGCGGACATAAAGTGTTGTTCTGGCAAGCCATGCGGGTGCAAACTGGTCCTGTCTATTACGATCTTTTGTTTTGTGTCCATGATGTGTGTTGCCTACTGTTGCCCTCTACAGGCCGGTGCACATTGACAGTGGTGGTGATTACACCACATCACTATTATGCGTCACAGTGTCGGCCATTCAGCTACAATACATACTTTGAGGTGCCTTGTGTTTGTGACTGGCCTAAGGTACATTCAGTAGTGCAGCCATCTTATGGTACATAGTGTCGCCTTCACTAGCCTCACTCGAACTAGTACGTTGATGGGTGCACAACTGATGCACTCTTTGTGGTGCCTTCACCCTCTCTAGCATGACACTCTTGGTCAGCTTACGAAGAGTCGAAGTACACCCCTCACACTCCTTTGCTACCGCGCTTTTGTGCCACCGATGACAGCAGGCGACTGGAGCGGCTGCTTGCCTTTGGCACCGCGGCCGCTCTTTCCATGTGTGCCATCTTCATGTTTGAAGTCAGCGACACCAGCCTCGACAGCAATGCTCAACAGCAGCAGCAGCAGCAGCCGTGGTGGCAACGATCAGAGCTTCGTTTGGCGCACACCAGTGCTCAGTATGATGCGGTCATGGCAAGAGTGCTGCCGACAACAATGTGCGCCGTCATGCTCTGGCTGCTGGTCAGCGTCACTGTTGAAGTTGTGCGAGGTGAGTACTGAAGTATGCATTGAGTAACATGTGAACTCTGAAGCATTGCATTATGGAAGTTGAATAGGTACGATTGTGACAGGAGGCCGCTGCTCTACAAGCCCCATCGTGCCTGTACACTGTACTTGATCAGTGTCAAGGGTGCCGCTGTGCAGGATTTTTGACCTCGGCGTCTGACCACTGTGAATCAATACTGCCTGCTGCACTAGTCATGAGTGCACTTGTCAGGCAATGAATGTTGCAACTGCCACCTCTGTATTTCTGCATGCCTTCCTGAGCCGCCTTTTTTTACTACATGTGCACATTACTCATACTCATTCCTCCACATCTGTGCTCGCCTGCCGCTGCATTCGTTCTGCACACCAGCCAAGGGAGCAACGGCAAAGCTGACCGCTGCTATCCGAGGAGCCGTTGCACACGGCCTGTTCGCTCTCAGCACTTTCCAGTTCCAGACCATGTCCCGCGCTCCCGCCGCACTCTACCACAACCCCCTACTTCAATCCCTTCACCGCCGCTTGTCCCCCTGGAACCTCACGTCCAGCTACGGGCTGTTTCGGTCCATGACGGGCGTGGGCAGCGGCGGTGTCGTTGCGCGACCCGAAGTGGTCATGAGCGGAAGCATGGACGGCCAAGAGTGGACGGAGATAGACTTCAAGTTCAAGCCTGGGGGGGTAGGTATTGCGCCTCTGCAGGTAGCCCCATACCAGCCCCGCCTCGACTGGCAAATGTGGTTTGTGGCACTGGCAAGCTATGGGCACCACCCATGGGTGCTGAGCCTTGTGCATAAGCTGCATCACGGCTGCGGTAACGCTATCGCGCTGTTGGATGAGAGCAGGTACCCCTTCAAGGGGGCTCCCCCCGCATACATCAAGGCCGATCTCTACCAGTACGATTTCACGCGTGTCAACACCAGCTGGGCTGCTGCCACGCTGCATTCGCCGCCGCAGCAAGCCATCATTTGTAGCGATGGGGTTGGTAGTAGTGATGGCAGCGGCGATGGCGGTGCGGATGCCGGGTGCGTGCCTAGGGGACAGTGGTGGTATCGCAGGCACGTTAAGCAGTACTTCCCCCCTCTAGAGAAAGACAACGCCAGTCTGTTGCAGTTCTTGCAGCACAACGGCCTTCCAAGCGGTGGCTGTGTGCCACTCGCAACGGACACCTGTGGCAAACTTCGAGTTGATGTTGGGACTGTGTTTGGGGGGAAGCACGAGAGGGCAACAGTGGCTGGCGCCGCAATCTGCAACGCCGTTGCGGCAGTGCGCAATGAGGGTATACGTGGGTGGTGCACTGTCATGGGGGTATGTATGGTACTTGCACGGCTGCGTGCGATGATGCTCAGGGCAAAGGGGAGGGTATCTAGTGGCGCGGGAAAAGCCAAGACTGAGTGAGCCCGGAGATTAGATTACCAGTAAGTAGCAGTGCTGCATGTTGCATGTCTCTATGTGCCCATGTGTGCAAGTTGATTGACTGGCGAGTTTGCCTTTTGTATGAGTACATGTATTACTGAATAGACCTATTGCTGTCTTCACTGAACTCTTCAGCCATTCCTGATTTCTGCTTGTGGTCACTGAACATCATTCCTGCTGTGCCTGCCTGCGTTACGTGTGCCGCTCCGCTTTCGAGTCCTCTGGTGTGTCCACACAAGACCTGCATGTTGTGTTATCATGTGTGTAGCGTGCTTCATGTTCAACAAAATCTCCCCTGCAGTCTGCATGTTGTGGTGGGGCTTACATGTGCCGTTGAAGTAAGACATTGCATGCCACAGCCAGGTTATGGACGCTTGCAATGTGTCAGTTTCTGCTGCATGAAGTAGGAACTGTGAAGTAGAGCACGTGATGACGACAGTGCCCCGCAGTGCCACATGCCAGGTGATGCAGTGAACACAGAGGATGATTGCAGCTGGTGCATGACATCCTGATGGAGTTCCAGAAAGCATGTCTAGGCCGCATTATCATCCGACAGATTGTGTGTGCACTTGCTGGCGGCATTGCACAGCAGGCTCATGTCGCATCGCAGCGGCTGCAGGTCGTGCATGACACAGATGTTGCAGAATCACCCTTGTGACACGAGTTCATTTTTGTGGCATACTGTACACAAAGTGCACTTCTCCCTAGAAATATGCACACATGTAACCTCTAAGTTCCAATCATGTCATAGCTGAGCAATGCCACATCAGGGCGGCTCCTCCAGCAGCACCACCGGCGATGGATAAGCATAGAAGGTAAGCTTGAGCTCCCAGCGATCTCGGGGCTCCCCCAGATGAATGCGATCCTGTTCAGGAAAGGCATCCAGGCTCTCTGCGCTGCGCACAGTGTAGTGCACGTTGAACTGCGCCGTGTTGGGCATGGGCATACAGAAGACGTACATGCTCAGGTGGTCCTGACGAGGGAGTAGGGGCAGGGTAAGATCAGAGTAGGGGCAGGGTAAGTTCAGGATTAGGGTTAGTCTTGCGGAGGTTGCAGCGGCATGCAGTAGGTGTAGAGCACTGTTGCAGGCAAGAACCCAAAGCTAACCCAACCCCTGGTCTAGTCACGCGGCATCGGCAAGACATGCGGTTGATACATGCTCTAAACTGCATGTGTGCGGGACCTGCAACACTCTCATATCACGCAGCGGGTGATGAGCACTGTCAAAGGCAACAGCTCGTGCTGTTTCGTCTCCAACCTAATGCCACAGCAATGGCAAGACAATCAACTGACGCAAGTGCCAACTTCAGCTAACTTTGCATGTACACACACTGACTTATACTGAGCGTTGATGCTCACCTCCCACCGCTCACTATGCGTGAGCGCCACTCTACTGCGGATATGCGGCTCCCCCCGCATCTGCACAAAGAGCTGGGTGGACCCAGGCACCGGGCCATCAAATGCAAAGAAGGCAAAGCAACACCTCCAGTCTCTCTCGGGCTTGATGTGGGTACCCTTGACTATTCGGTAAGAGGGGGGGTCCAACCGCTCCAGCAGATGGTATTTGCTCACTGCAGCAGCACTCGAAACACGGTGTGCAGGGGGCGGAGCAAAGGAGTCAGGGATTCCATTGTGTACGGGCAGGCGTGTGATGACAACACAGTACACATACGCTACAATGGTTTGTTTTTCCTACTCGTACGCGCACGTGTCTTCGCGCAATGATGTGAATCCAGCAAAGAGGACATCTACTGCAGCAATGCTCAATTGTAGCCAAGGTTTGGCATGAAAGAGCCAGTGCACAGTGACTGCGCGCTGCGGCTGAAAGAAATAAAACATGCTGCACTACCTTAACGGTGCCGGCTTCAGTGCTGTGCGTCTTCTGTGTAGAGGCATCAGAGGCTGGAAAGCAGTTGCAACGTTTGTGATGCACAATGAGTGATGGCTCGGCCGTGTGACTTTCCATCGCCACATGTGATGGCACCAAGCATGCAGAAACGCCCCTGGCACAGAAGCATTGTGCTTGAAGTCACAGCATCACCCCTGGTGCTTTGGGCAGGAATTGGAGCCCTGTGAGCAGCGTGCCTATTCCCATATGATGTGGATTCACTCATTCATGGACCGTATGTATCTGAACCGCATGCGGGTTCATTACCATTTTACTGACAGCACTGACATCAGTAAAGGTACTTGAGAGTAGTGTTGTGTAGCACGAAGTCAAGTACTTGCAAGCAGAAAGCAGCACAGGTTGTGACTGATACTGATGAGCAACGGTGGCACTCTGTTGGACTTGGCAAGTACCAGTGTCGCTGTGGCATGACATCTATTGCACTTGGTTCGTTCCTTACCCGCAAAGGCATGCATGGTGAATACGCGTGTCCACCCCCATGACGGTTCGTCGCCAACCGACACGCAGTAGCGATCGGGTCCTGATGTCCAATCCATATGGTAAGGGCATGTGCCAAGCATGGCTACAGGGTAGGCATACATACCCTCCTATGGCACCGCGCAGCAGTGCACAGCAGCAGGCAGTATGTAGCAGGCAGCAGTTCATGCGGTGAGGGCAGGTGCCGGGCATGCTACAGGGTAGGCACACGTACCCTCCTGTGGCAGCATGCGTGCAGCAGTGCACAGCAGCAGACCACACAGTATCAGGTATCTATTGGATGCGCTGCAGCTACTTAAGGGGATAAGTAAAGCAAAGCTCAAAGTGATGAAAAGTGCTTGAATGGGCGTTTAATGCAGGGCGCTAGAGCCTGCTATGCTGTCATATTGCGTATGTGCCCATAACATGTGATTCTCACATAAACTCATTACATTAAGCAATTTCAGCATGGACGTGCAAGAACATGCAAGAGGTACACTGAATCAGACTGCAGCTTTGTCAAGCGGTGGTTGGATGCAGACACAGCTGACTTTTCGTGCTAAATGAGCTTGTTTCATCAGATGTCACAAATCAGCACTGGTTGCATTGGCAGGGATCATAAAAAAGGCTGCCAGTTGATCGGTCTGTCTCAGTCTTGGGTCGCAGCATCCATCCAGAAATGCCACCTTCACCCCGTTGCCCTAGCCACAACACCAGTGCTCACAAGTGAAGCCAAAGCCAAAGCCAATATGAGGCCGAGTCAAGTTCACAGATACATTAAGTGAGAAAAGCCGTGCTTGTCACCTGATCTGCACCTTGCACAGCCCACTTGGATATGTCTCTGGAGTAGGTCTTGTTCCGCCGCTTAAGCTTGGTGCGGTAAGGTGCCTCAGATGCCTCCAGTGTGTACCTCTGCGCACGGTTTGTATGTATGAAACGTCAACAGCATGGCTCAGCAGTGGGCATATGTGGGTTGCAGGTGTACGCACATGGAAGAGCAACATTGCAGCTTAGCACAAGGTGCGTGCATGTATGTACGGAATGATGTATGCATGGTGCAGCACACGGTCCAACAATAGGCGTATGTAGGTATGTACATTATGATGTGGTACGTGCGTATGGCGCAGCAACATCACGGCCCAACACAAAGTGGGATGCACCAGCCAAACCAGACGCAACTTTTCAGGTGTCATATCTTGTGCACCGCGCACCTCTCATCGGGTCGTGCATAATGTTCCAGTGCTATGTTGTGCGCAAGTTGTGCAGCTAGGAAATCTCAATGATCGGCAGCGGTTTTGCGCAGCATGCATCATCAGGTCTCTCTCCCAGAACCTCAAGGCATTTGCCCATCAGCGGGCACTGCAATGCAAAGTGAAAAGGCCTTGCATGGCTGCTCTCATGGCACCTTACCCCTGAATGGACCCTACAACACAGCTGACTCCCACTCTCACTTGATACGATTGGTTTGCAGGTGAAAAGAGCTCATTCAGATGCATTATTTGCTCATGAACTGCGGCCGGCACATTGCCCTAGCAGCCCTAATTACGGTACCTACCCTAAAGGAGTGAGCCATGTACTCAACCCTGTCTCTCGCTCTAACCACTGCCCCGCCATTTAGGTACCATCACTCTGACCCCTGAAAGTTTGCATTACATTCACACCTGTGTGCCAACATCAGATGTTGAACTGCAACTTGTACATATCAGCACAAGCACTCAGACTCTGACTAAAGCTGTTGGTAGTTGCAGCGCAGCATCAATGATCAGCACTTGCAAGCAAACCTACCCAATTGTTGATGTACTAGCTGTGAAGATACAGACCGGATCGATCGAACTCGGTCATAAAAGCACCAAGGGTTGATCACATGCAAGAACCCCCAGTGTGCATAATTAGACCAACGCTATCTGTCGTGACCAGTTCAATGCACAGTTGTCTGCTTGCGTACCTCAGAGTATGGGATGTCGGAGTCGAATGCCAGAAACGTGAGCTTGGGCTGGAAGTCAGTGGGCATGTGTAGCTCACTGTCACGAGTCATAACTTCTCTGTGAAGGCACACACAGACAGAACAGCAGCAAGCAGGAGACATCCGAGTCAAGAAGAGCACGGTTTAGGTGGCGCACAGCAGCGGTCCTGCGGACTTGCTGATACTGGCAAGGTCATGATGTGCACAAGGCGTTGGGTCAGGTTGTAATCAAAATGAGGCTTGGGACTAGGGGGTGGGATAGGTGCGACAGGTCAGATGACTGTAATGCTTGAAAGTAAAGCAGCTGCGATAACCTCTGGTTTACAGCATCCCGGAGGCCCTATCTTGGCTTGCTCAAGCAGACTCTATTGTAGCCATGAAACTTCTGTGAGCTGCTCTTTGTAGTTCTATTTGAATTTGAGCGATCCTGCAGCGTCACAGTCACGGTCATAGCTGATGCGCCCTGCTAATGGAGGTCTGGCACGACCTTGCTCTGGCGTCTGCGCTTTGCTTTCGAGTTGAGGTCAGAGCAGGCTCAACCATCAACATCTATCAGCATCCTGAGTTGAGGCTAGGCTCAATCGATATTCCAGCCCCGTTCCCAATACTGAGGCAGCGCAGGAGTGCGGCACGAGCACAGTCGGTTCCAATTTCCCACAATACACAATACACCTCTCAAAGTGCCAACGGGCTGCTGCCATAACCACATCTTGCCTGTAAGGTCTGCTGGCTGACAGCACGTGCCACAGCACCAGGCGACTCGCCCCGCCGCTGCTGTCCCGTGGCCACACCTGAGCACTGCCACTGTCCCCCAAAGCCACTGCCACTGTAGGGGGCACACCGAACTGAGCCACCGCCTCCGCTGCCCAGGCCCAGTCGACAATGATGTCGTCTTTGAGCACTGCTGGAGGGAAGTCAGCCAGTTGAAGTTGAAGTTGCTGTTGTTGCTGGTCGGTAACCGCCAGGGCGTCCTCACTTGGCGGCTCCCCTGGCAGATACAAGGGAAGGGGGGCAACAGCCGTGTGGGGCAAAAGTGAGCCCTTCCTATGCCACACACAGGTGCGATTATTTGAAGTGATGTCGAACTGTTTGTGATGAGCAACGCCTAATGGTGGTGCTGAGCTTAGGCGGGTAGGCAATGTATTGCATTTAGATAGAGTTTATTGTGTGCATGAACACACTGCATGTGTGAATGTCATGCTTGGAGTGCTAGCTCATTGTACGGCCTGCCAGCACCTTGGAGGTCTCTGACTGCCATGCGCACGCTGTTTGCTGCGGCTCGCCCGCTGTTCTTCAACCCTGAAGAACAACACTGATGTGCTGTACACAGTACGTGCTCCAAGCATGACTTGACACGCGTGCAGCGCATACCTATCCCGGCCAGCCCCAGCTGTCCTCATACAATGCCTGCATCAAGTCAGCTCTGTGTCTAACATGAGTGTCTTGCTTGCCGGTGCGTGAACCAGGGGAGGGGCGTTTTTGTGTACCACCTCACGTGGGCTTCAAGATTTGAAGACTTTTTGCTGCATGGTATTCGATGAGCAATTAAAATTACAGTATAACTCCAGTTCAATACCATGCGTAGCTCACATGAGCTCTCGCCCGTGTCTGTGTTGTAGTAGTATATGTGCTGTGTGGCCTCATCCAACATCTCCGTCCACGGCCCCAATGTTGTGACCGCGCCATCCGCAGCATCGCCAGCATACACAGTGACTTGCTGCTCTTCTTGCTCTGTTGACGCCAGTGCAGCTTCAGCAGGCAGCTCCCCTGATCAGCCACACAATGATGCAAGTGCGTCGGGCCTTTGTTGGCACAATTGTACGGCACGAAGCTACAGCAATCGAGCACTCTGGAGCACAGACAACGACTGAGTCACGACATGCACTGGCATCAGTAAGTGAGAAGCAAATGCGAGGTCATGGCGGTTCGTGGTGCCATACATTTCAGCACAGGATTTAGCTGCAGCGTCGTATGCATTTCTTGTTGCGCTCGCATGCATGCAGCTTTAGCGCGACAGGACTCACATGCGCTTTCGCCTGTGTCCTCGTTGAAGTAGTACACCCTCTTCAAAGCGTCATCATAGTACTTTGACCAAGCGGATGACGCCTCTACTATGAGGGCCATGGCGTAGTATGTGATGCCTTTTCTTCGCGCTTCAACTTACCAACTTCAACCGTTTCGCGACCTGTTGAACTTAGTTGCCTTGTTGTGAAGTAATGCACATGCAGCAAAAAAAACACAGGACGTGAACATGAAAACATCGGCAATGCTAAAGTTCAAATACAGCACACACCAACAGAATGTAAGCATGACATGAATCCCGTGATCACATCGATGCATGGGGCTCTCACAGCAAGTACGTGCACGGCAGATAGGCATGATGTTTCACAGTAACTGCAGTTGATGATGCAACAAGAAGCAGGCGCTGCGCTGTACAAGATTGTTTCATTAGATACCACAGGAGAACATACACGCCAGCATGCACCTAAGAATCGACTTGGGCATGCACTGCTAGCTCTGAAGTGGGTGGACCATCTATGTACACAATAGCAATCGATACTGTTATGCTAAAGGGAAATGCGCACCACACCACCACTGGCATCGACTCTGACTGCCATGTCATCAAGAGAATGTCCGCCAGCATACGTTGCGTGAGCATCATGCACAAGCTTATTTGCTGCTACTAACAGTGGTGTCAGCCGTGTACACAATCTGCCCTCATGTGACGCAATGCAAGCTTACGACACTGGCTGAATGCATGCCGCGCAGGTGCTGACGATGCAATCGTCCCCGCCAGCATCACTTTTGATCGTTTGCAACGCAGCTGCTGCTGCTGCTGCAGCGGATCACCGTCGGAGCGGAGCGCCGCCTGAGCACTGCTGTCAGTTACACCAAAAGCAGTTACAGATAACTACATCTGTTCTGGACACCATCTCGCGTGCTCAAACAAGTGGTACTGCAAATGCACTCAGCCGCTGTGCGTGCGTGCAGTCACCACACCCAGGGTCAGGGTTACGTCTGACCCTAACACAAACCCTAGATGTTGCGAGGGGTGGCCTCAGTGCTCAGTGCCCACGCCCCTGGGGGTACTTGTCTGGGTACTTTGCGACATGCGCCAGCATCTCTGCACGCTGCTCCAGTAGGTGCTGTGGCATGTCTCTGTACACGTCTTCAAACATGCTCTGCAAGGGGGGCGGGCCCTTCTTTTCGGCGGCCTGGTTTGGGGGCAGCAGCGCGTAAGGAAATTTACGTGTTTCAGTCAGGAACGTCATGCAGCACGTCACAGTGTGGCAGTGCATCACATTGCATGCCTGCCTTCATATGGCATGCCTGCGTCTATGGGTCGCTTGGTTGTGCTGGCAGGATATCACATGGGATGGTGCACATGTCACCTTGCTTGCGTGCTCTCAGGATCAGGAGCAATCACAAGCGGTTCAGAAAATGTCACTGACTGTCAATTTCATGGCACATGCCATTGCGCACTGCGCACTATGTGAAGAGAGGAAAGGTATTCAACGGTTGGTACAAATCTTAATGACCGCAGCTCTGCACAGCTGCCCGAATCTGTGATATAGACACACACGTTGCAGCAGCAAAGGTTGGATGGATCTCATGATTCAAGCACGAGTGAGTTGGTGCGCATGATTGACACACGAGGGTGCATGAACGTGACCGATACACATATACATATGCACTCAAAAGCAGATACCATACATGCGTACGGCCAGCCAAAGTACAAGTCAGTTGTTGAGTGAGTGACTCGCCGGTAGCGGGCAACTAACAGTACACACATACCTCCAGCGCAGCCATGACAGCGAGGCGCTCTGTGTCCCTCATGGCCTGCTCCATGTCTGCATCGCACAGACCCTTGGCATGCAGGTAGGCCAGCAGACGCCTGAGGGGGTCGTTGTGTGACTGCCAGTCCTTCACCTCCTCTGTCATGCGGTACCTGTGAGGGGTACACAAAAATAAACGAAGTAGGCATTATGCTTGAGGTGAACTTTCAGTTCATAGGCTTAGTGCAGATGTAATGTACATCAATGGCGAGCGACTCCTTTCTTTTTTACTTCACCTCTCGTCATGTGGTACCTGTCAGTGGCAATATTTCGAGTGGGCATGATTGAGGTGACCTTCATGTCTGTCCAGGATGAACTTCAAGTGTGGTTGACTCCTGTCATCACTGCTGAAATGTCCCAACATGTGCATGTCGCAATAAGTCAAGGTGTATAACCCTACATTAACCCCAACCTCCATCCACCGGCGCCAGTCATCGCTGGTCAAGTGGGGGTCCACCCATCACCTGACCCTTAACCTAACCCTAACCCATCACCATACCTATTACCGTAAAGTACCGGGTAAACAGCCCCCTAGCGGTAAACAGCCGCTGCGCTGTAAAAGACCCAGGGGTCTTATAGCACCAGGGGGTCACTGCCACCTTGAGCCCCCCCTACATGGTAAAAGACCCGGGAGTCGTTTGCCACGTGATGCTTTTGTCTTGAGCTATATCCATGTCACTACAATTATGCTCAAAAGTACCACAAATGACGTGTGTTGACGGTGTATATGTTGCATCACTGGGCCTCAGCACATGCTGCCCTAAAATGCAAATATGTCATGCTATTACTGTCATTGGAAACGTTCGAGGCACACAAACCTCAACTCAAAACTCTTCTTTGAGTTGTCCTTGAAGTTCTGTTTTCGAGATCGAAAGGAGTCCACGCTACGTCGGACCCGACCTCACGATTACACGGTAGGCTGTAACTGAGTTGCAGCCTTTGCTTGACCTGTCAGGCATGCGCCCGAGAGGGCCGTCCATTGTGTCATCACGAGGATAATGCCGGCGCCTTGCCTTTCTGTGAGCAACTACAGACTGCAGTACATATGCTGGTCCTCACGACAGGCACAGGCGTCTTAAAACCCGTGAACATCAAAGCGCAGCGCTGCAGGCTATGCTGTGAGTACTGTCTGCGAAGATGCAATCGGTTAATAGCCCGTGCATGGCAAACAGCCCGGGTGTTTTGCCAGGCGCAGCTTGCCAGCGCGCATCTGTGCCACCTTAAGCCCCCCCCTCTTGGTAAACGCCCCCTGCGCTGTAAACGACCCCCGGGTCTATGGCACCAGAGCCCTCTGCCAGTCAAGTCCCGGGGGTCGTTTACCCGGTACTTTACGGTAGTAGGGTCAGCCTGGCTTCAACGCTATTAACCAAGTAAGCTGAGGGGTGAAGCGAGCGTACCCGTAGCCCAAGGAACCAGGCTGACCCTAGCCTAGCCCTGACCCTAACCACACGTCAATTGTAACTGACCTGCTCCAGTCATCGCTGATCAAGTGGTGTGTTCCACCCTATGCGTCACCACCAGACCTACTACGTACGGTTAGCCTGGCCCTAGCTCTCTTCCTATGCTGAGGGTTCAAGTGAGCTGACCCCAACCCTAACCCGAATCCTAACCTTAACCCTAATTGCAACCCGCCTGCTCCAGTCATCGCTAGTGGAGTGGTGTCCCACCCTGTACATTGTTACTACTACATTTAGCTTGGCCGTTACTCTCTTCCTATGACGAGGGTGAAGTGAGCTGACCCTAACCCTAATCTTAACCCTAATATTAACTGTAAATCACCTGCTCCAGTCATCGCTGGTGGAGTGGTGTCCCACCCTGTACGTCATGAGCTCCAGCAGCACTGGTCTGTTCTCAGCGAGCGCCAGTCTCCTGGCTTCCTGCGTTGCCGCAAAGACTGCCAGGGCGTCGTTGCCGTCAACTCGTATGGCGGCCATGCCGTAGCCGGGGGCGCGCGACACGATGCCGTCGCCGCGGTACTGCACCATGGTGATGATCAGCAGCAGATGATAGGGTTAGGGTCAGGGCTGGTGCTGTGGTGATTATCAATATGAAGTGGTAGCAACACGTCAACATAAAGTCTTGTGGGAGATGGCACAAGGCACATATTGTCGTCTTCAACAGGGGTGCTGTTTGCGTAGCCATTGGTCTGACGGCGCGATCAGGCTTGTATTGAAGTTCCAGGGGTTACAGTTTGGGTGGGGGCATAAAGGTGGAAGTAGGTGATAAAAAGGCATGCATACAGGTAGGTGACAAAAAAGGCAAACATACATGCTTACCTGGTCCTCAACGGGGGTACTGATAGCGTAGCCGTTGTTCCTGCAGATGAATAGCACAGGGCACTCCAGTGTCGCGGCAAAGTTCATGGCCGCGTGGAAGTCCCCCTCACTGGCAGCGCCATCGCCAAAGTAACAGGCCACCACCTGAATCAGGTGTTGGGATAGTGATAGAATCAGGGGTCAGGTCTTGAGGATAACAACAGGTAGGGTTGAGGTGAGCAGCCGCGGGGAGTCAACTAGGGTTTGAAGGTGACTTTGCCTCGTCCCTGTGCTAAGTAGCTCTGCTTCTTCAGCTCATGTGCTCCCCTACCACTTTTGGTAGAAGCATTCTGACATATGGTCAAGCATCTCCACATCATTCTCATTCGAGTACTGCTCTGCTGTGAATTATGACTGTAGGTTGTGCTGGTAGTTTTGCATTCTCCGATGCCATTCGCTATCTTGTCATTGTTGTCTTGATATTAGTACCATTTGCTCTCTTGGGTATCGAGTATTGCAGTGATAGAATCAGGAGGGATAGGAGGAGGAAATCAGTTTTGAGATTAATAATATTCAGGGTTAGGGTGAGCGGCCGCGGGAGAGGTCATAGTAGCTGACCTTGCAACAGAGCCCTGTGCCAGCTCCAGTTCTTTCACTCATACGCTCCCCTCCCACCTTTGGTATGAGCGTTTTGACAAAAGTGATGCGTCTCACAGCATTCTCATTGTCATACTGCTCTGTTGTGGATCATGACTGTAGACTGTACTGGTACTTCTGCATGCTGCCATTCGCTACCCTTTGTCGTCACGTCATTATTACCATTTGCTATCTTCGTTTGATAAGAAACGCGTGTAGCAATTCAGTGCCACCAGCTCATGGTTCTTAAACCTCTAGACATTGGAGAACTGAGTGCATGCGTTGGTTATGCTCAAAGCTGTGCGTGAATGATGCGCCTTCATGAGCCGCATGAACTTCAAGTTGAAGAACCACGCCCTAAACAGAAGCATACACACCCTTACCTGCGCCAGCTTCTGCTGCTTGAGCACGTTCGCAGCACATGTATCCTACTTGAAGGTGTGAGTCCATGAACGGGTCTCCGTTCACTTCAAGTTCATGTGCCATTCCTGAGCAATACACACCATCCTACCTGCGCCAGCTTCTGCTGCTTGAGCGCGTAGGCAGCGCCCACTGCCTGCGGTATCTGCGTGGCCAGTGGCGACGATATCGTCTGGAAGTTGAGCTTGCTACTGCCGTAGTGAACTGGCATCTGGCGGCCGCGCCCCAGATCGTCCGTGTTGCTGAACAGCTGGTCCGCAAAGTTCTGTCGCCAAATACAGCGGACGAGGCAAAAAAGCCATGAAATGCAGCTTCAAAGTTCAATTCATATCATGATAGTTGTCCGTGTCCGTGTTGCTAGCATGTTTTGATTGAAAGTCCGGCAGCTGCGTAGACCAGAAGGGGACACAGACATCAAGTGTAGCGTCAGACATCAACTCACGAAAGGACATACATACTTCAAAGTATCCACGTAATAATGAGTAATGCCAGGGCGTCAACTATGATGGCGTGTTGCTCCAGCAGGTGTTGGCAGCAGGTATTGAGATGTCTGCATCTCACAAGGGGCTGAAGAAAAATGCTTGTTATTGCACACAGTGGTGTCAGCAATACATACAATAGCACCAAGTACACCAGCATACATGTCTACATAGACTAGTGCATAACTTATCTTCTAATCAGCAGTCTTTGAGATGGGTGCAAGTAGCAGATGCAGGTAGTGACGTAACGACACGAGGCATTGGCCTGTGAGATTGTGATCCTTGCATATTGAATACTGGGATGTACAGGCAGATGTAGACTACAGGCATTGTTGGCATGCTCACGCTTAGATTAGGGTCAGAGTCAGGGTTCGCCAACACAATGGCAACAACCGTGACAAAAGGACTGAGGCGATCACAAACACTCACATCTTTGTGAGCAGCGCAGAACAAGCAGGCACAACCGGCGTCTAGAGTCAGAGTCGAATCGGAGTCAAAGTGACATGTATCAATCAAGTGAAGCACAGTGAGTTCCCTGTGGTGAATTCCCCGTGGTAAATCAATCTGTGTGTGATGCACATACACATGTACGTTATCAAGTGCACACATATGTAATTCCACAAGTACTGCCCTTACAATAGTTGCTGTTCTCTCTAATGCTAACAATGAAAACAGTGGAGCAGAGTTGCTGCACCTGAAAATCATTGAAAGTCATGCCCCAAACCGCTGCTAGAGTGCACATTAACATGACACTACTTGCAATGGCAATGCCAAACCCTGCATTTCACAAAGGTAAACCCAGCCATCAGCATCACTGAACATGCATGAAGCCCGAGAAAGGAAATTACCAGGCGCTCATTGAATTCATCCACCTGAAATGGGTGCAGTCATCAAAACTACAACACCAGTGGCATTCCAGTGGCCCAGGCCTGCTGTATGCCCAACTAAGCACGATTTTGTACATGTGCAGTTTGTTGTTGTTGTCAATCTCTTATGTTGATCTGCCCCTCACGAACATTGTTGCCGCTGCCAGCAGTGGAATTTCGCTGCCGTCATGCTTTACTACATGACCTCTGGGGTGATGGTGTGTGAATCTTTGCTCATCCACTACCAGACATGACTGCAGCCGGTATACGTGTGATTAAGTGCAGCCGTCCAAGGTTAAACCACCCTCTTCGCCGGACTTTACGGTTGGTGTCTGAGAGCATTTGTGTGCTAGAATGCTCAAAATGCAGCAGATGTTCAAGTGACATGGCCAGAGCGGCTCTCTGCTCAATAAATCATACTTCGGACTGGAAGAGGTTATCTCAAAAGTCAAGTTAAAGGTCACCAGCTTCCAATCAATTAAACAACAGGTGTGTTTAGTAACGTCCGTCAAAGTTGTGCGTCTCACCTGCAAGCTAAATCCCCTCCACATGAGCACTCCCGGCTCCCTGTACTGCCCAAATACGGTATCCCCACCACTGAGAGCAGCGGCACTGCAGATCTGCGTTGCCTCCTCTCCCGTCGACGTCATATAGAAAGAGATCCTCCCCTGTCTCTGGGCATTGTAGAAGATGTGATCCATGACTCGCAGGCGCACCATACACGTCACCATGTGCATGGCGAGTTCCGTGCTCAATTCCGGCTCCATTGCGCCTGGCACCAATGCGCCATCCGTGTCGATGACCCGGTATACAGGCCACCGAGGCTGGGATTCTGCCTTGACGATGTGTAGGGAAGATGTCAGGGGCAGTTCCACGCCACCTGCGAACGTGGCACTGGACGGAGCTTGTGATGAGGTGCTCTCGCTTGGCGCCGGCGGAGGCAGAGTATCGTAGGTTTGATGCTCTGTGCTTACAGCTGCAGAGCTGAGTGCCTTAGCCGCAGGCGATGTTCGCGCCAATAGCAACCTTTCCTTTGCAGCCCTGGAAGCCAGGAATAGGCACCTGCGCCGCATGATGATAGGTGCTACAGAAAAAAAGTGTGGCGTGGCCCACTCTTCGAAGTCTCTCGTTTTTTTCACACTGCAAGTTCAAGTTGCAGGCGCTATTGAAGTTGAAGCCGACTTTCAGTTGAAGTTGAACCGCTTCAAATCTCCTTTTCAAATACGAATGAATGAATGCGATTGCAATTATTTGTAAACAACATGGCGTTTCTCTGAGATACGAATCACGTGGAGGATTCCAAGGGAAGGGGGGGACAGATGGGGGATGATGCAAGGGGAGGCAGATGCCACCTGGCAATGTCATTCCAAGCAGGGCTCGACACGGATCATGGCTTTGGACGGATCATTCAAAAGTCACGGATCAAATCACTGATTTCTTTTTGAATTGATTTACAACCTCCAGCCTTCTGAAGATTTGATTTATGAATGTTTCTGGGCTGTCTGCACTGATTTGATTTGATCCGTGAGATTTCGCAACACCCGTGGACAGAGACGGATCAAATCTCAGCGGTTCAAATGCCAAAAATAAGCCCTTGGCGCCGGTGTCAGACTATAAAAGACACCGTGCAGGTACTGCAGGCGATCTCTGAACACATGATGGCCGCCGTCTTCCATCGCTTCTTTAACACCATCGCTTTCGGTGTGTCGTGAACTTCACATGCAACTTCACGTAAGAGTTGAACTTGTTGTTGCACACGGCCATAGTTGTACACAGTAGCAGCGAGGCACCACTGGCGGCGTGTGTGTGTGTGGCTCGTACGTGTGGCTTTCGTGTCGAGGCATTGTCAATGGCGTGTGGGTGTGTGAGCTGTAGGCCCCCACCCACCCACCCCACCACAGCGCATGCTGTTCCGCCAACGCGTTGTAGGATGACAGAGCTGCCTGTATTGTTGGTGCCGGGTCAGCGCTTATACATCTCGTACGTATACATCTCGCATATGCTACGAACAATTGGTCGTCACGTAATGGTGCTGGCTGCTTGATTTGATCCGTGAGGTACAATGATTTGATTTGATCTGATTCAGATTTGATCCGTGGGGCAGGCACTGTGATTTGATTTGATCCGTCACTGTTGGCTGGGGCACTTATGATTGAGTGGATCCGTGAGCCCAGGAAGGGCTTTGATTTGATTCACACTTTTGGCAAAAGTGCGATCCGTGTCGAGCCCTGATTCCAAGATTCCAAGTACAGTAGAAGCGATCGTCAATGCGTATTCAGACACTCAATCTTTTCAAGTTTTCACAAGATAAATGTGATTCTGTATTCACATCCACGTGCAAATGTGACGCGTAACATGGCTCAGTATCATCACCAAGCAAAACGGCAGCCCACTCACGAAATCATCACAAATACCGGACGGCATCTACTGCTGCAGCACCTGCTTGAAAGACAGCAAGGCCTCACACTCAACGGCAGCAGGCACAAGCATGTATGTATGTGTGCACGCTCTATTGTTTTGGATGCGACTGCTGCTCAGTAAGCGCGCGCGCCTTCTCCACAATCTTGGGTGCCTCCCGGTGACTCTCCTCTATGAACTCCTCATCTATGGCCGCAAACTTTGCACCGCGCCGCTGCAAGAAGTCCAGCACGAGTTGCCGCGCGTCTGACGCGTTTGCGCTGAACAGGAAGGCTGCCGCGTCAAGGGGGCTCCGCCCCTCTTTGTCCAGTGCCTCTAGGGAGGCACCCCCCTTGTCAACGAGCCATCCAACACATGCCACGGAGCCGCTGCAGGAGGGGGGGGGGGGGGGGGGGGGGGGGAGGTGTGGACAAGGAATACTGACATGTATCTTTGCTGGCGCGGACGCTTTGTGTGGCAAAAAGAGGTTGAAAGCATACGTACTGCTCAAGGCACAGCGATCGGTGTCGTGTGCTAGTGAGCTGCACAACCTTCAAGTGCAGCTGCAATTGGCTGAGCTTCTGCATCCTATCGCCGTGACCACATTTGTTTACACATGAAGTCATGTCGCAGCAGCTGCCACGTCAGTAAAGAGCAGCTTCACAAGTTGAGGATTGCATGATGAGAATCTGAACATCATCTGCACACAGTTCAAAACTAGAGGGGTGCCAGAGTTCATGATTAATCTACGACGTACCCCAGCTTGCTCACAAATACTTCTTCAAGTACATGTGCATACCGTGGTTCCATGCGGAGCACTGAGACGTCATCATGAATGGCTGTACAAGTCCCTTCAAGAGCACAGCGATACCACAATCGCGCCAGCAACGCATTGTTCGCACGAGTTGTACACTGAATGTGAAAGGAGTTGCACAGTACAAACAACATGTACAGCATTTTCAAGAGGATCTGTGGCAGTCACCTGCCGATAGCCATGCTGAGCGGAGTGTCGCCATCAGAGTTGGCGACAGTTGCACTGAGGCCCGCCTGATGTAACTGCTTGCACACCTGCACATGCATTTGGCGGACATGACATGTGTGAGCATGTAACAGTGAGTGCGTAACATGCAGGCAGCGGCGAGCGGTATCATTGATAAGCTTGACACAAACAAAGTACTGACACAAATATGGAGCAACATAATGGTCTCCCCTGCAGTACAATAACACTATCAAGTACCTGCGATGATTTAGCGGCCAGCGGACACGTTGGCTGGAATGCAGTGCTCAACAACTGCTGTCACCCTCAACAGCAACAATGGTTTGATTGCACCTGCTGCACCATATATGGCAGTCACTGAGTGGCCATACGTGCATATCCCTTCACCTCTGCAGTGCCTCAACGTGCAGCGCATGAAGAGCACTGCCACATCAGTGCTCAGCACTGCCGCGTCAGTGCTCATCAACAAATGTCACTATGCTCAGGAACTCGGCACATGCGACTACGGTGCTGACGCTGACAACAGAGTTACTCGCAGGCACTGCTGGCAGTTCGACAGTGAACACTCAGCACCGTCAGGATTCAAACACTCGTGAAGTCACACGATAGGTCATGTAGGCATGTATGTGGGTAAGAGTACTTCAGACTAGATGATGCACGATACTTCAAGCAGTACAACATCCTTCAGCATGTGAGCATATAATAAAGGCGCGTGCGCTAGAGCTCTGGCACACACACCCGAGACATGCAGCGAGTGACGCCAAAACCCGCTACTCACCTGGACGCTGCTCCCGCTGGCAGCGAAGTGCATGGCGTTAGACCCCTTGGCATTTACTGCATTTAGGGCTGCCCCCCCCTCAATCAACGCCTTGACCACATCTACATGCCCGCCCTTGGCTGCGTAGTGCAATGGCGTTGTGCCATTGACGTCAGCCGCAGCCGGGTCAGACTTGAACTCCAGGCACCACTGCACTAGCTCAGGGTGACCCAGCTCCGCCGCAAACATGAGAGCCGTGCGACCGGATTTGTCTCGCGCGGATACTGCAGAGCGGTTCGTGGCAGGGAGAGAAGCGCAATACACACGTTCTGAAAGCGGCACAGGCTACAATAAGTATATGGCAGTGATGTGAAGTAAAGGTTAGTGCTGCTTTCATGGCGGCACAGGCGTGTAATGAAGGTGGTACATGCTATTGGTGGTATGGCACAGGTCTTTGCAAGCCTGGCACTGACTTGAAGCAGAATCTGACTCCTTGACTCTGCTGCTATGCATTGCTACCGGGGATGGGACTGCCTGCATAGCCAGCTCTTTAGCAGTCAGCTTATACACACAGGTAAGACTCTTTGACTCGGTCACCCAGACTCACCATAGTCCGATTATACACACAGGTAGGACTCTTTGACTCGGTCACTCAGATTCACCGTAGTCAGATTATACACACAGGTAGGACTCTACCCAGGCTCACCATCAGCTCCGCCATCCAGCAGCACCCTAACCACAGCTCCATGCCGATTCCAAGGCTCCCCCTGTCTCCGTTGGATGCCCGCGTATTGCACGGCAAACATGAGCGGTGTGATGGAGTTTTCCTCGCTGTCAAAGGGCGCATTGGGGTCGGCGCCTGCGGCACCTAGCTCCTGCACCACCTTGTGGTGGCCTGAGACAGTGGTGGGAGAAGTGAGCTAATAAGCTTCAATGCGCGGCGTGGTAGACTGGGTAGGTATGCAGTCAAATGGCAATGGCGCTTGGTTCGGCCCTGCGGCACCTTGCTAATGAACCACCTTGTGGAGGCCTGAGGAATGCGGTAGGAAAAGTGAGCTAATAAGCACCAAGGGCCGGCATAGTACCTAGACTGGGTTGGTAGGTAGTCGAACGGCGCGTTGGGGTCAGCGCCTGCAGCACCTAGCTAGCAAACCACATTTTGAAGGCCCAAGAAATGTGGTGGGAGAAGTCGCTTGTTGGCAGGCAGCGATGAAATTGGGAAGGTATGGCATGCTGAGGAACGCCCCAGGCATATGCCATGAGCAAGCCTTGATTGATGCTATGTTTGCACTGTTCAGGTAGTCAGAAGGGACTACGTGTCGCAGGTGGTTGTGAGAATGGGCACTGATGTCTTAACAACAGTTTGCAATGAATCAATGCGCAGTGGTCACCTTCATGTGCTGATGTCGGTTACTGTGGGAGACAATTTTTTCTCTCAGTACTGCAGCGGTCTGAAGGTGATGGCGACAACAGTGGCAGCAAATTGTACATATGAATGGGCTTTGGCGACATGGCAGTTGATTACGGTCGAAGTGAAACCTGCGCATTCTGCAAGCTGCTTGCGAGCTCTGTGCACTGGCTGACGTACGTGTGCATGTTTGTCTGCAGGACATGTGTGCGACGGCCAGCTTACGACAAGTGCGATTTGCATCGCTAGTATGCACTTTGCTCGGGCCTGAACTGGCAGTCATCGCTTTATGGCCTGCTGGCATGAAGATGCGCAGTACATGACGCTTCAGCCAAGAAGTAGTTTTTGATGTGCTGCGCACATTGACAACCCGCCATTCACAACCATCGACGCACCTTCTATGCAAGCAAAAAGCATGGGAGTTGCTCCAACGTGCTTGTCCATGACATCCTTCTTGGCTCCCGCCATGCACAGCCATCGCACGGCCTCATGAAACCCTCCTTGGGCTGCTAGAAGCAGAGCCACATCGCCGTCCTCGTTTTGAGCATTGATGTCTGCGCCGGCCAGCTGCAGTTCGCGCAGCTTGGCTACATCGCCAGCTTTCGCAGCATCGCACACCTGCTTCGCCGTCGGTGCGGTCATGTTTCTTCTGGTGACAAACTTCAACCACCAAATGTGAACTTCAATCAATTCATCTTCGAGGGATTGAGGCACATCACAGCAATCCTGGCCTCGAGTGGGAGAGAGCAGAAGCCACTATCTCCCACAACGTCAACGGAACACATATCGAGCCCTCCCTTTGCCTGCCGTCAGGCCCCACGAAGATCATGGCGGACGACCTCGACGCAGCCTTGGCTGATACGGCGGACCTGGATGACCTGCTGGCCTCTGCGCTCGAGGAAATGGAGACGGAGGTGAAGGCTGTGGCGCCAGTGGCTAGTAAACCACAAGGCAAGCCCAAGAAGGGCAAAGGCAAAGCGAAGGCGAAGGCACCAGCAGCCAAAGCCAGCGACGCCTTCGTGTCAACCAAGAAGCGAGCGGGAGACCTGATGGCCGGCGAGCCGCCGTCGTTTCTAGACGAGCTGGGAGCGACCTTATGGAAGGAGCTGGTGGTGGCGCCGAGAGGGAAGCCGATCGCACCCACGCAGGGGCCGTTCAGCAGAGCCTACCGCTCGTTCACCGCGAAAGGGGAAGGAGTGACTGTGCACATGGGGGGGGCTTTTGAGTTCGATGAAGACGATGCTGCTGACCGTGCGCCGGCGCCGCCAGACCTGGAGAAAAAGGCTGCGCTGCGGCTGTACCAGAGCACGCTGGGTGCGGCAGTGGCGGCTGCAGGTACGGTCGAGCCCACCATGAGCACTGTAAGCAATGTAGCCATGAAGGCGCGGTTGACACGCCTTTACTTGAAACAGTTGGCAATGGACCTGAAGCCACGCGTAGCTAGCAACCCCGACTTTGATCCAAAGAGGTTTCCCGCGACGGCGGCACGGATAATGGCGTAGTCAAAAGGTTTGCGGCATATGACATATCACCGCGTAATATGACAAAAATTGAGCGCACATGAGTGCTGACAATTGCTGTTCGTATGCAATATATTTGATTTACTAAACTGGGGCTTGTGTGCATGCTGTGTTTCCCGAAGGTGTTTTGTGTAGCAGGTCTTTCAGTCATGATTGAATGTTGAAGTTGCAGCGCGCCTGGCACAGCTTTCGTGCACTCAGGCTTGCTGCACGCGCTAGAGCACTGACCGGTGCGCCATGTAAAGCATGGCACTGGTGTGCAGATGGCCTGGGTACAGCAGATAGGGATGTATAGGAGATTGCCATCACTGCGTACATGCATGCCACCCCCACGCCGTGAGACGTTACTGTAGAATCCGGTGCAATGACTGGCCTATGATGTCTGCTTGATGCTGGATATCAAGAGCACAGCACCCTGCACCATGATGTCTGTTTGAGCATTTGACATTGCAAGCATACAGGTGCATAAGGCCAGGCGGCGTTTTGCATATATGTTTGCATGTACAATTGCATGCAAGCACCAGCAGTGGGGGCATTGGCTTTGATGTTTCACCTGCATGAAATGCAGCTTGCAAGAAAGGGTTGCTCAATCACTGAAGCCCCCCCCAGCTTGAATTCTTCACACAGCACATTCCGGTTCAGTGCAAGTGTCATTTGTTATGGTCGTGTGTGAGCGTGTCGCTGTATCACTTCTACTTGTCTTTGTACCCTCAAAGGCGCACGTTGTACGCAGCCTGCTGCAACTAGCGATGCGATAGTGCTCCACTTCTTTTCTCATGTTGGCATGCTGTGCCACAAGCCCAACAAGGGTCTGCAGCACAGCTCAACGCTCACCCAAAAGTGCACACACTCGGGGCTGGCGCGTCGAAAAAGGGTGAATTTATGCTCTGCTGGTGCTGAAAAGAGGTTGCATATAGATAGATATGCACTGTACTTTAGGGTCCACAAGGGCCTGCAGCACGGTGCACATTCACAGTTTCAACGCCTCCATGCAGCAAGGGGCACAACCTCAGCCTGGGAACAGATATATATATACTTCGAAGTACATATGCTGTATGATTAGATGCGAATGTGAGTGGCCATGCTTACATGCAGGAACAGCACGTTTGCATCAGACCCAGGTTATGTCTGCGCATCCAAATGCAAATTTCAACACCCCTGAACATATGGCGAGAAGCCGAAAAATGAACTCTTCGAAGTCATCATGTGCAGCAAGAAAGCAGTGCTCAAGCGAGTCGTGCGACCGCACATGAATCCTCTGTGATGAGAGATGCATTAGCCCATGTGCAGTGGCTCACCAGCTTGAGCTTGTAGTGGAGGTTGGCCGGTACAAAACTGCTTTGCAGCATGTGCTGCGTCCTAGGGGGGCATGACGGCGAATGCTGGTTTCGCTTCAAGCTCATGACGTCAGCGTCGGAAAGTATGCACATCATAAGGTGTGGCGTCTCGCATGCGGAACAGTCAACAGTGACCATCCATGACTGCAAACCCTGAACCTACTTGCGGCGAGGTGGCATCCAGTATTTGCAGGTCACCAGATAGTATTTCTAATGCGTATACCACTGCTCTGTGATTCTACACAAGATATGCAGCTGCCTGGGGCCAGACTGAGACTCTGGGAGATGACGGGAACTGGGCACGTGCGCTGTCATTCGTTGCGGCAATTGCCCCTTACATCCCCGAGTTCTCAGCTTATTTGTACATGTGTATATAGTCAGCGCTTGTGTAGCGGTCACCGCATCATCAAGCACTATGTATGGCCAAGTCTGAGGGAGGTGTTGACAGCTGCTGGCTGGAAGCCAAAGATCGATGCATGCCACAGTGGCAAACCTACTCCTAGCAGTATGCTAAGCAGCAGTAGTAGCAGTAGCAGTAGTCCGATGGCCAGCTGCCGAGCACTGCCAAGTGTGTCTGTAACTCCCCCTGCCTGACGACGGTGCTGAGCGCACACATGCCCACAAATGTCGCTACGCAGCGGCGCTGAAGACTCTGAGTCGAGTCGTCGTGAAGACTCTGAGTCGAGTCATCAAGTACTTTGATGAGTGTGGCATGATGGGAATACATATGTATATACCATACATCGGCACTGCAGCATGTGCCTGCTGCTATGTACATATTCATTCCAGGTTCGAAGGCACGATCGGGCTGACGCAGGTCTCACTTAGGCAGGTTTGCACCAACGGGCTGGAACACAAACCTCCTCCCCCACGATACGGGTGTGGAACCGGCTTCCGGCACACTCACGTGAATCCACATCTCTGCCAGGGCCTGCAATGCAGCATGACAACAGGACATGCGCGGCAGAGAACTGGCCCGCTCAGTGTTACAAAAACCAAATCGGCGCAGCGTGCGGACCTGTCAACGCACAGCAAATGGGAGGTGGTCATTTCATATCGTCGTGCAGTTGCGAGTGATGTGCAAGTGATGTGTCAACGAATGAACTGACATTCGACTACTGCTACGCACAGCTGCTGCAGAGTGACATGGTGATCTGAGCTCGAGCAGGTGTTCGCCTGACTCCCTAACTTTTGCCAGTAGCCTAAGGGCTGCAGTCCTCAGCTGCAATGACCCCTTGAGTAAGGCCCCAACACAAGCGCTCAAGATTTGCAAGGACTCCGAGGCAGCTACATGTGCCAGCATCAATGAGCACTATTGCCGCATGCGCACATACCTCAAGGTTCCTGGCATATCTGTTGGGGCCCACGTAGGCAGGTATCCAGCCCATGGCCTTGATGAGCGTTGCCACCCGATCGTTTTTCTCAGGGCCACCGGCATACATCATGGACAGCTGACCCCCAGTCCAGCCAGCAAAGCCAGAGCCGTCGCCATGGGACATGTTCTCAACTCCCAGTGTGTTGAAGGCCTTGTAGACTATGGCGTTGGGGAGAGCAGACTGCAGCACCTCCGCAGCTGCAGCAGTGATACAGCACGCAGAAAGCAACCTGTCGGTGCACTGACATGCTGATCTGCACAAGTATTCAGCAGTGTCTGAAGATGGCGTGTGCAGTGAAAACAAAAAAAAACATCCAACATGAAACATTTATGTGAAGCTTCAAAGCTTGCTTTGCAGAGCGATGATGATATAGAGTTGGTTTAATGGCAAGATGAAGTTGAGAACAGCACTACAAAAAGACGTGTTGCTAATGTGAGATATCCATCAAACATGCAAGCGCTTGGCAGGTGTGCATTACGATGACGGTTTGCTGCAAGGCACCATTGTGACATGAACGTGAGAAAGGCAGATTGTGAGGTGGCAATGGTGCGTCTTCAACAATGTGAAGTGACATGAGCCACACGGCATTGCGGCACTCAATTTGAATGTACAGTAGCATGAACAGCATGCAATAGTGTATGCGCTGCTACTGCCTGTGCCAGCTTCCCCTGAAGCCTCACCATGGTATAAATACTGGCGCTGCGCGATGGGCGTCCTCTAGCAACAGTTTGTACTAGCAAAAGACAGAAGGGCGCTGAAGTCCCAGACTCGTTGGCCGGCGGCTGCGGGCCCAGTAGCTTTCTTCGACTTGCCAACAAGGATGACAGGATCACCAGGTCGTGGTGGACATCATGCTAGGAGTTCAAGTGTAAGGCTGCTGCATGCTCACCAACTTAATTCCAATTTAAGTTGAAGACAGATTGTGGTGTTGTAAGTTCAAGTGCACTTCAAAAACAAACCTTCATGCCAGAAGTCCAAGAGTAGGACGCCAAGTTGACGCACCTGAAGTGCCCTGCTTCCAGCGAACCTCCATTTGAGGGTAGTCCGAAAGCGGGTTGGTGACGTCGATGATGGGCTTGCCAGTTACGTCGCCCAGAGACTCTGCCAGTTTCACAATGCCCTCGTCATGATGCTCGCCTGAGAGCACACATGTGCATGTACAGTACTGATGATTTATCCAAGCACTCAAAAATGAATTGAGGGTGCCTCAAGTGCAGTGTGTCTCTGTGACGATTTGGATCATCCATCATGCATGTTGACAAGCATATGGTGAAGCAGCGCTGCGGTCTGACATCAAGGCAGGTATGTACGCATGTTTACCTGCAACACATAGATGCACAAGTAGCGGGGCAGCGGTTCGGATGAACTGACTGATACTCCGAAGTGTTGAAAAAGACCCATCATGCACATGTGTTACATGTGGCACAGGTATGGCAAAGTATGCATGATTGAATCCTGAAATGCACTGGGATGCAAAGCAGCAGCAGCAAGCTTTTTTGTCCATAACTGAAAGTATTGCTGAGAGATCCAAGGATTGTGGCTGTGCAGATCGCAATGCCTATATCTGCGCCCAAAGAAAGAAGCTGCCGTTCGACTCATTGGCTGAGGTGACTTAGTAAACAACTGAGCGTGCATAAACTTAAATGTTTGCCTATTTCTGAGCATATAGCCCACTCTTGGGCATTGTGCACACCTACATCGCACATGGCTTCGCACCTGGTGTTGCAAGTATGATGATGTCAGCCCATCTTGTGACATTAGGGGACGTGTCAGTGCTAGTCCCAGCCTGGCTTCTGATCACTGCCTTCATTTTGTCACTGGTGGGCTGCCTCGATGCATACCTGTAGAAGGCAGCAGAAATAGAAAGCGAACGTTGTGGGAATTGTGAGCTCAGTATTATCGTGTACCTCTCGCATCACCTAGGTCTCTTATCGGTAGGCAGGCATGCATTGATACGGCCTGATTGTGTGATAACTTTTCGCGCTCCGTCATGCTCAGCGTCAAACCGCCAGATGGAGGGAACGTTCGTGTGGAGCTGCTGGTAGTCTGGGCTGCATTTAGTGACACCTGCGCGCGCGTTCCCTTGTGTCTGCCCCATCGAGCTCACCTCACCGAGTAGCCGGATTTGTAAGCCAGATATCCTAGCGCGGACCCAGCTCTGCCGGCCCCGATGATGCCAACTTTCAGAGTCATGGTATGAGTGCGCTCTTGTCCGTGCCACACTGCCGCCACGGGGACACTCAGCAAAATTGGCGAGTCCCCGGATTGCAGTTCACAATGGTTCATCTGCTGCTCCAACAAGAGATCTACGTGGATGCGCTGGTGCTGAAAGGTAGGGAGAAACATAAACGCATTGTTGCTGAAAGATGGGGAGAAACATGGAAGCCCCTGGCGAACCTTTGTCTACCTACATCATGCATCATGCAGTTTGGATCCAGTTGTGAAGCAGAGTTGAAAGCAGCACCATGACGCCACAGAATGAACACACGGCAGCCAAAGGCTGAGCGAACAATGTACACTCGGGTGTAAGTATGTTTGCATAACATGCGACAACTTCATGACAGCATGACAAGCAGACGATGTGCAAGCCAAGCAGAGGCAGATTCGCCACGCTACAAAGAGTCGGCACAGACTTGCACATGGCAAGAAGGCAATGAAGTAAATTCAGGAGCAAACAGCAGATACTTCGCCTCGCCTTGCAAGGACTACTGTGCCCTTCAAAGCGCTCTAGTAGAATAGTTGGCATATTGGCAAGGCCACCACTGCAGTGCCCACCTGACTTCCTCTCAGTGATCAAACCGCACAACGGCGATGGCGATGGCGTCTTTAGGGTACTTTCGATCTGTCCCCGTGCCTCTGGGTATACAACAGCGGCATATAAGCCTCATATTACAAGTTGCAGTTGCAGAAACAAGACAAGGCGATGATGCAGCACTACAAGCCAATCAATGGCCTTCCAGGTGTGTCCTAGCAGCTGCCAACCCATTCTGCCCACTAAACACAAGGAAGAAAGTCTGATCATGCTCTTGATGTCATGAGTAATGGACAACGGTCATGGTGAAGCAGCAAAACTGTTTACAAGCTCTGCAAAGGGAGGGGCCCGCTCACTCAGGAATGCTGGCACCAATGGGTTCGAAGACAAAGTTTCTCCCCCAGAAAACAGATGTTGTGCCCGCAGGAGGTACGCCGAGGTGGATCCACAGCTCCGCTATGGCCTGCAGCAGAGCACAGCAAATCATGCACACTCAGAATTCTCAAGTGTGGTCCTCTTGCCTAGAGTGGAGCAAACATGCATCAGAAACGCAGTCATCGCGGAGGTACTGTACAGAAGCACAGCAGGGAAACACAAGTGCAATCTCTCCTCAACAGGTAACCTGTGCATGGTCACCAGTGGTGTTGTGACTGGCCACAGAGACATTGGGTCAGGGTGATTATTCAAGTTGGCATGAGATGCTGGCCCGTCAATGAAGCGCGACCAGCTTGCCTGCCTACGCCAGGCTCGGTATGACAGCCTCATTTGCTTCACTTGGTTGAACACAGCACTTCTTTTGATGTAAAATTCAAATGTAACTCAATACACGCGAAGCACAAGTCTCCGGCATATCCTGGCTAGGGCCTGGCTGTTGCCTTTTCTCGTTGCCACTGCGTTTCCTGCTCTGCCAACTTAGTTGAGCACAATGACACTTGTGCCTGACAAAAAGCTGCCAATTCCATACAAGCTTGACGAACGTTACATTCACCAGCGTCAACCTCACTTTAGACTTCAACCAGTGCCTGGTGGTAACCTCACCGCTTGAGTTGCAGTGGTGCATGTGATCATCCACCTCAGCGAGGCCTGCCCAAACCAGCATCAGCACTGCTCAATGCATATAACCCTCACCCTACTGTACCCCTAAACCCGACCCTTATTCTAACCCTGGGTACTTGCTCATTGTCGGACAATTCGTCTTGGTGTCGCCAGTGAGCATCAGTGAGCAACATGCGCCCACAACACGTGGAAGTGAGCAGCAAGGTGGACAGCTTCGTGAGCTTAGTAACTTTCAAAGTTGAGTTCGTACGGTTGGTTGTTGGGCAAACAGCTGCGTAGCACAAGCTGCTTGATATATCGAGGACAAAGCATGCGCGCACACTGGCAAAGGCTGTCTGTCTTAACATTGGCTGGTCAGAGCTGTGGTTTGAGATAAGGTTGCCGTGGCTGTACTTCATGGCTTCAGGGCTCACCTCCAGGTTCCGCGCGTATCTGATGGGGCCCACGTAGGCAGGTATCCAGCCCATGGCCTTGATGAGCGTTGCCACCTGATCATTCTTCTCAGGGCCACCGGCATACATCATTGACAGCTGACCCCCAGTCCAGCCAGCAAAGCCAGAGCCGTCGCCATGGGACATGTTCTCAACTCCCAGCGTGTTGAAGGCCTTGTAGATTATGGCGTTGGGCAAGGCAGCCTGCAGCACCTCAGCGCCTGTGCAGGATGTAGCATTTGGAGATGTCACGCTCAGTCAGACAAGGCAGACGAGAAGCTGCTACAGTATGCTCATATATGCTGTGATCAGAATATGGAATTAGCTGGAGCGGTGATGAGCGCGTTGAATCATGTACATGAACAGCAGCGGCGGACCCAGACCTAACCCTAACCCCTACCCTCAACAATCAAGACATTGTCAACGCGCGCTAACACAAAGGTGAAGGCGCGTGCTTGCGGAATACCGTCTGACACAAGCCATGTTACTAAGGCCTAAGGCCCAGAAGGCTCCATTGGAATTGGCAGGCCAGTATAGCAGTGACTGTCACAGCAGGTTAACGCAATAGGTGAAGCAGCTGCTACAACAACGCCATAACGTAACTACTTTGTCAGTATACGAGGCGACCTGTGCAGCTGGTGCTCTCCAGCCTGTCGCTGTACCATCTAAGGTGAACATTGAAAGGCGATTGCAGCAGCAGAAGGCCACATCATTCATGTGCAGCTGGAAGTGAATGTCTTGAAGTCCGTCCACCGGCGACTGTAACAGCCGTCAGCCAGTACCGGCAATGAGCATCAAACTGCCATCTTCCTTAACACCCTCCCTCAATCATTGAAGCAGTGGCTGTCAGATGACTGTTGCGCAATTACCCCGTCAACTGACTGACCTCACCCAGCAATCGACCTGCACTCTGGCCCCAGTCACATAAGCATTTGCAGCTTAGCACGAGCAGAGCGCGCACTAGGTACCCCGACAAACCTACTCACGGCTGCAGCATCTGCATGTGACAGCGCAATGAACGGCACGACTCGTGCGAAACCGGAAACCTGGTTTCTGTCACGGTGCATCGAATGACATCACCCATGCGACCACACAATCCGGTGCCTGTTACTGCGTGCTGATCAGGCGCATGGCCGGCGGCGTTATTGGCGGAACACGGCTGGTGGGCTTGCGCTGTAACTGCACCTCCTGATTGCTATTGTTTAAAGTTGTGCTGAGCACAAGAATGGCCATTGTACTTGTCAGGGCGGCGGCAGCTCATTCCGGAGTAGCAGCACCGTAATACCAACACTTTTTTTCATGAGTAATGGCCATGTCAGCATGGAAGCTGAGCCATGAGGCATGTCATTGGACAGAAATGTGTCACCACATGCATGCACGCACCACTTGTATATCCATTGCGCGGAAAGGCTGCAAAAGCTGCATCAGATGCGTCAGTTGCACAGTGGACACCGAAGGCAAGCAATGCAGCACTGCATGCGTCAATTCCACTGTGAAGCCCACCACTCGGCATGCTTGAGCCCACACGGAAGGTCGTTCATTACACTCGCCTGAAGTGCCCTGCTTCCAGCGAACCTCCAGGCCAGGGAATGCCGACAGCGGGTTGGTGACATCAATGATGACCTTGCCAGTTACATCGCCCAAAGACTCTGCCAACTTCGTAATGCCTTCGTCCTCATATGCTCCTGAGACCAGCACAGTCATGCATGCATACAATGTACAGCAATCATTGGAATACACTTCGAAAGTATGGACTGTCCTGGACAGTCTGTCCATTTCAGTACACATGCGTTGCATTGAGGTTGGTCACGGCACCTGTGTCAGTCTCCGCAATGCTGTCGTTCGCCTACATATATAGGCTCCTTAGACCATGACAGCCGGACCAAGTGATGGACAAATGGCCATATTGGTGTGGAGCACGTGTCACTGTTGCAGCAAACACTGCGTTGAAGTTCTTGGCGCATGTGCCGATGTTGCAGTACCAGGTGATTAAGAGATGACATACTAAGTGTACTGATATAGTACACTCGTCGTGTGTCACTACACAATGTGATCATACTAGGCAGTGGTCGCGACAAAGGCTTGTCTGCATCACTCTGTGACAATCAGTCTGGTAGTTGGCGCCGACCCCGGGGCTGCCGCGATGGCAGCATGCACTGTAACCAACAGCACTGGCAGCAGACTGATACTTGCCACAAAACTTATGGCTCAACAGCGACTTCTGTATGACTTGCAGAGTTCACAGTGATAATAGTTGGTCAGGCACTGCAGGACAGTATGAGGGCCGCAGCTCACTCAAACACTGCTGTACTTCCTGCAAAGCCTCAAACATGAAGTTCACGACGTAGCACTTGATTGCTGTCGTGGTAGGGCAGCTGCAAACGTTGTACGGCTGCCATGTTTGAAAGCGTGCAAGCTCGTAATGTAGCTGTGACTGGTAATGCACCTGGCGTCGCAAGTATGATCACGTCTGCCCAGCTGACAACGTTGGGGGTGGTATCAGCGCTGGTGCCAGCTTGGCTGCTGAGAAGCTCCTTGATTTTGTCGCTAGAGGGATCCCTTGAAGCGTACCTGTGCGAGACGACACGCAAGCGGCAGGCATTGAGGATCCAACTGCACCGCCAAAAAATAAGCCGTGATGGCATTTCGTTCATCACAAGGGCCTGGCATAAGGATTGATAGATTTTTGCGTAACTCTAAGTGCGCGGGCAACAGCCTGGCAGACCGTAGCTTCAGGCCGCACGACAACAATCAGGCCGTCGGTGTATCTTCAATCTTGAGGATCTCCTGTGGTGCACACTCACTTCACAGAGTTTCCGCCTTTCAGCGCCATACCGCCAAGTGTGGATCCCACAGAACCAGCTCCGACGACGCCCACCTTGATAGACATGGTGGTCGCTGCTGTTGCCGTGTTTCGCTCACAGATCAGCGATCCTGAAATTGAAGTGCGCAGGTGATCAAGATCAAGCGCCACCGCACGAATGCACCGACAAAACCTGCTGCGACCGAGAGCGTCGTCCAAAGCAGCGCGCCAACAAAGAAATGGCTGAGCAACGTCATTCACCTTACACCCAGCTTCACGTCGCCAAGGTCCCCTGTTGAAATTCCTGAAGTTTTTGGGAGATTCTGTGTCCATCAAACTTCAGGTACGACGCTCTGGGGAGACGCCATTGAGTTCAGAAGCCACGGTACGAGTCCATCGAAGAGTTTGCAGGCACACCATGCAACATCGATCCTACACAGCACAGGCAACGTTCGCATTTTCAAAGAATGGCTGTACTGAAGCATCTAGTGTGAAAGTAAGCAAATTTGGCAAAGAAAACCTTAGAAGTCAGCTGAGAAAGACTTGTACAACTCTGCTCGTTAGCACCGAGAGGTGCGGCAGCGCTCGCGGTGGCGCTGATGGTGGCGAGGGTGCATCAGGCAGCAAGGGGATGGGAGATGCTGGCTGTGAGCAGGAGCTGCGGAGTCGCGTGTGGTGAGGATACGGCTTTGGGCAGCAGCAGGGGATATTGGAACATGGGGATACGGATAGCATCAGGGCACACTGTAGATCGTTTGCTTGAACTCGCAAGAAAGAGAACCTCGGCCAGGCACGTCAGCGGCGTGCTTAGGCAAGGAATCGAGGACCGGGCGCCTCTGGCCCAAATGTATACTAGAGGCATAACCGCGGTCCTCCGGCGTTTTCGCTCAAGAGATGGAGACATCGGCTACGATAGGTGTGGCTCAGACTGGGTGCCGCTGTGTCTGCCCCCCATGAGTCTATTACAAGCCTGCAACGCAGGGCTCTAAGGGCCCGTCCGATTTTAGTTTTTTGCAATCTTATCGAACGCATCAAGCCCACCTTGGGGCTGCTATAAATACAAGATCATAAGTACAACGCTATTCTGAAGAAGTGGTGTGCAGACGATCACATCCAAATCCGCTTTGACTTCAAGTTAATAAGTCGCTTTTTTTAGTACTTGTTAATAGAAGACAATCAAATGAAATGAGTCAACATCATGGTAAATCCTCAGTCGCATCAGCGGCCCAAAACCGTGACGTTGCTTTATGATAACCAAGACGACTGCCTCATTCGTGACGCGGCATGCCGCGGCAAGCTCCGAAGGCCGCCTGGCACATCATGTTAGGACAGGGGCAGCAAGCTCATGTGCCACAAACCAGGGAGGCAAGCAAGCAGCTATCCTAAGATACCAAGATCACCAAAGCATATCTACACCAGGGACACCATGGTACTCCTCCAGACAATCTCTAACAAGCACACATCAACTTGAACAGGCAGGCAAACACAACACCCAGTGAGTAGCTAATTCACCTGTGTATGTATCAGTCCCTGTTGCCAATGTCCCAGGTAGAGAGAGTGAGGCTCCACAGTCATTTGGCAAAGCCAGAACTCCTTGAAAAGGGGGACAGATCACCCCCCTCACCAACAACAACCAGGAGAACCTAGGTGGAACTTGGCAAGTGCTAGAGTCACTGACCTGCTAGGTGCAAGTGCCCCAGCGTCATAGGCCTACAGAGCTCACATACTTCTAGAACTACCATGATAACAGCCCCAGGTGGCCCTAAGAACCGTCCCAAAGCAAAGACCAGTCCTGAAGAAAGGCCCCAGCTAATGGCGCGTGCCGTAACAATCATCATATGAAAATATATATCAATTGAGTCTGACTTGCCAAATGAAAGTGACATCCGAGAGTCTTTTGAACAGCATTAATCGATTAATATGGTTCATCTTTATTTCTCAGTTATCAAGTGTCAAGTTGTTACAAACTTTGAATCCACTACAGACACTTAGTCTAGGGCAAAATGTGGCACATATGCCACCGCCAGGTGGCGGCCCTTACTAAGGAGGGCGGAAAACGTCACCCACTTTCACCTCTCTCTCTTCAAGTTAATAAGTATGCATGTGTCCATCGCATGCGCAAGCGAAATGTGAACTTCAAGTTTCAAAAGTTTACAACTTCAAGGTTGCGCGAATTACTAAACTAAGTAGTTCTAAATGCCAGTGCAGTCTACGCGAAGTTCAGTTTAAATTGGCAGTTGGTGCGGCACTGCAGTATGTTGCGCTTACTACTAGTAGGTACGCCGTAGTAAGTAACGTTGAATTTTGGCGGAGCCTCCAAGTGACCCATGGGACTCTCACAAAGAAGTTTGCCTGTTTCCAGACTTTGAAATAGTCATGCTGATGACATCTCGAATTTAATGTGTGTCCCTCATGATAACAAATGTCATCATGGTCATCATCATGTTGGAAACGTATGCCATCAGTGATACATGAATCAGATGACACATTCTGAGTCATCAAAGTTCCCAACGGCATGTCCGACAACTTGAATGCTGTTGCCGACAATGCGATATATCTATAATAGTATCAATTCGCATCCATCCATACTATGGCATAAGCATATCATGCAGTGCTATATATAAAGAAGTGTCTGTTAGGATATTATAATATCATATATGCCATGGGATGCCTCCGAGTCGGAGCCAGGCTTTGTGGTGACACTGGATGTTGGAGTGTCACCTGCAACTGTTACGGTTGGCAGTTACGAGATTGTTCGTTGTTGGTTGTTCGGCTCAGACAAGAGCAGCAGCCCCAGAATACACATAGCACAGTTCGGTCAGCTGTGTTGTGTGTGGGTGTCTTCTCTGCATTGTTCCCTGCACTTGCTGAAGTGTAGTACGGAGGCTAGTTGTTTCATCAGTTGGTTCCCGAGTACGAAAAGACGATCTTTGACCAGATCCACCAGGCGATAGCGGTACCATGGCGCACGAGCAGGACTCGGCGCGTGCTGCATCAGGAGTAAACTCTCGCGCAACGCGGAGCTCTGGAGTTGTGTTGGCCAAGCTGCCCTATGGCCACAACCCGGAGCCGAGGCGTGTGCAGAGGTCACGGAGTTTGTCCGTGGGACGCGCAGCATCACTGGCAGATGCTGTTGCGATCAAGGCTGGAGGCGCTGCTGGTGGAGCAGTCGTACCAGCCCAGAGTGCGAACGAGCTAGCAAGCGGCAGCGCAGTGAGAACAGAGCCTGTGCCAGGGCCTGCAACTGACGCTGCTGCGGCGGCTCCGCACCACTTGTCCACCATCGGGAGCAGCGACAGCACTTCAGGTCCAGTATCTGTCGCTGACCATGCTTTGGTAAAGTGGGCAGACAGTGCTGCTGCCGACTGGGGGCACGAGTCTGGCGGCAAGCCTTCTGGACCCACAGGACTTCTTGGCGCCCTCGCCGACAACCCGAAGCACCTGGTCATCCGCCCAATGGGATCTGGGCCCGCAATGGACGCGGTGCCCTCTCCTAGGGAGCGTGAAATGGAGCAGGAGGAGCAGCGAAAGGAAGCTGCAACGGTGGGGCATATGACTGCCGAGGAAAACTTGGACTTGCAGCTCAACATGGAGTTGCAGTACCTGCAGTCCGAGGTAACCAGCCTCAAAGGGGGGCTCGCAGGGGTGGCCAACACCACCTCTCTCATGGGGCAGGATCTGTGCATGGTAATTACGCACAACTTGCCCGGTATCAACACATCGCTGCGCAGGCACCAGATGCAGCTGGCGGAGCACGCTAGTGCACTGGCGCAGCTGGGGAGTGGCCCCACCATCGCAGGCGGTGCAGCATCACAGCGCGACATGGACGCGCTGGTACAGGATGTGATTCCTGTCATACAAGGAGACATGGCGGCCATCGCGGAGAGCATCGCGGAGGTCGGTGAGAGGGTCGCGACTGCGGCGGCTGATCCACATGGGTGAGCGCCTGTCAGGAGTGGCAGCGGAGGTTGCGCAGGGGCAAAAGCGTATGGAGGAGGTGATCGCGCGGCAAGAGGATCTGCTGCGGCGGCACAACAACGCTGCAGAGGGCGTGGGGGACATGCGGCGCCAGCTGCGGCGCCCGCAGCTTCTTCAGTGGCGCCGGCGAGCGCCGCTCAAGAGGATGACGCGCAGCGGAGCGTTGCGATGGCAGCAGCGCCCTCGGGCGCCGCGCCAGTCGCGGCGCGTGCTTCTGGTGTTGCGGCGCCGCGACGCGCCGCGCCCGCACCAGCAGCACCACGGAGTGCTGCGGCAGCAGCGGCACTTTTGGGCGCTGCGCTGTCTGCAGTGCATGCGGCTTCTGCAGCAGCGGCGAGCGCCGCCCATGCAGCAGCCGCGCAGCAGAACGTTACGACGGCAGCAGCACCAGCAGGCGCGGCGCAGCTTCCGTTGAGCGCTGCTGCTGAGGAGGCGCCCACGAACGCTGCTCAAGCAGCAACGGCGCGATGGAGACCGGCGGCGTTGGCGGCGCCTGGTGGTGCTGCACAGTCGCCGGCAACAACAACTACGACTCTACAGCGATGGCCTATTTTGGGGCGACGTAAATCCAGCGGCGCACGGCTACGGCGCGCGCGCGCGTCGCGCCTGCAGCAGGAGCAGCGCTCTCGACGGCCGGTGGCACCCCTCAGCCCTATTCAGGAGCTTGGTACTCCAGCACGGAGGCCCGTGCACGCTGCAGCGGGTCATGGCGTTGGCGCGCACGCGCCATTGCAAGGGGGGGTGAGGATACCACCAGCACCACCAGTGAGTAGCTGCAGCACGGCTACAACTGCAACTTCTGCGCCGGCAACGGCTACAACTGCAACTCCTGCGCCGGCAACGGCGCCACATTTGGCGACTGCAGCAGCTGCTGCGGCGCGACACACGACAACTCCATGTTCTACACCAACCTCAACTCCGACATCAACTGCGACTCCCACACAAACCTCAAGATCGCCTTCAGCACCACTCAGCGGCGGCGACGCTGCTGCGGCGGCGCACGCCGCCGACGACGCCGCCTTTGCAGCGGAGCAGCAGCGCAGGCTGATATATCTGCAGCGGCTTCATGCTTTCAAGGTGGATGGCACGGCTCAACCTGAGCCGCAGCGGCGGATGCGTAGCTGGGCGCCGGCGGCAGAGACCCTTGGCGCCATCGACGAGATGCTGGACGGCGAGGCGGGCCTGACAGCGGTGGAGATAGCCATGGCAGAGGAGGCGCGCACTGTTGAGCGCTGCTTCGAGATACTGGCAATGTGGGCGCCGGAGGACGGAGCTGATGACGGGACGGTCTTGGCATACTACGCTGAGGTGGCAGCGATGGAGGCCGCAGTACTACCTGTACCACAGCAGGCAAGCATGCCCAACGTAAGGGGCAAACTCTATACTGACGTGCACTCTAGGTTCAAGGCCCGTTTACGCTCTGCGCGTGCACTACGTTGCAAGTTTTCTAGGGACATTCTCTGGGACACTGGGGCCTCAGTTACTGCCATCAGGGAGCAAGCATTCCGCAAATTAGTTGCATCAGGAGCCATAGAGCAGCGGGATGTTCACCAACTCAGCAAACCTAGGGCAGTAGCCGGTGTTGACACATCCAAGAAGCCACAGCTCGTCACCCACGCTGTAGCGCTTCACTTTGAGACTGACGGCCCAGACGGGGTAGCTTTCACTCAGCTGGCGCTCATTGTACCACACCTGCCACACGACATCATCATTGGGCGTGACCACATCAGCAGACATAAGTGGCATGCAAGTCATAGTGGCAGTGGGCCCACATACGTGTATGGCGAGCCATCAGCAGAACCCACCCCCAGCTTCAGTCCCAAAGTCCCAGTGTACACCTACGCGGAGGAACGCGATTGGGTGGCAGTAGTGCGCGTCGCAACAGAGCTAGATGGCCTTGAACATGGTGTGCAGACAGTTTGGGTTCAAGTGATGGAGTCTGATGGGATCACACCTGTCGTCTCCTGCCCGGGAGAACTGGACACAGCACATGTGACAATTGCGGAGGAATTCCTGAATCACATGTACACACGCGAGCTGACGGTTGGGCTGCATGCCAAGCCGGTCAAGCTCGAGCAGCGGGGGGAGCCCCTCTCGCTGCCACGTGGCACCGTGCTGGGCAAGGCGCGGCCGCTACGTGAGGTACCCGACAGCGTGCTGGAACGGGACCCGAACGCGCGCGCCACGGCGGTAGAGGTTTACTGCGGCGCTGGCGGCCTGGCGGAGGGGCTTCAGCCCTACTTGAACGTCAAGCTAGCCGTTGACTCTGAGGAGCGCGCTCTTCGGATATACAAGGAGAATCACCCTCATACGGACGTTCGCCGCCGGGATATGGCGGACCCATCTACGCGCGCAGAGCTCATTGCAGATATGGGGCGGCTGCGCGCCGAGGTCTTATTAGGGCCCCCCCCCTGCCAGAAGTTCTCAACAGCAGGGGAGGGGGAGACGGCTTTGGGCATGGAGCACCTCTACTACATGCTGGAGGTAGCAATGGGCGCAGAGACCTGCCGACTACTGCAGATTGAAAATGTTCCGGGCCTTAGGGCGGCACCGGAGCTGGCGGAGTTTCTGCGCTGCGCAGCACACGGCGGCTTCACGGTGCAGCAGGAGCTAGTGGTCACTGGTGCAGACAGCCGCATTGCTCAGACGCGCACGCGTGTGTGTTGGCTGCTGGGGCGACCTGGCATTGGCGAGCACGACATCGCGCGCATGCAGGCGTCTATGCACCAGGCAGTGCAGTTGCTGACATATGCCAAGCAGCACGCTGAGTACGACACCGTGCGCAACGTCACCAGCGACGTGCTTGACTCCAACGGTCAGCGGCGCGACTGCTTTGCAACAGTTGGCCGCAACACTAGGGCCAAACAGGTGCACTCTATGGACGGCCCGGCGCCGACCATTCGCGGCTGCACATACCGCCGAAACCTGCAGCCTAACATCGACGTGCGGCCAAAGGATGCTACGCAGGACCCGGCTGAGCACGCGCGCGCGGAGTACCTACCCTGGCATGCGCTGCGCGCCATTCACAGCTTCCCCACCTCGTACAAGTGGGATGCTCCAGAGCCGCCTGACGTCACTGCCTATTCACAGATGCTGGCGAACGCGGTGTGCCCGCAAATGGCGGACCTCCTGGGGGGGATCCTGCTGCAGAGCGGATTGCTGCATGATGTCGTGGACCAGGCGGCGGCATCGTCGCTGCCGGATCCAGTACAAACCCTCATCAATACTGGCACCCACCACGCTTTCGGCAAGTATGGAGTGGCTCTTGCACAGGAGGCGCGCAGACGTGTGGCGCGCGGAGCGCGCGCCCCTCAAGCACAGGCTGCTGCAGCTGCGGCGGCGCCGGCGAGCGCTGCGACGGCGGCGCCGGCGAGCGCTGCTGCGGCGGCGCCGGCGAGCGCTGCTGCGGCGGCGCCGGCGAGCGCTGCTGCGGCGGCGCTGGCGAGCGCTGCTGCGGCGGCAGCATATACAGGCGTTGCGCGCAGTGCGCCGCGGGCTGCTGCCGCGGCGCCGCAGGGTGCCGCGCAGTCAGCGGCCGCGCCGCGGAGCTCTGTGACAAAAGCGACGTCTTCTGGCCCCGTGCACGGCGACACTGCTGCTGCTGCGCAGGCAGCGGCTGCACGCCGGGACGCTGCGGCGGCATCGGTGCCTGCTTGCACCGTGCGCGCTGCGGCCCAAGCTGCCTCAAGGGCGGCACATAAGGAGGTCACGCAGGCAACAGCCGCGCGACGGAGCGCTGCGACGGCAGCGGCGCCCGAGGGCGCCGCGCCAATCGCGGCGCGTGCTGCTGGTGTAGCATATGCGTCGGCGCGCGCCGCACGCGCACCAGTGACACCACGGAGTGCTGCAGCAGCAGCAGCAGCAGCGCCTGTGGGCGCCGCGCTAGCTGCAGCGCGCGCAGTCTCTTCAGTGGCGCCAGCGAGCGCCGCCCAAGCGGCGGACGCGCAGCGGAGCGCTGCGGCGGCAGCGGCGCCTACGGGCGTCGCGCCTGCCGCGGCATGCGCCGATTCTGCGGCGGCGCCGACCAACGCCGCGCACGGAGTCGCAACGCAACGGAGCACTGCGACAGCAGCGGCGCATGCTGGCGCCGAACCAGTCGCAGTGCGCATGGCCACCGCAGTGGAGCGGGCGAGCACCGCCCGGGCGGCGGCGGCGCAGCAGCGCTCTACAGCAGCAGCGGCGCCTGATGGCGCTGCACATGCGGCAAAGGCTTGTGGGAGCAATGCTGCAGCGGCAGCATCAGCGACAAGCGATACAGCGGCGCAGCGCGCGCATGCGGCAGGCGCCGCGGCGGCGCCAGCGCGCGCTGGGAGGGAGGAGCACGTCTTTGTGCTGGACCTGCGCACTGACATTTTGCGCTGCGGGGCGGAGCCGGAGGGTGACGCCGGCAGCAGCGCTGACGCGACTATTGCGAAGGGCGCAGCAGCCGTGCGAGAGGCGCTGCAGCAACACCTCGGTGAGGCCGTTGACTTTGAGCCTAGTGGGAGCGCAAAAGTACACATTCCAGGTGACAAGCTGGAACATATACTGCCACCAGCGCTAACGCCACTGCAGCAGCAACCACCTACGCAGCAGCCGCCGCTGCGGCCGACAGCAGGTGGTGGCACTGGTGCGGATGCTGCTTGCGTACTTGACGCCAGTGCTCTGCAGTTGCAGTGTAGCCTGAAGCGCCCCAATCAGAGTGCGCTTGCAGATGCCGTCGCTACCGAGCTTGCAGATAAGGTGGAGGCGGACCTGCAACAGCTGCCGCAGGGCACGCAACGCACGCAAGCACTTGCTCGATTCCGGTCGCAGCGCCACATGCACTCGATCGGCATGGCATTCCTCAACGAGCCCATGTACTCCACAACGGCTTCGTTCGATGGCCTATCCTGGCAGCTGGCCGTCAAACGCGCCATCGGAGTAGAGGAGCAGACGGCAGGCTGCAAGCTGTGCGGGAAGTCGCCGGGCGGCACCCTGCATGCACGGCTGTGTCAAGCGCCACGCGTCAAGGCGCACGACACCATTGTCCACAAAAGCGTCAAGAGGGCCACGCAGCGCCTCCTGCGGCAATACCTCAAAACGGGACTGGTGGACGAGGACTACACGCCGTTTCTGGGGTCCGCCGGGCCGCCGGGGAGTCGCAGGATGGACATCGTGCTGCCTGCCGACGCCTTCCCGGTGACCGGCTACGACGACCCGACACGCCACCTACCGCTCATGGTGGACGTTACCTGCTTCGAGGCACAGGTGGCGTCGCGGGCGGCGAAGACTGCAGCAGACCCCGAGCGATGCTGCCGCGACCAAGAGGCCGCCAAGACTACCCACTATTCTGGTCATTATGATCAGAATTGCTACAAACTTGCCACATTGGCAATAGGGTCATTTGGCAGCATCGGGGAGCAGGGGCGGAAGCTGCTGGAGGCTGTGGCGACGGAGTATGCCAGCAGGATGTCAGTGCCCGGAGGAGCGCGCCCTAAAGCTCTCAAGGGCATCGCCCTGGCGCGCTTACGCTCGGCACTGTCGGCAGCGCTCCACATGGCGTACTCTGGCCGTGTCATGACACACATGGCAGAATCCAGGGGGGGGGGGCACATGGAGGAGGACGTAGGGGAGGACCCCGAGATGCCATTTGGCGGCGGCGGCGTTTGAGTGGTTGTCGTTGCGACACTTTCAGACTGTCATACGACATGTAGATTCCTTACAGCTAGATGCCAATCATCTGGGCTTTTTCGCGCCCTGAGCGAGAATTAATAAAAAGTACACATTCCCGACAGCGGCGGCTTAAGTTTGGGGTCATACGTTCACGAGGACCCTAAGGTAAATGCTGCTTTGGCTGAGGCACGCAAGCACTTGCCAGACTATATGCTGGCAGTGCGCGTTGACCTTCAGGGATGGGACGTTGATCAGGTGGCGTGTTTGGGCCTGCTGCTCGCTCAGTATAGCAGCAAAATGTTCTCAAAAGACAAGTGGGACATAGGGCATTGTACCACATTGCCCTTCCGCTTTGATCTCAAAGAGGGCAGCACACCGCACCATGACCGTCCATATAGGTACTCTCCTGCAACGACGGCTCTGGTCAAGGTTGAAATCGACAAGCTGCTGGCTGCTGGCATCATCCGCCCTTCCAACTGTGAGTGGGCATCCCCAGTGGTGGCAGTGCTCAAGCCTGATGGCACTGCCCGCATCACCGTCAACTACAAGAAGCTGAACGCCCAGACCAAGATCCCCCAGATCCCCATTCCCAACATAGAGGATCTTCTCAATAGTTTGGGGGGCTCAAAGGTCTTCACCACCATGGACATCACCAATGGGTACTTCACTAGTGCCATAGATGCAGACAGCATCCCCCTCACTGCCATGGTCACGTCGTTCGGCTTGTATGAGTGGCTACGGTGCCCACAGGGGGCGGCGGGGGCGCCAGGGCACTTTACACGCCTCATGCAGATGGTGCTTTCCGGCCTAGAGCGCGTCCAACCCTACATTGACGACGTCATTGTGCACTCTACATCCACGGCTCAGCACCTCGACGACCTCAAAGCCCTTTTTCAGCGCCTAGAGCAGCATGGGATGAAGCTAGCCCCCAGCAAGCTGCACATAGGGTGTTAGCACATCAAGTTCCTGGGGCACATTGTGGGCGTTGATGGCATTAGGCCAGATCCATCCAAAGTTCAAGCCCTACTTGAGATGCCCATCCCCTGCAACATTTCTCAGCTGCGTGCGTGGCTTGGCCTCGCAAACTACTACCGGCGATTCATTCAGAACATGGCCAAGCTGGTAGCACCGCTCACCCATCTGATGGCCAAGGGGGTGGACTTCGTAGTTGGCAGTGCTCAACAGCAAGCCATCCGCGAGGTCAACGAAGCCCTGGCGCTTCGCACTTGCATGCAGTACCCCGACTACGCGCGCGCCAGCACCGGCGAGCGCCCTTTGTCCTTGCCACAGACGCATGCAAGGAGGGCTTTGGCGCAGTGCTCTCGCAGGCCAACAACGACGGCGCAGAGCAACCGATCGCCTTCACATCTCGCGCGACTCTACCCAATGAGCGCAACTGGTCCACTACCGACCTTGAAGCCGGCGCCATCGTCTTCGGCATCAAGAAGTTCAAGCACATCCTGTGGGGGACGCCGTTTGTCCTCTACACCGACCACCGCGCTCTTCAGTACATCGACAGCCTTCGCGAGCGCACCGCGCGCGGCGCGCGCTGGAGCGAGTTCCTCAGCGCCTTCAACATCACCATCCGCTACAAGAAGGGCGCGTCACACGGCAACACCGACGGCCCAAGCCGCAATCCTGTCCCTGCTACACCACAATTTGCAGAGGAGAGCGAGCGCGAGCGGATGCTCGGGGCGTACTGCCTGCAGGCCCACGAGTGGGAGCGGCTGGAGGCACTTGCAACAGCAGAGTACATCAACATCTGCACGGAGGTGGTAGCAGCGCTTCAAGGAGGGGGAGAGGAGCAGATTTCCGCGCTTGCTGAGGCGGCAGACGCTGAGGCGGGTGCATGGGAGTGCTTCGCTGAGCATCCTCAACTGGGCGTCATGACGCCTGGTGACTGGCAGCGGGAGCAGCGCGCAGATGCTCAGCTGGGGCCAATTTGCAACATGCTGCTTGGAGCAGGACTGCCAGCAGACGCGGCGCTTGCAGCCCAGGTATAGAAATGGGCTTTGCAGTGCAGCCTTGTCGTCTGCGGCAACGCTCAGCTCTTAGTGCACAACACCCCCGAATCCCCGCTTCCACAGCTTGCCATCCCCCGGTCCATTCGGGATCAAGTCCTTGAGGCGATGCACGGCTCAGCTTGGGCAGGCCACCAGGGCATTAAACGCACATTGGAGCGCACCCGCGCGCACTGCTGGTGGCCCTCTTGGACCCTTGACGTCAACTACTGGGTTAGTCATTGCTGGCCCTGCCAAGCGTTCAAGCACACCGGCAAGTTGTCTCGCTGGCCCACTTTATGGCGCGAGAGGCCCCCCTACGCCTTTCATAGCCTAGCGCTTGATCACTTCGGCCCCCTACCCCTCAGTGCTGGCGGCTTCATGTACATACTGGTGGTGATGTGCCTGTTTTCGGGCTGGGTGTGGTGCTATCCCATCAAGCCTGGGGACTACAGTGCTGCTGGCACAGCTGAAATTTTAGTCAACCAGCACAGCACTCGTCACGGTCCCCCTTCTACGCTCCTCAGCTACCGCGGCAGCCTCTTCATGGCAGAGCTTTCTCAAGCTGTCTACAAGCAGATGGGCATCAAGAAGCTTTCCACTACCGCATACCACCCTGAGTGCAACGGCAAGTGTAAGCGTTTCATGCAGGAGCTAGCCCAGATGCTCGCCATGTTAGTTGATAGTGCCAAGAACAATTGGGCGGACTCAGTCTGGCTACCTCATATCAGTTTGCCCACAACACCGCCTACAACCGCGCAACCGGCGCGACTCCCTTCCTTCTGGCTACTGGTCGCGAGGCCCGCGTCGCACTACACCTCATACTGGGCAAGCTTCAACAGCCCTTGGTCAAGCCTGGCACACATCCTTCAGTGTCACAGCTAGTGTTCGACATCCTTGAGCGTCAGCGCTCAGCAAACATTATTGCCAACCAACGCCATGCGCTGCGACGGGCTAAGGTGCTCCGCGAGAACACCAAGATGGCGGAGGCATTTGGACTACGTCAGTCGTTCAGCGCTGGTGAGCGAGTGTGGTACTACCATGTGCCGCGCACGCATACGGCACCTGCAGACACGGAGCCGGCACCAGTGGCGGGGGAGTTCAACAAGGCGAAGCGCACACTCTTCAGCAAGAAGTTCTTGGATAGATGGCATAGGCCCTATAGCATAATATTAGCGGGCCCGGCGGAGAGCGGCGGGGAGCGTGTGCAGGCCGGGTGTCTTCTGGTGGACATCAACGGACGGCCTACGCGCATATCAATGCGCCTCACCAAGAAGTGTCGCGACCCTAGCGACATGCGTCAGCAGCCGGAGACGTTGCCTGCGGGCTTCTCTCGCTACCTGCTGGCGAAGCACTGGAGCGGGCATTCACCTGGCTCGCTCACTACTGACGACGTCGCTGCTCACAACTTCCAGCGGCACGGTGTAGAGGCGATACTTCAACATCGTGTAGCGGCGGCAGCTCGCGGGCGGGGGCACCGCCTACAGCACCTGATACGCTGGGAGGGTGCAACCAGCGGGGGGATAGTTGACTCGTGGGAGGACTCCGAGCAGCTAGATGAGTGCCCCCAGATACTCGAGGAGTACTGGTCTACATTAAACAAGGCCATTGCCTGTCGCGACATTACAGTGGCGGGCTCAAACACTCAGGTGGTCAAGCGTCAGCTGCGACGCGCCGTCAAGGCGCGGGGTATTGGCGGCGTTCTGGCCCAATGCGGTGTGGGCTCGTATGAGCTTGCGCCCCTGGCGGAGGCGTTACTCCAGCCACCTGCGACATCGGTGTTGCAGAGTGCAGCTATCAGCGGACTGCAGCTTATGGCTGTTTTCAAGTTCACGGAGCCAAGCGGCGAAGAGCACCTTACTTGGTGTGAGGGCGAGCTCACGGGCGTAGTCTCAAAGGGGAAGACAAAGGCGTACACAGATAGCTCATAGGGTGTGCTGGATTGTTGAAGGGGTGTATCAGACCCTAGTACTGGACCCTAGCTTGTACAACACGCGCCCAGATGCATCGAATGGTTCTTGGTTCCTAGTTGGCACACAAGCCCAGCTGGAATCATTGCATGTGTAGTCACTCGGTCATGCTTGGTAGAGACCCCGGCGTGTGAGAGGCGTCTTGTGCGGCATGCCTTTGCATATTGACTGCGTGTGCACAGGGGTCATTGCAATGTGTAGCATTGGCTTGCGAGTCATGTTGCATATGTGTAGTGGGTCCCCCTTGCAGTACCCTTTCCAATCTAGGGGGGGTGACTGTGGTGACACTGGATGTTGGAGTGTCACCTGTAACTGTAACAGTTACGGTTGGCAGTTACGAGATTGTTCGTTGTTGGTTGTTCGGCTCAGACAAGAGCAGCAGCCCCAGAAAACACAAAGCACAGTTCGGTCAGCTGTGTTGTGTGTGGGTGTCTTCTCTGCATTGTTCCCTGCACTTGCTGAAGTGTAGTACGGAGGCTAGTTGTTTCATCAGCTTGATAATATAATATTATCCAGTAACTTAAAGCTACTAGGAGCATATGATAGTCTACGGCTTACTAATAGCTTGGGGCTGTGAGTTCCCTCAGGCTAGATCATGGCTCAGTGTTTTTTCCTTAGATCCACAGTACTACTGAGTAGTAACTTAGTCTAGTAGACAAATTGAATGTCATTTCATGTTACAGTACACGTCCGCGGTCCTCCGGCGTTTTCGCTCAAGAGATGGAGACATCGGCTACGATAGGTGTGGCTCAGACTGGGTGCCGCTGTGTCTGCCCCCCATGAGTCTAGTACAAACCTAAGACGGGTCTGTCTGTGGGGGGAGAGTCTTGTAGCTTTGTTTGGTATCCCTGCTAGTATGTGGGGGACAGTCGCTTGCGGGTGCTTTGTTGGGGGTGATGTGGGGGGCGGGGTGTGGCGTGCAGGCTTTGCATGCTACATCCAAGAGTGAGAACAAGGCGACACACCTACAACATGGCATTTCCACAGCCACAAGTGGAATATAATAAAAGTACAAGCCTGCAACGCAGGGCTCTAAGGGCCCGTCCGATTTTAGTTTTTTGCATTCTTATCCAACGCATCAAGCCCACCTTGGGGCTGCTATAAATACAAGATCATAAGTACACGTCCGACTCGTCGATAAATCATGTTTGTCAATGCGGTGCTTGGTGTCGGCTGCTTTGATCTGCAGTGACTGTGACTCCGCCGTGAGTGCGCCTAGTAGTTGCTGATGCTGCAAATTGATTCAAGTAGTGTCCAGGCAATGCCATGATGATATTCGCCGCGTGCCCGAGGCATGATGATGTGCCGCAAACTTAGGAATAATTCCTACTGTCTGTAGTCGCTGCTGACGAGTTAAAAACTTAGTCGCCGCTGACGACCATGATCTGATGTTTGCAGCAAAGGAAGACAACTACAGTCACTCAGTCACACGAGAGACAGACGCGATTGACACACTACAAATGTATGTAGCTCAAACACATGGTTTTGTCGAAGCGGTTGGTGGTTCAGGGGATTATGACGCATAGCATGGAAACACACAAAGGCCAGCATCGCGCGCGCGACACAGCGTGTGTGTGTGTCTGGCTGCTCTCTGCAATCGTCGCTGATTCCTTGTTTGTGCATTCGTGGACAGGGTGATGAGCTTGGGTAACCACCGTACATCTATTGCGTGAGAGAAGTCTTGTGTCTGGGGACAGAAGTCAAAGCAGACGAGACGAACGCGCACGAGAGGACGAGTGTGTTTCTTGTTTGCCAGAGAGAGTCGCGGGCGTGTACATCAAAACGCCAGTAGATCTACCTGCTTCACCGATGGAGCAGCAGCAGCAGCAGCAGCAGCAGCGGCGGCGGTGCTAGAGCCCTTCCCATCTCACGCACAGGCCTTTATGAGCTGGCGGCCGTACCTATGGACACAGCAGCTGGCGGAGCTGGCAGCGGTGACCCTGATGGTGGAGGCCACAATGGTCCCAGGCGGCGTCTGCGCCTGAGAGCAGGAGAGAGGCGCAGCAGCCTGACGCCTCGAGATGTGCAGGCACGAGTGCGAACTTCAGCGCACCCAGGCGCCAGAGCTGGCGGCAGCGCTGGTGCCGTGTCGTCAACAGACAATGCTGCACGATCAGATCTCTCTTCTTCTGCTCGCATGCACGCCTACCTGGGCACTGTGCAGCCCGCGGCCTCCGCCTCTCCGGAGCAGCACCAGCTCCTTGATGGCGAAGAGCTCATGCTGCCCATCGTGGTGCTGCCGGGCGTAGTGCTCTTCCCGGGAGAGACGCTACCTCTGAGGCTGCACAGAGACATAGACTTGGCCGTCATCACCCTGGCGGAGAGGAGCCTTTCGCAACAGCCTCAGCCAGACCACGAGCTGCCGCGGAACGGCAGCAGCTCAGACAGGTCGGCAGGCCTGTTTGGGGTCGTGTGCGGCCCTCACAACCCGGGACCGGAGGGCTTTCAAGTGCATGCAGCTTTCAGCGTGGGAACGGTGGCTGCTGTTGCATCTGGAGCCAGGGCGGGGGACGAGCAGGTGGTGGTTCTAGCCAGGGGCATGCGGCGGTTCCGTATCACGAGGCTTCTCGGATTCAGACAGGTGATGAACGACAAACAGATCAAGCTATATGCGCGACTTTTTTTGCTGTGGTGCTAGCTATCACTCTCTGCTTATCTGCCTGCATCAGCAAAGCAGCACACACCTGCAGCTATAGTGCTAGCTAGCCAGCCCACTGGTACATGCTACTTTCACATGTCCAGCAGACCAAAGTGCAACGCATCGCTACTGCCTTTCGTGTTAACACACATGTAGCTGTATATATACATGTAGCCGTAGCCGCATGGTTCAGCTTGCGGCCATCTGCCTTGCTGTTCGCCTTCTCTGAAGTACCGAACGTCATTGTGGTCTTGCTGTTTGACTACCAGCCTGCAGTGGGTGCGCTTTTCTGCTTTGCGCACAACTTCTGCACATGCCAACTTCCATGATGATATGTACTGTGTACGTGACATGCATGGCACCTGCCTCAGACACTGCGGCAGTGGTGGAGAGGAAGTTCATACATTTATGCCACATGTGGGCTTCCATGATGTATGCTTGCTGCAGAAAATGAGCCTGCACGCGGTGCTGACACCTTCTGTTAGCGCTCTGTTCTGACGTTGACTTTTGGCCACTGTTGACTCCTCGTGCTCACTTTGCGCTCTATTCTGACGTCAACCTGCGCTGTGTCAATTACACCTGACTGACGATGACTCTCCTGTAGGCACTTTCCTGAGACTTCGCTATGATGAGTCATGTCCGTGTGATGCTTTCAGCACAGATTCACTTGACAGCAGCCTGGCGCTTGGATGCCTGCTAGCTGCCCTGTACCAACCGCTATACCTACCTACCTACTGCTGCCGCTTGCTACTGTACTGCATCCACGGCGCGCGCACGGCCTGGCTACCTTGGCCTTCGTCAGTCACAGCTGCACTTGCCCAACATTGCGCTTCGATCAGCAACCATGCAGGCGAGATGCTTTCAAGACTGCGCGCTCGGCCCTCCAAAGCCTGTGGCACTTCAACTTCACCTTTCACAACTTCAACACATTTCCTTGCAGCGTCTGAAGCGTCCCCTTCGATGCCATATCCCCTCCCCCCCCTTTCACAGGGTGCCCCCTGGTGCTCCGTGACGGTCCTCCCGGACCTCGAGCCTCATCCAGCACACACGGTGCTGCGCCAGCCCTTCGCGGCGAGCGCGTTCAACCCCGTCGCGTGGCCCTCCTCCGCGCCGCCGTTCGCGTGGCTGGCCAGCTGCCCCGCGCTGCTGGTCGCGCAGGCCACGCGCCTGCTGCAGGAGACGGCGGCGTGGGTCGCGCTGAGCGCTGACGACGCGGCGGTCACGGCCGCTACCAGCGCCACCTCTACTGCCGCCAGCACGTCGCCGTCCGAGCGGCGCCAGCAGCAGCAGCAGCAGCAGCCGCCGCTGGCGCCCATGGACACGGACGACGACGGCGGGGAGGGGTTCAGCGCGGCGGCGGGCGCGGCGGCGGCGGCGGGGGCGGAGGCGCGTGCCGCGGAGCTCTTGGGCCTGCAAGATAGGCTGCGCGGGGTGTCGGATCAGGGGGCGGGGAGGGTAGGCGGAGGGGGGGGGGGGCGGGCGGCGAGGGGGGAGGGAGGGGGGTTGATGGGGGGGTATGCTGGCAGCAGCGCTCAGGAGTTTAGCTTCTGGCTGGCGAGCAGTCTGCCGCTGGGCGACGATGCGCGGCAGGCTCTGCTGGAGACAAACTCGGTGGTGGAGCGCTTGAGGGCAGGTGAGGGCCATCGGCGTACATACATACCCTCCGATACGAAACTATGGACACATACACATGGTATACGATCATATCATACGATACAACACCATGTACAACAGGTCGTGGCTCATGACGGCTGAGTGTTCACAGTCGGTGATGAGAGTGTTGCTGTTCCTGTGAGGTGAACGCGCCGCTCTGTGCACTGGCGACAAGTGGCACTGCTGTCTTGCCACACAGCGTCGCACTCTGTCAGCGCTGAACCGTGCATGCCAGACACCGCCCACAATAGACAGCGGTTCTGCCGCGCAGTAATCACTCCATCAGTGCTCAACAGCGCATCTCACCCGCTGCCCGCTCACGCCCTTACCCACCCACTTTGTTGCTATCACCGTACTCTCTCAGTGCTCAACAGTGCAAGGGGGTAGACTATGTGAATAGAACGTGGCGCTGTCTTTCTGAGTAGCCATCGCTCCATCAGTGCTCAACAGCGCATCTCCCGCCCTCATGGCTCCTCCGCGCCGCGCACGCGTGCAGCACCTGCAGAGGGTGGCGGCTCTGCCACGCAGTACTCACTCCATCAGTGCTCAACAGCGCACCTCACCCGCTGCCCGCCTTCGTTCGCTCCGCCTTGCTGCGCAGACTTTGTCAGTGCTCAACCAGTGCCCACACGACTCGTGTTCTGCCACGCAGTAATCACTCCATCAGTGCTCAGCACTGCACCTCACCCGCTGCCCGCCTTCGTTGCTCTGCGTTGCTGCGCAGGCGTGCGGCACCTGCAGAGGGCGGCGAAGCTGCCGCTGCGCTGCGCGCACTGCAACACGCCCATCGCGCAGCCCTCACACGCCTTCAGTGTGCCGGGAGCGGAGGGTGCAGTGGGGGCGTACGTGAACCCTGCAGGCTTTGTGCACCAGACCATCACTCTCAGGGAGGCCAGGAATGTGCGGTTACAAGCGGTGCCGCCGACTGCCACCGACAGCTGGTGCGTCTTCAGCTTAGGGTTAGGGTTAGCGTTGGGGTTGAGACAAGGGAAGCGTACGTGCGGGTTTGCTTGAGCTCAGTGATTGGGTCTCAGCCCAGGGTACATGGGTAACTGAACAATGCATCATGCTTCAGTGGTTGTTGGCTGTAACAGTGCGCAAGTCTTGTCAGCACGATCTGTTTGCAGCAGTCTGGCTGTAGTACACGACATAGTACACAGCATCTCAATGCGCACTGCATTGCGCTAAGAACTTGACTCACTATTGCCTGACGAGGAAATCTATAGGTTGCTGGACAATGCCGCTGTCTTTCTAGTAACGTGCACCTGCACCTCACTTCAACCTCAACTTCAACTACAATGTCCCGCATCCCCACCCAGGTTCCTAAGCTTTGCCTGTACAATCGCCTACTGCGGCATATCAACCACATCTCTCACTGTTGGCACTCCATTCACTGGCTGGCGCCGGCAATCCTGTGTTGCGGTGCGTCGTTGCCCTCCGCGACTGCCTTGTCAAGTAACACCCACGCTCGCGTCACCTTCAACTTGACCCCCCCGCCGCCCACCCAGGTTCCCGGGCTTTGCCTGGACGGTCGCCTACTGCCGCCGCTGCGACGCCCACCTCGGCTGGAAGTTCACCCCCATAGGCTCGCCGCGCGACACCATGGCCGGCCTGCCGTTCTGGGGTTTCCGCCGCAGCACCCTGCGCGAGGGCCAGTTACACGTGGCCGCCGCAGAGGCGCGAGCGGATGTGGTGGACGCGGCCGCGGCGGCGGCGGCGGAGGCGGCGGTGGTGGCCGCGCTCGCAGGTGATGGCGGTCACCAGTAACTGTGGCCCAGGTAGGTATGCTGCATGCTGCGGCATGCGGCGCGTGCTGTATCGTATGTATGTGCATGTGTATGTGTGCAAACGATAGATTGTGGTGTGTTTTCTCGGGGGGTTTGGTGCCGAGTGTGCCCGCTCACTGCTGCGCCGCAACTGGGGTGCTTGCTGAGCGGCTGTGCGCGGAAGTTGCTGCAAGGTGCACGCCGCGGCAGCAGCGGCAGCGACACCACTAGTGCTTGTGGCAACAACGTTGCAGCGTCGATTATGGTCGTCATCAACACAGGTGTCCGTTTCCTGGTTGGCACACCTAGGAACGGCGTGGAGTGCACCAGGATGCTGTTGAACTTCATGTTGAAGTAGATAACACCCGCATTTTACGCAATGCCTCGGGTTGAGCATGTGCAGCATCAGCAGCTGTCAACTTTGTTGCGCACTGTTGTCCGTCAAGATGAAGTGTTTGTAGCTCGAAGTGGGGCTGCTACCATGATATTGATCACCAATGCTTCACAATCAAAATGTGCACGATGGGCGTGTAGAGAGCGATCAACAGGCCACATCACATCGCCACAACATTTTCCCTTGCCCAGCTGCACAATTTCCCGCAACGTCGAAGAGAGCATGCATGCGCTGATGGTCATGTGTATACCCTGGCTCAGCTTAGGCTTACGCGGACTTTACTCATGTGTTGACCTTGTGAATTAGTAATTACAGTTGTTGGGGGTGGCACATGAACAAGGAGTTGCGCTCCTTTCCCCTAGCATCAGCTGCAGGCAATGGGCTGTCCATCAAGCAGCCAAAGAAAGTGTTGTTACAACGACTGCATTTGAGATGCGCCGCACTGACGATGCGCGGGCTTTGGGCTTTGAGCAGCACTTGTTCTGTGCTTGAAACCTGTAATTGACCAATTGATAGTGCAGTACTGTAAAGTACGGACCCAGTCCAGCAGTTCTGATTGCCCGGCGATTGATTGGGCATCGCCGACCATGGTTGCGTGCTGTACCTGATGCTCGTGGCCGTTTCGTTGTGCGACCGCCTGAACATGTTGCCTGCGCGCATCACAAGTCATTGCAGCAGCGCTCAACCCGCCAGACCAGCCAGCTTGGCTGAGCACTGTTCAGCAAACACAGCACGGCAGCATTTGAACCCCTCTATGTTAGCCTCTGTGCGGCACCAATGTCATGCATGGTGTGCTCCACAGCATTCTGCAACTTAACTTCAAATTGCCGCGGCAGTTCCATCACTCATACGAACTGTTATCAAGGTATCCGCACAGGAGCGGCCAGTTACACCATGATCAGAAAATGCATTCGTAAACTCACGTTCAAGTTTCTGCCATCACTTACCCATATCATTCCATAGGTATCCGCGCGGGAGCGCAATTGCACATGGATGCTGGGGCGGGATTAGCAGCAGGGGGGGAGGGGGGGCACCCCCCTTTCCCCCAAGAGCCCCCAGTAGGGGGAGAGGGGAGCGATGCTGTAGCAGTGCTCACCGGTGCTTTGCGAGCGGCTCCGCCAGATATGGCGGAGGGGACGCTAGGGGGGGCCTTGGAAGCCCTAGGGGGGGCGCTGGCAGGTATGTATGTGTGTACAGATAGATGTGCATACGCATGGACCTGCTATAGTGGCAGCTGTTCGCTGCTGCAAATGAAAGTGGTGTTGGCGTCCACCTGCTTTCAAGAAAAAAAAGCTGTGCTCGCAAAGTCAGGTTACCTGCACAGTTCTGCGTCGTTGTTTTTGTTTACATGAACAGGCAGCAGCAGGTGTTTGGTCTAATCGGCAGCACAGCTCAGCTCATAGCTGTGTGCAATAGCTGCACAGTGTCGCCACCAACCACTTGCTGAGCGCTGCTGTCATGCGAGCCAGTTAGACTACGTTACATTGGGCTGTAACCTGCTCCGTAACTGTCACTCGCACTGCAAGTGACACTGGCACTCGCATCGCAAGTGTCGCTCGCATTGCAAGCTTCGCTTGCATTGCAAGTGTCGCTCGCACTTGCAACGCTCGCATTGCAAGCGTCACTCGCATTGTAAGAGTCATTCGCACTGCACCTGCTCACATTGATCTCACGCGGTGTGTGCCCCATCGCTTGCCTCATGCAGGGGCATCAGCGGCCGCTAATCAGGACCCCCTGGGGGCGCTGCTGTTACAGGGGGAGGTGGATGGTGACGACTGGGGAGACCCAATGTTGGATGAAGGCGGCTGGGGCAGCGCGTTGCATGCAAATATGCAGGATCAACCGCCGCTGCTGCCGCCGCCACCGCCGCCGCCGCCACCGCCACCGCCACCGGCACGATAGGGTTACGGCCCGACACACGCTTGACGCAAGCGTGTGCAGCTAGCTGCCAGCACACCGAGAGGGGGAGTCTACGGGCTGCTCCGCGGTTGAGCGCTGCACACACAGCAGCGCTCAGTCAGACAGCGCGCGCGTCGCCGGAATGCGAGAGGCTGCTGCTGCCAAGGCGGCAGCGGGCGGCGCAGCGGCTGTTCCGAGGTTGAATTCTTCCTGCGTACCCATGCAAGAGGGTTGATTTCTTAAGGAGGAACGGGGGGGAAGGGGGGGGGGGAGGGGGGGCGGGGCTTACACAGGGTGCGCTATGGTTACGGCTTGGCACTGGTGCTCTGCTGCGGGTCCACCCATGCAGCGTGTGACGTACATAAAGCGTGCAGCAGGGGCAAACGCGTCCCACGTACATGTGCTTTGCATTTTCTCTACTTTTTGTGGAAGCCAGGTGCAGTGAGGGGGGGGGGGGGGGGGGGGGGCAGCTGCGCAGGGCGTGTCTCCCTGCGTGCCTGCTCCTTCATCAGTGCTCAGCAGCGGTGCGCAACAGGCAGCAGCAACCTGGACAACACACACACACACACTCACATGTCGGCGCTGGGACTGGCGTGCCAGAAAGGCCATGTGACCGGGGCACTGCCTGTGCACACGACAAGTGCACTTGAAGTTATACCACGTGGGGGACAGTGTGGCGCCTGTCTGCTTGAAGTTTCTGCACTTGAAGCTACTCAGGGCGCAGAGTTGCGCGACTGCACTGTATCTTGTGTACATGATCGGACATGAACGGCGGCTTTACTGGCCACTTCGTGTTGCCGCAGCGGCAGACATGGAATACAGAAGATCACACTACCTAGCTGCCGCACTGCTTCTTCATGCAGGGGGTCATCCAAGTTTCTCTGCATGCTTGCTGGCTATGCATGGCTTTGATGCATCTTACGCAATTGGGTTCTTGTTCGGCCAAGCATGTTCCAGTGCAATGCATGTTCTGGTGCTGTGAGCTCTGACGTGGTAAGGTTACCGTAAGGAACCGGTGTGCAAGTTGGGTTAGGTTAGGGTTAGGGGTAAGTCACCTGCCTGAAGCGTGCGACTAAAGCATACAAATGCTGTATTGCGACTCAGGCAAAATGGCAAGACATCTGCTAGCATGCATGCTATGACAAGCATCAAAGTGGCCGATCAGCCTTTTAGGCCCTTCCGCTTCGGACGAAGAACAAAATGAAGCGTGTTCCGCAGAAGTTCCCACGACACTTCAAGTTGAAGTAGGTCAAGTGATGTTCACACACTCACACACACGAGCGAGCATGTCGGCAACTTCTCCGCAAGGCTCGCTAGCAATGAAGCCACCTGTGCTGCTGGACGCAGGCGCAGACACGCTGTCCGTGCACTGGAGAGCTGAGAAAGGTGCAGCTCTTTACGAGGCCCAGCTCGAGGATACGTCTTCGAGCCCAGGCGAATGGACGCTTCTCTCCTCCACGCTACAGTCCACACGGCTGCGCAAGAAGAACTTGGTGCCAGGAAGAACCTACAGATTCCGAGTCAGAGCCATAGACAGTCTGGGAGAATCTGGCCGGCTATCGGAGGCTTCTGAAGCCTTCACGACATTGAGCGAGGGCACCAACAGAATCCAAGAAAGCCCACAGATGGTCAGGAGCGAGGCGGAGGCGCTGACTGTGCAGTGGAAAGCCGTCGATGCATGTGAGGCCTATGAGCTGCAGATGGCGCTGTGGGTGGAAGGCGAGGCGCTGGCCTGGACCACGGTGGCGGCAGCGGTCAAGGCACCAATCGCCAAGAAGAAAGGTGGGCCAGTCGATAAAATGCAGAGGCAATGTGCACCGTCAGACACGTCTCATATGACCAATGTTTGCTGAAATATTTGAACACCGGGTGTGCGGTATGATCATGTTGCAGTTGAAGTTGCCGGTTTCCACCAACATGGCATCGTGCTTAGCTTTGATGGCAAGCTCTATTTCTGTGTGGGCTTCCTGCATCTTTAATTGCAGAGCCACTGGTAGAATCATATTGAGCAATTGATGAGAGGTACGTGCACACAACTTGTGCAAACGTCGCTTTTCAGTAGAGTGTGATAACGAATTATAAAACAACGCGTTGTTTTCGTTAGTTAGGGTTCTTCGTTATATAAAGAACAACTAGCGCGAGCGCTCGACGCAAATTCGTTGTTTCGCATTTTTGTGCAAATGCTCTGCAGCTCGTTTGCACGAGCTCTGCTGCACCGTGTGACGACGATGGCGGCACGTATGAGATGCGCTGGTGTGCCAAACAGCGTACCGCCACCGCTGCCTGACCCTGTCGCGAGTGCTGCTATGCTTGCGCAAGGCATGACCAAACAGCACAAAGACAAGACTTGCACGGGGGGGCACGAGAGCCGAGTGTTTGCACGGGGGCACACGTCGAGAGCTGGCTTACACATTCAAGTGCTTGCTTTCATACTAGTCGGCCGCCCACTGAGCTCCTCATCTTGACACACACACACTGCACACCAATGTTTCCAAGTTCAAGTTCTGGTTGAAGTTCAACATGAAGTTGTTTTGTTTGCGACCTCTTTGGGGTATGATTTATGCAAAGCTTAGCATTGTAGCAACTGCTTTAGAGCTAGAGTAACTCGCAACAGGGCGACTGAGATGCTTTGCAAGTCCGAGAGGGGAAAGTAGCTGCTCTCCAACGCTACCTCATCCCAGGATGGTAGGCATTACTGGTAGTATACAGCAGCAACGATAAAATAACGAATAATATATTGAATAACGAATAACTAACGAATAACTAACGAATGGTTGAGTAACAATACCGAATAACCAACTATAGCAATAGTTGTCACACTCTACTTTTCAGCACAACTGGGGGGTGACATGTCCAAATCTGGCACAACTGTCGGACACCATCAATAATTGGACGTCATTAAGGGACCAGCCTTCTTGAATTCAGCCGCTCCAACTATGACGATTCCTTAGCCGGCACTGCAGTATGATGTTGTGGTGGGGTCTGCGTATGTTCTTTGAAACATACAATGCTGCATACATGTTGGCTTTACAGCTGTAGAATCAAGCCTGGAACATGTAGTTACATTTTCATCAAACAGCTGCTGAACCAAGTTTCGCCATCAACTGCCGTTATCACAGCATTACCACTGCTACCGGTATCAGGTGTTGAACAAGCTATGCTACTGTGCTGCCATACGCGGCCCTCCTTTCTGTGTACACCAACAACGCACTTTGTACACCGGTTTGCAAGTCGATGTCACCTACGCGCCACCCGATCTGCCTGCCTTGCAAAAGTAGCAATGCAACTCAGACTCAGCCACCATAGTCCAGTATCAGACGCTTACATAGTCCAGTAATGAACCGTATGCGTGCTGCAGCAATGACATCATGGGTCAGCACCAGCAGCATCGCCTGCTTCTTTCTCTGCATGTCGACTGTGCTTTTAGTCACGCACTGTTTCACCAATCTTGTCCCTTCCTGACATTGCTTATTATGATGCAGGGTTGGCAGCGCGCACGCGCTACGTGTTCAGGGTCCGGCACGTGTTCTCTGGTGGTGATGATCAGCAGCAAGAGTGGGCCTTTTCACCCCCCTCAGACCCCCTGTCTCCGGCTGATCTGCCCGCACGACTACAGCAGCTGCTGCCTGCGAGCCTGGTGAACGCAAAGGGGGAGACGATTGCTGCTAGCAGCTTGGCAGGGAAGGTCGCTGCCATCTATGCCAGTGCACACTGGTGAGTGCCGTGAGCCTGCCTTGTGACAGTGCTCAAATTGATAGTACTTCATGTAGGTCGCCTCAGTGCGGTTGGACGGTTCAGCTTTGCGAATTTGAACTGCAGTTCAAATCACTTGTGCATCGTGTGTGGGTAGCGTTGACTGGTGAGTGATGGCAGGCCTGTGATGGCAGTGCTCAATTCAACAGTGAATGACTTTGAAGCAGACAAGGCCCGCTTCATCTGCACGAACATGGGCTCCATTTACTAGTTTGTTTGCGTGTAGTGCGTCCGCATTTGTGCAGCCTCGTGCATATATACACTGAAGGATGCACAGAATGCGTGGTTGAAAAAAAGTGTGCCGTGTCGGTCTTTCAGGTGTTCATATGCACAGTATACTTGAAAGTCCATGTACACCAACGCCCCTATTACAACAAGCAGCAATATGGTACTGTGCTTCACGGTGCCCGATCGGTTGTGTGTGGTGGACGCTGCCTAACCCTAACCCTAGAAAGGTGGTTGAAAGCATGAAAGCTGTTGCCCACTCTATCGCGCATAATGTCGTGAAGAACACAACAACAAAGCATTGACGTCTTAAAGACAACAAGAACAGATGCTGCAAAATGGGTTCATCAAGTGATTGGATAGACGTGAGTCAACGGAGACAAAGTTGCTTGCTTCCCATCATGTCTTGTATCTCATCATTGAATGCCTCAATTCTTGCCGAAGTGCATGCTCCCTAGTCTAGTGTAGTCTCTTCAGATATCACATTTGAGTAGCATATACATATACATACATTGAAATTAATTTAAAATGAGCACACACGCGCAGCAGCAATTCAACAATTTAGATAAATGTTTGTTACGCTCTTCTGCATCCATGCTGGTGACACACAACAGTGCGCACACAGAAGCGACTACTGGCCATCACAATGCTAGACCAAACCATTCAATGTGCTGTGGTCGGGGTTGAAATCCACCCCCTCTTTTTCAACACGCATGTTGATGGCATTGGTCAATCCACATTAAGATGAGGAGTATGTATCACTGTATCACCGCGCCACCGACCTGCAATCCACCTTTCTTGAGCCGTTGTGACATCCTGGCATCACCTCATGCTGTCCTCCTCCTGTGCTCACGTGAGCAGGTGCGGCCCCTGCCGACAGTACACGCCGCAGCTGGCGCAGCTCTACGCCGCCGCGCGACAGGCGACTCTCCCAGTTGAAGTTGTATTCGTCTCCCTGGACCGCTCCGAGCCCGACTTCAGCTCGTACCTCGCCACCATGCCGTGGCCGGCAGTGCCGTATTCAGACCCTGCTCGGCAAGCCATTGCCTCTGCTCTCAGCGTCAACTCGGTGCCGCGGCTCATGGTGTTTTCACCGACAGGCGCGGTGCTGTCTGAGAACGCCGTCGGGGTAGGCCTGCCGCAGTTGAAGTTGTGGTGCGGGGGCAACAGTGCTCAGAAGCCTGCAGCAGCAGCGGCAGTGGCGGGCGGCAGCTGCTGCAGACGCGGCGGGGGGTGCTGCTAGCCCTAGCCCTACTTCCAGCCACCAGGCCTGGCATGCTGGCAGTGAGTGGTGTTAACAATTGGCAATGTACATATAGGTATCAATGGCATGGTGCTGCTGCAGCCGTGTACAATCCCGCTGCAGGGCAAGCTTCTGCTATGAGCTGGCAGTTGTTTGGCTGAAACCCTCTGCAACAAATGTACAAACTGGTGATGGCTGAGGTGCTGGAACTACTTTTCGTGATTGCTTTGACTTGCGCTTGCACGCATGACCACAGTGCATTATGTGCGCTTGTGGTTATATTCAAAGGCTGCCAAGACCTGACATTTGTAATGCAGACAGAGTGTGCACAGCTGTTGAGGCACTTCACTAACAGCACTGCGTCCTATGCCTGCTTCAACTTTAATTCAAGTGGCCTCGTTTTGTTTCACACATGCATGAGCTCACTAGTTCAGGCAGTGTGCAAGCTTAACAGCGCCAGCTCAGAATTCAACGGACACAATGAGCAGTGCAGCAGCTGCCCTCTGTTACTGCCAGCCAGGCTCACTGGCAGGCATAACGTGCAGCGGTCGTGACCCATTGGCATATGGTACTCAGCGCCATGCCATTGCTCAATGCACGGCCAGCACTGTTTGCGGCAGGGGTACTGTGTGCCATGGCACTGCTCAAAGAGCAGTTGTGGTAGGTAACCATTGGCTACGCCCCAGCGCGCGTGCCTGCACGTGATCAACATCATGCTGATTGCAGTTGGCAACTCGCAACGGCGCAGTAGCCATGCACTGGCATACTGCGGCCTGAGTGCCAGCAGGACGGCTCACAAGGTGAAGTAGTCAGTTGCAAGTACATGGCATGCGTGTGGCATCTCAGCAGCAGTTCAATCAGCACGCACATCTTCTTCGTGCAATAATGGAGACAGTATTATAATAGCCCAAACACTCAGCAAAAACAAAGAACTTCAAAACACGCACTCACATTATTTCACCATGTCATATATTTAAGTATATATATACATAATTACTGTGGCAAATATTCCAGGTGCAGCCTAAGGCTCACATGGTGCATGACTACTGTAGCTGCCGCATTAGTAAGCTACCCCTCAGGATACTGGTGACTGCGTCAGCAGCTGTGTCACGGTCATGAGAGAGCCTAGCAGAAGTGCTACCTCAGGCTGCAGCCCCCACGCCGCGTCACTGGGGAGTCGAACATGGGCTCTCAATGCGCCTTCAAGTCGGTCTTGCTGCCAGGCGTCGACAGTTGCTACTGCGCGCAAACATCATGATACTCTCGCTCCAGCAGCTGCTGCTAGCGCTTCAATTTGTCAAGCGCGTGTGCGCATACTATGGAAGAACAACATTGAGCTCGACAACACTGAACCTGCCACTTTGTATTATCATTATGCCACGCCATCTGCCTGCGTCTTGCGCAACGCTAGCGACTCCAGGGCTGTATTGACGTTCAGCAGCACGGCGCCCTCACTGATGGCATGATGGATCATGATGAGCAGCATGATGGTGCTTGTGAAGAGTCTACAACGGTCGCGGCGAGCGACCCAGCAGTCAAGCGTATACTTCAACACAAGACTTCAATTTGGTCCTACATTGCAAAGTGGCTCAGCAGCCTGGAAGTTGGATTGACACTGCCGCAGCCTGAGTGACGTGCAGCCATCCGCACGCCTCCGAGTCGGCTTAGCTCATACTGCCGCGGCGGCCGCAGCCTTGGTGAACTGCATGCTATCGCGCTGCAGTCCCTCAGGCGCGTTCTGAACGCACAGCCTCATCTCATAGTAGCCGGCCTCCAGCTCCACCGCATCGCCCTGGTATATCATGAACACTATCGGCCCGGGACCTCCGAAGTCTGTCAAGAGGAGGTCTCCATCAAGATAGTCCGCGGTCAATGAGCATTGCCCAGGGACGATGGGGATCAGGTTGGGTACGTGTGGCCCTGGGGTCTTATCGCAGGTGAGGAACATGGCCACGTCGCCTGGTGTGGCAACGCCGGCGCCGGAGAGCCTGCAGAAGTCCGCCGAGGCAGTTTGACGAACATAGGCAAATGCACAAGGCTGTTACTCCAAGTTGACTCGATCAGTATGTCGGCTGGTGAAGTGCCGCACACTGCGGCGGCAGCAATTGATAATATGCCACCTACCGTTGGTCTGGGAGTGATTTCAGAAACCATCAAGTTATGAATCATGGTGCTCAATGACATTCACATAGGATTTAAAGCTTGATGCATCATGGCAATATTGCTCGTGTCATTGAGACTTCTGCAGATAACTGTATACAACCAGGTTTTTCGCCAATTTTTAGCGCTGCAATGCGATCTCTCGTGCGAGCACTGCTGCTGATGTGAGATGCCATGTGGGGTCTGCGCAAATGCGTTTGAAGAGCTGCGCGGGGGCAACTTGACGTTCTCACTCAAGCTTGAAGTTCGAAGCCTCGTCGGTGAGCACTCACCAGTAGGACACCTGGTAGGTGCCGGCAGCCTTCACCTCGGCCATGTACACGGCCAACGCTGGATGGTCTGCCTCAGGCGGTGGCTCGAAAGTGAGACCAGCGCCCATACCAGGAAAAGGAAAAGGAGTTCAGGTTTATACCGATGGCAAAGTCGAGTCCACCTATGGTGCCAGGGATCGCTGCAACTTTCCAGCCTGGGCCGGATGCAGACGTAGGGCTGAGAGTGGGTGCTTGGGAAGGCGCAGCGCTGGGCGCAGCCGACAGCTCCAGAGCTACTGCACCAGAAAAAGTCGCAGCGAGCAGCAAGCCGCAGAGCGCACGTCCTGTTGCTGCCAGCATTCTGCTACTAGATGTTGTTGGCTGCAGGCCTTGCGTAGTGAAAGCTCTGCACGTACGAGTTGGTTCAGCCGAAAATGTTCGAGCGGGAGCGGGAGCGCGAGCGCTGGGAACTTACAGATCCTTTCTTCCTTGCAGTTGAACTTGAATTTTTAGAAAAGAAAACCGATATGTACGAGATATGGCAACAAAAAAGTCATTCAGATCAGATCAGGCTTCAAGGATCGACCAATGGGATGATCTTTAATGTGCTTGTACGCACTTCAACATGCCACGCCCACCGCATCAGCAAGGCGTCAAGTTGCTTGTGAGCATGCATCTGTCGATGACGCTGCTGCCATCCAACACACATGGACCACTTGAGATGAACTTCAACTTGTTCGAATTGGCAGCACTCCATCTGGTACATGCCTTCCAGCCAGCGCGTGCTGAAACTTCAACTTGAATGCGACAACTCAGCAGCGCTCCGCCGCTGGCGTGACAGCGATCAGCAAAACAGCGCTTAGCCACCCGCAAGACAGCTGTGCTCTGCTTTCACAGTGCATGATTGGCAAAATGACACCATCAACGCAAGACCCGTGAGTCGTGAGGCAGAGTCCCACTTGTCTCTCTTTTTCGCTCTTCATCTCCATGGCTGCTGCTCCTCGTGTGCTTCGAACGTATGTGCACATGGTGGGCCAGATTCAATCCTAGGAGCTCGCTGACATATTATGTGACATATGCCAGTAGCTACCTCACAGCTCATAATCCCAGATGTGGGAAAACTTCAAGTGACATCTGCACATTTCAAGTGACCCAACTTGAAAGGTGTTTTGTCATGGCCAACGCTTTGCGTTCATTGACGCCCTGCCTCTGCGTTGAAGTTGTCAAAAACGCGGTGCGAACCTTGTCCCACTGTCTCTTCCGCGTCGATGGTGCCAATAGACTCGATTGTCGCAACCACCAACTGCATCATTTGGCAGCCCAATTCCGTCTCAAATTTGTGCGCAATAGCGTAGTGCATGCGCGTCGTTGCTATGAAGTATGCTGCCATAGAGGGCGCGACGCTTGGCATGCTGTTCACCAGGTGCACCTCTTGAACCTTGACGGAACGCCTGTGCTGAGCTGCAGTACTGCCCTCAGAATCGATCATGCATGTGTGCTCAAGGGGAAAGGGATACCTGCTTTGACATGGAGGGGGGGGGGGGGGAGAGGGGGGGGGTCAGAGCAGTGCTAACTAGATTGTGCACTGACATGCGAATGCATGAATACCTTGTGTGATTGTCAGACTCTCGGGGATTGTCAAAAAGATACAAGACCAGCTGATCTGTTTGCTGGCTTCTAAGATAAAGAGCAGCCTGAGACAATGAAACGCGACCGACTCTACCGAGATATAAATCACTGTGGCCTCAGGCTGCCATACTCTAAGGATACTGCAGAGGTTGGAGGTGCTCTTGACAATGCGTTGAGGGTTTGGCGGCTATGCGATGCAGACCTTGCCGATTTTGTTGCTGAGCGCTGACACTTACTTCTATACATGCATACCTGAGGGGCCATTGACTCAGTCTAGTACACGGTCAGGAGATCACGCTTGGAAATTGCTCTTGCCATCAGCAACTTCCACCAAACCGATGACATGTCCTGGTGCACTGTGTGCAAACGTTGATGGAATCAGTTCTACTGGTCAAGTTGCTGAAAGTTGAAGTTCTGACAACCACCACGCTCTCATCACACACTTTCATCATCGCCGCACCAGATGACTGGGCAACTCACTTACTCACTTACTCAATCACTCACCGACCGATGTTTAAAATGTTGACGTCTGAAATGACTCCCCCCTCCGCATTCCCAAAAAGCCGAACATTTTTCTCCGGAGTGTCCAAGCCATTATCAGCAACTGCCATGGTCAGGTCAAAGGCGAGGCTCGTGCGTGTGGCGTCGGTCTGGGCCTTGGCTGCGCGCGCAGCATCCCAGAAATTGCCTGAAAGTTCCAGGCCCTGCTCAGAAAATTCTTTGATGGTGCCTATTCCTATCAGCAGCCCCACGTGCTCGTTGCGGTTCAGAAGCGGTTCCACTGCGCCGCGCAAGTTGTAGTCAACGTCGACTGCCATGCGGATGGGGCCTGTGAGCTGTGATGCGCCGGTAGCAACAGCAGCAAGTTTTTGTGTCAAGAGACACTAGTGTATATATGTCAAACATAGCGTGTACACTTGCTTTTGAGTCGCTGTATGCATGTATGTTGCCAATGCATTGCAGCGTGAATCTACGATTGAAGTTGCATGCTTGTCATGTTGAGCACGGGCAGTAAGAATAGCGTCAGAACAAATAAACATTTGCAGCTGACCGCAGTCAGTGCTAACCCAACCCCCAATGAAAATCCTTGACATTTTCATAACAAAACCTGTTTCATCTAACATTCAAATATGAAACATGGGCTATGAAGGACTGGCAACAATGCACAGCTGATACTTTAGGTACGCAAGCATTGGTTCCAGAAGACTTTTGCGATTTGTGGGTTGAGCGTCATCATGGGTGGGGTGGCCAACATTAACCCCAACCCCTAACCTTCAGCCGTGACTCAGAACCTCACTCTTACTTCAGCCTCCCTTGGCAATTATTGAGAGTACTGATCCTAGTGGCTCAATCAGTCGTTTCGATGATTGTGGGCACTCCCATTCACGTGTTTGTTTGATAAAATGCACATCTTCTAAGTTGAGGTGCAAATATCGAAAGTAACCATGTGAAACCTGGCATACATTCGCTGTCCAAGAAAATGCTCATGTCACTGCACAAAAACGGCAGTACCACACAATGCAATTTATGCTTCAAATGTTGTGCGAAGTAGCACACTTCAAAGTAGCATCGAAGTATAGATGTTTGAAAACTTCAAAAATAAAATTCCAGCATGATGTTATTGGTGAAAGCCATTCAGTTGACGGTCAACCACATCCTGTCGCCTAGAGGTCTACGATCTTTTGATTCGTTCTCATTAGCATACAATTGAGCACTGTCTACATCGCCCTGAAGCGTACTTATTCATGTTCTGAATATACGCCTCCTGATCTCACCGCGTTCGCCCTCGCCTTGGCTGCGCCGTTTTGCCTCAGCCAGAGCCAGCGCAATCAGCACGCTGATTGGTCCGTGGAGAGTCACCTTCTCCTGGTGACAGCGCTCAACAGCAGCGCTCAGGTTTTGAGCGTTGCCATTGGCGAAGGCGAAGGCGCAGGCATTGCGCGGCAGCGGCACACGGTCCAGCTTGATCTGTACGCAAGAGTGGTGGTGTTAGGCGAGGGTTAGGGGCGCAAGGGGTTACGTTTAGGGTTAGGGCTAGCGTAGTAACCCCTGATGTGACCTGCCCCAAAAACAGTTCCGCGCGTGAGCACTGCTGCTGTGCATGGTTTGGAAGTGCATATAGCTATGGCCACGCACAATGCTAGCAGCAGTGCTCATTAGTCCGTAACTATAATAAAAGAATGAAGTAATGCATAAGTTGCTTCATTCCATCAAAACGGTGCAAGAGCAGGTCAAAAAATCACAGCACATTAGCTCAGGAGCCAGTTGCATGGCGGTCGTCTACAACTTGTAGTTGTACTGTGAGACAGATCCAAAGTTGCGCAAGATCAATGCTGTCCGCAGAAAGTGGCAGCTGTTACGGTGCCGGCAACTGCTGTAACTGCTGTAACTGCTGCGCACCACCACGGGCGGCACGCATGCAACCACAATGTGCATACCCAATGTAAGGGTGTAGCTGCTTGAGCAAAGTTTGCCAGTTTCCAACTGCGAGCAGTCCGGGTCTCGTGTGTCTGCATATCAGCACGCACGGCGGCGCATTTTGATACTGGAAGCATATTTGCCAGTAACACCACAAACCAAATGGTCCCAAGGGAACCGCAGTTACATATGATCACTGTGGGCTTTGTTAGCATGTGGTTGCAACCCATGACCCTTAGCCTAATTCTCCTCCTCACCCTTATCCTGTCTGCTGATCCAAGGAGTGTGGGGGGCTTCGTTGTGCCGGCCACGTTTTTCTTTTTTTACCGTGCTGTCGCATGCATCACCAACTTGATGGATATGTATGGGTATGCATGCGGCGCAATACCTACCTACCTACCTGAGACGGCTCCAGCGGCAGCAGAGGCGTCGCCTTCTTGGAGTGAGCAATCGCAAAGCTGATGGCAGACACCACTACGCTGCGCAGCACACGTCCCAGGGCCGACCGCCTTGAAGTTGAAGTTCGCTCCAGCATCTCCAGAAGCGACGGCAGCAGCGGCAGCGGTTCACCCGGTGGTGTCTCGGGATCTGACACAAATCTGACGAAATCGTTGAGAATGATCAGTCCGGATGTGCCATCCTAGACTGCGTGATGTGAGAGTAGGATGAGCCTCACGGGATTGACGCCGCCACTGCCGCCGCTGCTGCTGCTGCTGCCACTATCGCCGCCACCGCTGCTGCTGCTGCTGCCAGTGCCATTGCTGCTGCTGATGCCACCCTTTCCGTCAACGCTAGAGCCGGTGGCGGCGCCGGTGAGGATGGTGAGAGAGAACAACGCGCGCGCAAATGTGGTATTTACATCCTCGTGACAGCTCTGGTGCACCAGCTGCTGCTAGTTCGCTGGTGCCTCTGCTGAGGCGTTGAAGGTGACGTCACTGTTGAGGTTGATAAGGCCTGGCTCACAGATGCGAGCGCTGTGATTGGAGGATGGGTCCAGAGCAGCCCTCATCCTGGGATGATGCGCAACCACGTGTTAGTGCATGTGGCGAAAGAGTGCATGCAGTAAGCCACAGCATATGCTGGGTGGATTGATGGGGGTGTGACATGGCCCTGCCTTGTTTCCGCTCAAGGTTCCACAAACTTGCCTCGAAAAGTAATTGCAGACACAGCAGAGCTGCAACTAACCACGCACGTATGCACAGTAGAGTGTGAGCTACACGGTGTTGGTCATGCACGTTCAACTTCTGTAGGATCTCGCATTGGCGTGTCATCAGTGACGACTGTCTGTGCAGCATATGGAGCAGAATCTGACAAACGCTACACCAGATGCACGCAAGTCAAATGTAGCACGAAGTCTGTACCTTTGCCCAACTGGGTGCAGCGTTCGACGTGAGGCATGCAGTATCCCCCGTCAGCAACATGGTATGAGCGATGACAGGCACCGCTTCAGGGATCGCAAACACTCTTTCAAGGCCTCGTAGAGCCACAGTAACTGACCCAGAGGTGCTGCTGTCAGCCGACATCATTATCATCTTCAGGAACCTGGACTTCATTGTCAAAAAATCTGCAAAATGGGGGAGTTGAAGAAGGATGGAAGTTGAAAAAGTTCACGTTTCAATTCATGTAACCGTTGTTACTAGACTGGTAGTGTGTGTATACTACACAGACATCACATCACCAGGAGCGCAGTGCCATCAGGGGTTCTGAAGTGCACGTGCCTGTTGCAGAGCACGTGAGGCACGACTTTGATGCGGCATGGGTACGGGAATCTCTGTGTTGGCCCATGTGCCAGACGTGTTGCACGACATCAAAGAGGACGGCGGAGCACCAGCACCGGATTACACCGCCGACCAGTGTCTGACGGCCGGTGAAGAGAGCGAAATCATATTAGAGGCCAGCCATCTGTCGGAGGGTGACACCCTGCGCATATTCAGCTTCATAGATGCAGCAGGCTACGACGTCGACTCCAGAGAGGGCGTGCTTCGCTTCTTGCAGGGAATCCTGCAAGACGACAGCCTCGTGGCCTTCTGCCAGCGACTCCTGGTTCCCAAAGAGGAGCGCGCGCAGACGTCGCGAACAACGCCACAGAACGACGGCGAGGTTGACGGCCAAAGGATTGTCAGTTCACTCTGGAATTTCTTGACAATGGACCACACCCGCTTGATGGCCTTCCTGTTCTCCATATACGAATCCAAAGCTGACGAATTTTCAGTGGGACTCACGGCGCCGGAGTTGGAGGCGATGCTTGGAGATTTACATGGTGCATCTGATCTCAATGCGATCGAGACAAGCTCAGCAAAGCTACGGGAACTGCTGGCAGCTAGTGAGGGGGAGGGGAAGGGCGGGCGGTTATACTGGCAAGACTTCAGCGCGGTACTGCGGGACGACAAAGTGTTTTTGAAGCCCTTGTATGATAGCCAGACTAAGGTGAGATGACAACCTAAGCAACAAATGGGAATTATCGCGATGGAAACACAGTAGCATGTTATTGTTACTTGTGAGCACTCACTTGGCCATTGCGTGGTGCACAGGCGCATCACTAGCACACTGGTGGCCACCTCACCGAGCTAGTAGAACGACAACCCACGTGCTGCCTGTCGTAGGGCATGGCTCACACCGGCCTGCTGCACATGTCCACACACACGCCCCATGCGCCCTGCTTTGTTTCGATGGCTATGTTCATCTGTTGCGCATAAATTCAATTTGCGCACCAACTGTTAAGCGCCGCTGCATCACACTTCCGCCAAAATGAAACGCACCAGCACACAGTTTATGTACTACACAGCCAGATCACAGCAAAGACTGGCCAAATGCTGAGCACGGGCGTCGCTAATAACCTGAGTTTTTAGGGCAGCAGTAGCCATCGTTGTCACCATCATGCCGCTGACCAGTCACTAACACTGAGGTGCACTGCTGTTATTCACTGAGCACTGCAGCTTCGCGCGCACCTGCTGGGCGAGGAGTTCTGGCAGCGCCGCGCCTGCGTGCGCACATCAGTGCTCGGCGGTGCTGTAATCATCCCCCCCCACGAACCTCAAGCAGCAGAACTTCAAAAAGGGGACCCCGCCTCGTCCAGTCGCCGCCGCAGTGCCGCCGCCGCCTCGCGCCGCCCCAGCGTCGTCGACGTCGTGGCAGCAGCGGCAGCAGACGGCGGCGCGGAGGGCGCGACGGTGCGGCGGCGCAGCAGCGCAGCACCGCTCAGCAACCGCACAAAGTCGACCATATTCGGGCGGCGGTCCTCACGGCGCGCATCGCAGGCGGCAGCAGCGGCGGCAGCGGCGGGTACGCCATCGCGGCGCGGCTCCTGCACGATCGCGCCGCTCGTTCCTGGGAGCAGTTGTTCTGAGAACAGTCTGCCGGGACCGCAGCCGCGCCGCAGGAGCATTGTCTTCGCCACGAGCGAGGACAGCCGTGGTAACACAGGTCGTGATGTCGGGACGGCCACTGATAACAATATCGATGGCAGCGGCGGGGGCGGCGGCGGCGGCGACGGCGGCGGCGGCGGCAGTTGCAGTGGTGGCGGGGACATCAGCGGTGGCATTGGCCATGGACATGGCGGTTTGCATGGCAGCCGGCGCCGCAGCGGCAGCGCCCACTGCCATGACAACAGCGGCGGCCATGACAACGGCGGCGGCGGCGGCGGCAGCGGCAGTGACGGCGGCGGCTCTAGCAGCAGGGGCGGCAAGCGCGTCAGCGTTTCGCCTAACCCGCCTGCGATTGTGCCAGCACGGCATCATGAGTGCGCGCATGGAACGAACTTGTGTACAGCAGCGGATGCAGCAACGAGGCACGCAGCAACAGGCGAAGGTGCTGCTGCCGCCGCTGCTGCTGCTGCTGGTGATGCGGCAGCGCAAGCCACAACGGCATCGACAGATGCAGAGGCAGCAGTGGCGGTGGCGATGACAGAGGCTGCAGCTGCTGCCGCAACGCAAGAGACGGCATCAAAACCAGTAGACGCAGACGTGGACGCGGCGGCGGCAGTGGTGCCTGAAGCTGCAGCAAAACCGTACATACAGCCCGCAAACAGCGTGGATAAGAGTGAGGCGTCAGTGCTCAGCGACACGCTGAGCAATGCCCTACACAACAACTTGACCACACAAGCGCCGTCATCGATGGCGGCGGCGTAGTGCGCATACATGATATGTTTATACATGAATATATACTATAAATGCAGTAATCAACTACTGAAGTGCTTGCAGCACATGTCTCTGGAGTGGACCGGCGTTGGGCAAGTGTGTGTGTTCATGAGTGTGAATGAATTGAAGCGTGTTGCTGAACTCTGGCATCGGACTGCACAGCGCACAGGCCACTGACTGAAACTGTGGCCCATGTCAACTCACACAATATGCTTGAAACGGCTTTGTGTCGGCCGCTTGTCTCCTATCAAGACTCGTGTCACCTCCCACATTACACGTCTTGTCTTCAACATGCACATGCCTTCAAAAGAGGAGCGCTTCGAAGGCGGGCGGGCATGGCGCTGAGCTGTCAACAGCCAACGGCCGAAGTTCAAATCTCGGTTTGCGTATGGGAAGAAATTGATTTCTTTCAGGATCGCCTGGGCGAACACAAGGAGTTTGCACCTGGATATGCCATGGCCTGCAGGCAACTGTGTGCAACAACACATACCATCATCAACAGCGTCGCCAACTCTACTGCAAACCGTGCCTGTAACCTGAACCCTCAGTGTACACTCGGTGCAGGGTTCAGAGGCAGAACAGGGTCCTGGATTTGCAAGCTGGCAAGCTGCAACAGCTCACGACACAATCTGGCACAGCTAGCCTGACTGGCTCATGGGAGCCCACATTGTGCCATGTGAAGCGCACGCTGTGCAATGTATGCTCATGCAGGCATGCACATGGTGGTGGTTCTGTGTGTGTGTGTGGGGGGGGGGGGGGCGTCAATAGCATGGGTCGGGCAGAACAACAACCAGTTCAAGCAGCGCGAAGGCAAGATCTTCAAGTTGCACGACATGCACGAGCACCACTGCCACCGTTTGGTGTTGCTGAGTTGAGCAGCACCTCAACATGTTTATTCACTTGGAATTTTGTTGTTATGATCTGGCGGAAAGCGCCCAGCTCCGGGTCCCTGATAGGGGAGCCATTAGCATACGCAGCATCATGTATGTACAAGCTAAGCCCGCATATCCTCATGTAGGAGGGTATCACACACTCCAGGAGCTACAAACGCTGGATGTGCGTGCTGTTGCTTGACAACGTGTGCCTTGTACGAATAGCAGACTCCTGTAGGCTTTTGGCGGACTCTTGTACAGTGCATCACACCCTTAATAAGGAATGCAGGGTCCACATGCAGAACCGGCTGCTGAGAATACTTGCCCTGATTTTACACACGCATACACACGTCATTACACACAGTGCACCCACAAGTGAGTACACACGCGACCGCCTCCCCCCCCGCCCCCCCCTGATACCACTCACATGAAAGCGGACACCTACCATATACCCATACATACCCCTTACTTTACTGCTGCGCATTGCTCAGCTCCATGTACTGTGTGGTGTGGCGCGTGGCAGTCAGTCCTGCTTTGCGGCTGTCTCACATGCATACGCACGCACCCGTCTTGAAGTTTCGTGCATGTACTCCTTCACTGCGACAAGGGTGAGAGCAACAGCGGGACATGCGAGAGGGTTGCAGTTAGGACTTGAGGTTAGGGTTGATGTTATCAGCGAGGCTTGACTACACCGCTTTGCAATGGTCCCCTTGAAGTTGAGACGTCAGTGCCCACAACGCTCCATTTTCAGTATTGCTGATAGTGCCTGGTGTTTTTTCCTCATTGCTCCTCGTTGCCTTTGCACCACTCCCCCTCTCAAGGAGCAGTGCAGGCATCTGCAACTTGCTGCAGCACAAGAGCTGAAGCCATACCGGATCTGACACGCCAAGCTCGGTGAGCTGCATCGGAGGGCGTTGTAGGACAGCTTCCATTGAAAAGCTACTTGGAAGGGGGGGGGGGGCATTGTGACTGCAGCACCAGCAGCACCGTCGGAGCAATCTCGGTCCCACCTGCTTTTTGTACTGCCTGTGAAGGACCAGGACTTTGGGTTGAAGCTATAGTTAGGGCTACACCTAGGATTAGCTGCACACACATTGCAGCATCCACAGCTCCCGACAGGGTGCCTGTGAAGATCATGGCTTCCTACACGTGACTGCCCCCCCCCCTCTACCCCTCTCATCATGACACCCCCCCTTTCCTCACGATCACCCCTTTCCCTCGCTGTCATCATTGTCACCCGCCACCCATGAGTTTCGGCTTTGCTTTGACAAGCGTGCGTGCTCTCACTGCGCCCTGGCTGTGTGACATGGGTACGCAACGCTCAACCTAAGACTTGCCGCCATGACTCACTTGGTACTGACTCATTGTGCGAGTGACTCGAGAGGCCGGCCCAAGGTCGCTCCTGCGGTAGAACTCCAGCATGACCTCCCATACGCTGGTGTGGTACACCAAGTTGTCATAGAAATGCGGCGCCAACTGCCTTATTTGCGGCAGTTTTGTCCACGCCACCGACGCAAAGTCGTGTGCTCGTTGTGGTAGCCAACATTCAGGATGAGCGGGTTGAGCGGGCCATAGTAGGAGAACGTCTCTTGAAGTTGATGTTGAGCTTGATGTTGAACTTGTTGTTGAGGTTGAAGTTGTTGAACCCCAACGCGGATGGTGTAGTGCTCCTGTAGGAAGTGCGCAGCGCACGGGTGCATGCCGAAGGCGAACAGCGTGCAGGCAAACATGTACGCCACAGCCGGAGCCCCGAAGGCCAGCGCCATGGCGACGTCGAAGGCTATCTGCAGCGCCGCGTTGAGCGCCTCGCCTTTGCTGAGCAGCCGCATTGCAGGCAGATGGGAGGCAAGGTGTAAACTGGTACATGCCTTTGAGCGTTCAGGACATTCAATCCAGGGTGCGGGACGCACAACGCGTGAGACCTTTTGCCAAAATCAAAACTCAAAACACGGTGGTGAACGTGTTTTTGAACGCGGTAGCAAGCACTGAAAACCTGGCACAAAACACGATGCAAAACTTGCGCCTCTTTGACGGCCATCGAGCCGAAAGACAATATGTACGGGATTCCTAGGATGGAGGTAGCAACTGGGTTCGTCACACGATCTGACTTGCTCTCGATCTGACTTGCTCTTGGTGGTGGCCAGCACCATCCTGCAGGGACAATGGGCATTCTAAAAGTGCACAAACATGCAGCCACTAGTCTTCTGTAGTCAACTGGCGCTTGCAAAGCAACAACAACAAAAACAATCATAATATGTAAGAAACTTGCACAGTAACGCTGGCCCATCAACTGCTGTGAACAACGTACAGGCACCTGTTACGTCGCAAAGCTATCCTGTACATACATACACATGGGCATGTAGAGGTTGTATAGTTCAAATGGTATCGCGAGCCTGAAGTGCAACTTTGAATGATGCTTGCGCAGGGCGCGAAAAAGCTCAGATGATTAATGTCAAGCTTGCTACCAGAATCTACATGTACCATGTTGCAATGATGCTTCTCAATGCGCATTAAAGATACTTCCGATGTAGTTCAGTTATCCAGTGCGTGGGTATGCCTGCTCAGTCTGTACCATATACATACATACTGACCTGCTTGACGCCCCAGCCCAAGGGCCGCAGGCCATAGCTAAACATGTACAAGCTGTGCCACAGCATCTTTTTACAGGTGCTGCACCCCACTGCCATGAGTTCTTGCAGGGTGGGCAGGTCAAGGTCGCGGCCTATCACGCCCAGGTGGGAGTGGTGGAGAAGGTGGTAGCACCGAAAGCTGCAAAAAAGCGACGCCGCATCAAGTGCAAACTTCAACTTTAGGCACCACAAATCTTGAGGTTGAGCACTGGCTCAGCAGTGCTGTTCTCGCTGTGACACATTGGCTTGCACGCGCATTGCATTGCATTGCATCGGAGACTGTCCATGTGTACACTTGAAGGTATGCGCGTGTAGGTAATCGGGTAGCATACCTGCCTATGTTGTGCAGGCAAAAACAGGGACATCTGCACTTGTTTTCTGCTCTCGTTGAGACCAGTTGCTTCGTCGCTTTGAAGAGCGAAGTGATCCTGTGCGGACCTGCACGTTACTATACTAGCAGGGACGCATGTGGTCTTCACAGGCTTTCAAGTTTGGGATGGCAGTTTGACATGAGCTGCAGGCAAGGTGCTTACTAGAACCACTGCGTGATATGCAAAGAAGTCAAGGCCCTCACTTCAACGCTGTCGATGTTGAGACAAGATCAGCGGTGCACTTGTTGATGTGCTGAAGATGGGGCTGTTTGCAATGATGGCTGCCAAGCATGATCTGAACCAATCTGCAAACACATGCTGCATCTGATCACATCACAGTGGAAACTGCACGTGGGCCCGTCAGCCTGCAGACGTTGCTGAGGCTCAACAAAAAATTGCGGCAGCAATGAAAATTGAAGTTGGCTATAAGCACAAACATCATCACCTACATAACATACCTCATAGCAGCCGGCACTGCCAGGGGGAGGTTCGCCAGCAGCGCGATGGCGTGATTGGCAGTTACGCTCACAGCTGCCAGATCATGCGCGGTTTCATGAATGATCATGGCGCATGCATGATTGATAGGGGTTCCCACCAGATACACCACTGCCAACAGAGCCAGCCATGGGATGCGCTCCCAATTCAATCCCGCCGCCGCTGCAATGGTGAGATTCGCAGTGACCAGTAGTGCTGCCAGCCATTTTCCAATAAGCTGTTTGATTTCGGGGTGTGCAGCGAGAATGTCTCGTTTGCGGGCTGGGTGTGCGTGCCATCCATTGACAGGATGGTATGTAGGTATTGGGTCTGGCCATTTGTGTGCAGCATCCTCCTGAGAGATGGAAAAATGAGATGAGAGGGTTGGTGAGGGAAAAACTTCTGTCACTGCGGATGAGGTATCAAAAGGTGTTGAACTGAGATGCGACCAGGCCTGCAAGTGGTGATGTTGCAGATTGACTTATGTAGCAGTGAGTTGTGTTTTGAACTGTTGCCTGCACAGCATGCCCACCCTCGCCTTTGTGTGCCTCCCTGGCTTTATGCTGATGATGGGCAAGTTCACAGCAGATGACAACTTTGGCGCAGCAACACTGGATCCCTACAACTGCCTGCGTCTGAGAGCTTACAACAGGCACCTGCCAATCCGATACTGCGAGAGCAAGGCAAGGGGATCAGAGAACCAACGTTGGCTGTACTGAGCAACAAAGACACCGAGCAACAATGACACCAGAGAACTTGAAAAAATAATCATTTCAGCACAAATGAGTGCAAAAAGTTAAGCCGTGGCAGAGCAAGCGCAAAATCATGTTGAGACAATAGGCACAGCACACAGCGGACGCATGAGCTGCGGGGTGCCAGCACGCGCACCTGAGATGGCGTTTTCACGTCGGTTTCCTCCGGCTGCCGAAACTTAACCAGTGGAGCCATGTGATTGCTGGCGTCTTCCACGTGCTGGCTCACGTGGGGAGGCATGCTTCAAGCAGTAGCGACGACGCAGTAACAGATGCCTGCTACGCCGCTGCTTCAACGACGATCGATTGTGTTTCAATTTTAGGTTTCAGTTCAGGCACGTTTCGGGCGCGCTGAGAGAATAATAGTGTATTTGCAGTGATGCCGGTTGGCGGAGGCTGCACGCGCCGCACAGCAGCGCTGCGCAGGAGACAATCGAATGCACTCATGCGCGCGCGGCACGGTCGTTTTCAAAGTTGATGTTTGGGTTGAAGTTGAGCTCCGTCCACACCGACGTATCTTCATGGTGCGGGTGAGGCACCGGCTAGCGCTGCCTCAAGTGTGCCTGCTGATTGCTACTCTGGCGTCGTCCGCCCATGCTCTCTCCAGCAGCGGATCAGCCGTGCACACCCGAGGCACTGCACGATGTCGAAGCCGTCTGTGCATGCGATTGGAGGATGCTGCGGAAGTGCGGTTTCGGAGTGAGCAGCAGAAGCAGAAGGGCAACATCAAGGCAGTCAGCAGGGCTGTACGGGTCCTCAACAACATTGTTGGCAGCGCCACGACCTTAGGTGACATGTTTGGGCAGGTGTCCAGCCCACCTGTGTTCCAGCACGATGATGACTTTGACGACGCTGACACAGAGACAGCAGCAGCACTCTCATCGCCATCAGACGCTCTTCCTGACGCATCACAGTCGTCTATTAGCGTCAACGTAACTGGAATCAATGGCACATCCGTGTCCGTCGACAAACTCAAGAGAGTTGCCACCCGAGGGCAGGTCGGCTGCGCCACCGTAATCGATGGCCCCTTCACGCAGCTGGAGGAATACATGCAGACGCCTGTTAGTCAGTACTCGACCCTGGATGACAAGCTGATCACGCGTCTCGATGACGAGACCTTCCGACTAGCCGTTCCGCTGGCCTCCTACGTGGGCCTGGATCTCACCCCCACCGTCGACGTAGCAGTCGACACTTCCGCAGTGCAGAGAGAGCGCTTGCTGCGAATGCACTCCCTGGGCTCAACGCTCTACGGCACCAGCAGCGACACGGCAGCTCTGGGCAAGCCGCAGGTGCTGGCGCCGCGCGGGTGGGGGCGGAGGCTTGCGCAGCAGGAGCGGCGGCGGCGGCAGCGGCGGAAAGCGCGCATCACGGAGGGCAAGCCGGAGTGGTTTGAAGTTAGCTTTGAGGCCAAGGTGCGGTGGAGCGAGGGAATGCGCAGGGACCTGATGACGGAGGGAGCGTTTTTGGGGCTGGCGCAGCGTAATGGTGAGCATCGCTGTGCGTGCTTGCATGAATTTCATCGCTAGCCTTTTTGTCTGTTGATTGCAACAACAGCTCTTCATTGCAACAGCTCCTTGGCTGCATGCTGTATGAGTATCAGCAGAGAAGAAAGCGTTGAGGCGCTCATAGTCTGTCAGTGCCATTGACATGAGAGCAAGAGGTCATCACGTATTATGTGCGTATGCAGTTGAAGAATGCTGTTTGCAGATGGGCCGCAGCACAATGGCCCAAGTTGATACGTGCCACATGTATATTGAAACGAAAAATGGCACAACAGTGGCATAACGAACCTTGTTGCATTCATACCTGCAGATGGAGGTTGTTGGGCATAGTTTAACATCATTTCGCGCAGCATTTTTTACAAAAACCTCCAGCATTCAAGTACCTGAATGGGCTAGGTTCATCGAGCAAGTTCCTGTACTGCTTGTCTAGACTACTTCAACTACTTCACAGCATGAAACTACTGCGAAGCACCATAACATGACAGAAACTCCACCCCGAGTATGGTCCGTGAACACCTCGCGGCGAGTGAATGATGCTTGGAGTTTCAGTTGCATTATGTGTTCCTCATGCAGCTGTGTCCAACGACGAGCAGGCTGTTGACATTCACAGGCTTATGCTGCGGCAGAATAGTGTAGGGGCTACTGACGTACACTGCATACGCACCCAAAGTAGCGGTGTCCCCTTCGCACTTGAGTGCTGAGCGATGACGGGGCAAACACCCTGAGGCGTTCACAGTTTCATGTGCGCAGATCACCAAGGGTCTGTGTAAGCATTCTGCACATTTGTTTTGTGCAATCGTTTCTGTCTCCCTTAGTACTGTTGTATGAAGCCGCAATGATGTGAAGGTTTGCAACTCAAGTACAGCAACTTTGCTGTAAGCGCTGAGCACGGTTGCAGCGAGCGACTTGCACCCTCATAATCTGCTGATACAGGGTTGTGCAGTGTGCGGAGCGGTCAAGTGATGCTGCAAAGCGCGGTACAGTGGCATGTGTCAGATATGGCTGAGACCATCTGGCAAACAGATTGCCACGTGCATGACTCTGCAACATATGCACTAATATTTCAAAGTTGCAACATCACCCAACATGAGTTGTGCTGTGCAACTATCATTCCCTCTCAAGAACCTTGATCGCCCATGCATAACACTGCCACATCATCGAGACCACACAAGCTTGCACCACAGCCTTCTGGCACTCACTGTCGCTCACTTTTCTGTCAATGCCACTCCGTTGCACTCTGCGTTCTCTTCCATTTCAGCCACCGCGGAGGGCGCGTGCACGCTGGCCTGCGGCGTTGATGTTGAAGTTGCGGTTGTGCTCCCCCCCCCCTTCTCCAAGGTCATGCCGCGGGGCGTCGTGGGCGGAGCGATGCGCGTCGTGCTGCGTGCCGTGCTGAGCGCGCTAGCACCGGCGCTGCTGTCGTACCTCGCGCAAGATTACGAGCGGCGCAGCGGCATGCAGCAGCGCTCAACGCCTCTGATAAGTCATGACAGCAGTGTTGAAGATGCCGAGTTCGATGGCGAGGTGCCAAATTTGGGACTTGATGAGGCGAATTTCAATGACGTTGACGCGGACTTCGATGAGGGAGACGAGGAGGATGACGAGGAGTGGTTTTCGGATTCCGATGATTAGCGCTCGAGGTACAAGTTGAAGCTGGATCATTGGGACCGCCCCTTGATGTTGGCGTTTTTCAAAAAGCACACCAGGCGTTTGTGGTGGTGTGTTAGGCGGGTTATCGTGTAGCGGGCATTGGCAGCGTGCTCCGAAAGCAGTTTTCACAAGGTGTT